>BSUD01000002.1:51222722-51353063 GCA_033239045.1 Fagopyrum esculentum | reverse complement strand
TAAAATTTATAAAGGATTGAAAGTAATAGTTCAAAACTTATTAAGTAATAGTTCATAACTTCTAAAAGGATAGTTCATGAATTATAATAGAATAGTTCATAGTGCAAAATTTATAAAGGAGTGAAAGTAATAGTTCAAAACTTATTATGGGATAGTTCATGAATTATAATAGAATAGTTCATGAATTATAATAGAATAGTTTAAAGTGCAAAAATTTATAAAGGAGTGAAAGTAGTAGTTCAAAACTTATTATGGGATAGTTCATGAATTATAATAGAATAGTTCATGGATTATATTAAAAAGTAATAGTTCATGGATTATATAGGAATAGTTCAAAGTTTATAGATAATAGTGCATAAATTATAACATGGTAGTTCAAATAAATTTTCATTAGTTTCCGTAAAAAAAAAAAAAAAAATTTTTTTCGGGACACGTGTCGCCCTACGGTACGGCCGTACGACCGTACCGCAATAAAAGGGTCGTACCTGAACATTTACCATATATATATATATATATATATATATATTTTAAAAATCTACAATGCAACAGCTACTAGCTGTTGCAGCAGTAAGCCCCACCTAAACCTAAAGAGTCGTTGACAGGCTCGGAAAGAGCCATATTGGACCCTTTTAAATTAAAAAAAAAAAAAACTAAACCTCCGGTTTAGTTTTTCTTTCTAAACACAAACCTATAAACCACCCAAACCATAAACCGTCAAACCTAAACCGCCGGTTTACCCTAACCTCCAGTTTACCCAAATTGCCGGTTTACCCAAACCGCTAGTTTGGGACGGTTTGAAAATCGTTGATTTGACGGTTTAGGCAACTGTTCAGGTAAGACCCTTAATTTTCGGTAAGGCTGTGCGGTTGACATGTGTCCCAATTTTTTTTTTATTTTTTTTCGAAACGAATGAAAATGATGGTGCAAAAGTTATAAAGAGATAGTGCATAACTCATAAAAGTATAGTTCATGAATTATAATAGAATAGTTCATAATGCAAAACTTATAGAGAGATAGTGCATATCTTATAAAAGGATAGTTCATGAATTATAATAGAATAGTTCATAACATATAAACGATTAATTTATAAATAGTTTGATATACTATATTAAAAAGTAATAGTTCATGAATTATAATAGAATAGTTCGTAACATATAAACGATTAATTTATAAATAATTTGATATAATATATTAAAAAGTAATTGTTCATTATTATATGAGAATAGTTCAAAGTTTATAAGAGAATATTGCAGAACTTACAACATGGTAGTTCATATAGATATATAATTAAATCAGAAGTCGTCAATAAAATTTGTCTTTCTTTTTAACATTTCGTCACGTGTTATCTTTATACACATTATTAATTTTACAAAAAAAAAACTAGCTTTTCATAAAAATATATATTTTATATATCTTAATAAATCTTATCATTATCTTTTACTATTTATCATTGTCATTTAACAACCTTTACATTTCTAATACATCAAATATCTTTTTTAATAAATAAGTGAATAATATATAACTACTAGACCAGTAAATCTTCTATATATTCTATATTAAATTTAGTTACGGTATAAATAATATTCTAAATATAATTATAGATAATTTATAGAAATTTAATTTTTTTTTATCTAGTTTTAAATAAAATCCAATTAAATTACGTGCATACCACGGATATTATACTAGTATATTTTAATTTCTTTTTTATGACGCAAATTAATTTTGGAAGATTATAACATATATTTTAATAATAATAATTATAAATTCATAATGTAAAGAATAAAGATAGTAAGGACTAAGGGATGGGTTATACTTGGAGATTTGAGAGGTACGTTAGTATATAGGACATGTGGGGCCCACCTTCTCAATTACAACCTTGGATAAAATTAGATATACAAACGGGTCGGCGGTTCGGCCCATATAGATACAGGTAACCAAAAAACGCTTTAAGTCTAATCCTTATATTTTTACACATTCCTAACAACAATAATTGACTTGGTTTACGTATTTTAAGTTTCATAACCCACTTTCATCTAGACTTGGGACAAAGATCGTCCCAATCTTTTTGAAACGCCTGCTTGCAAATATGAGAATCGAACTACACTAGAATATATATATATATAGGGTGTGAAAACACCTCTAACGTGAGAAAATGAGAACAATCATACACCGTTGGATGTGAGTATTAAGGGTTAAGATTTAGAGTAGATATCAAAAATAATAATAACTACGAATAATAATAATTAGGAATCCAACAATAACTACGAATAATTCACTCAACCAACAATAACTACGAATAATACATTAAACGATATGACACATTCGTAACAAAACTGATAATAATTACGAATATGTTCTCATGTTCTCACGTTAGGGGGTGTTCTCATAGGATCTATACTCCATATATATATATATATATATATATATATATATATATATATAGTTGTGATATAGGTATTTATATTTTAAATATCGAATGTTGTAATGTGGACGCGTTCGGTAAGGGTGTACTATGAGACCTATCGGATGAAAATTGTGGGGAATTAGGAAATTCTCTTCAACATGCGAGATAGATAATGGAAATTACGAGAAATTACGGAAGGAATTATATTATTTTTTTCAACCTCACCGTAAGGGGCCTATATTTGTTATACATTAGTAAAATATGTTAATAGTGGAGTAGCTCCTAAAAACAAATGTTCACCGCGGAATAAAGTTGTATGCACTCTTTTTTTTATACAAAAGGTAAGCAGCAACTGAGGGTTAGTTTATAGAAATCGGCTGTCCCAAAACAAACTTTCAGATGAGGTCTTCAACATCTTCTGGTAGGACCTCAACGTTGGCATTTGTGATGTGACCATGCATCGAGAGTATATCATCAACAATGTTGATTTCCTTGAAAATATGATGAACACTGAAATGCGCGAAGCCTGAGATCATGAAGGAGATATCAGAGATGATCATGTACGTCTCCCAAGACAGTTTCCATACTTGGTCGATCGAATTATAGAACATCAGATTGTCTTCTTCAGTCTCAATGGATGTTATACCTAAACTTGTTGCCTTTTGGAAGCCCTCCCGAAGAATGAAAGATTCTGCTTCTAGTACAAATTCAGTAGAGCATTTTCCTTTCCCTGTAGTCAAAGAGATTGCAAGATTGTTCCGTATGATGTAACCAGATGCATATTCATTCGATGAGTTTCTTGATGCATCGATAATTTAGTATGATAAAACCTTCCTTTGGTCCTTCTCATCTGATGTTTTTGGTTTTTCTCTTCTATTTTGGTTGTTTGATGTTATTCGTAGATAGTTTTGTGCATTGATTTGATTTAGTGCAGTCTATTTCAGATTTTAAGGTGCATTTTTCTTATTGAATATGATTTGATTTCTTGTTATCCAGATGTTCCACCATATACCACTAATTGTCTTAATTTTGTTGAACCAATGTTTTCTTTCAATTCGGAAAGGATATCAATAATTTTCCAATTTGTTATGTCATAATTGTGTAGTATTTTTTTAATTTTTTAATGAAGGAAATCAATTCAATTCACTAGACGACACGCCGCATAATGGATCGAAAGGCCAAAAAAATCGGCAGACGGCCTAACCGTCATGAGAGAGCCCAAACAAACAACAAGAGAAAAAAATAAAACCACATCAAAAGAAAAATTTGATCCCAACGACCCGATAGAGAAGGAGCACCAAAGAAGCGGTAGACACGCAAAGTTAGGAAGAACAACGAGACACTGAATGTAGAAGCAGTGTAGAGTACAACTCCCAGGGACCACCGGTGGAAACCTCAGATTTGGACTTCTTCTAAAATCCTTCAAATTTCGATCACTTGTCCTCGACTTCATCTCACGAACATAATTGTGTAGTATTGTTATAGTTTTAGCATTATCGATGTTTTGAACAGTGTATGAGCACACAAAGGAAAGATATTTAGCACTTTTTGTATGATAATTACAGAATTCGCAATGCATCATAATAGGTATTTTTGCTTGTCAAGAATTTATTTTGCTGGAATTCCATCGAGGGCCAACTTCCATAAAATTTTTTTGATTTTAGGCATTATGTTGATCTCCCATATCCAAGTTTTGACTGAGGTTACTCCCACTTTCTGTTGTTGGATCATTTATAAAAGAGATTTAATCGAATATTGTAACGCCCCAAATCCAATGGACTCAGGATGTTACTGGCTAGGATTTTAATATGGGTCCCGGACCTTAGTGAAGAACCGGTAGGTGAAATAAATAAGTTCAAAGATACTCTAGAAGGGGGGAGGGGGGTTGAATAGAATATGAGAATTTTTCGCAAACCAAATCTCAAGGCCTTGAAACTCCTTTCAAGGACCTTGATGTCGATCTGTGCTCTTAGTGAAACTTTGATTTCACGGGCTTTGAAACAACTTTCAAGAGCCTTGACTTCATGCTCCTGCAAAACAAAGTTAGTCACAATAGCGAGATATAGTGCGGAATGTAAAAGATTGACACGAGGATATGTTTACGAAGTTTGGCTCTAAATAGCCTACTCTCCGTCCCAGGGTATAGCCTTATGATCTAACTATCTATTATCAGCTTCAAAGAGTCCTAGACATAAACTAGAAGAAATCCCCTTCTTCTCTCACTGTAGCCAACGCTACGATCTAGCTACAACTCTCAACCTAGCTATAATAGCCTAGTTACTTCGCAGAGTAACACACACTCTAGTATAACACTATTTAGATCTTCCAATGGAGCTCGTGTGTTTTGTCTCTCTCTAAGGGGATAAAACTTTTTAGAAGGAGAGAAAGAAAAACAATGAATCGAATGAAGATGTTTGAGTTGCTTGAAGACGTAAGAATATTTCCGTGTAAGCTTGTGTGTATTTCTTCTTCAGTCATCATCTTCATTTATACTCTTCTATGGAAAGGTCTTCTAGCCGTTTGGAAAGATGACCGTTTGAAGATGAATCTTCTTCTTCATGAAGATCGCTTCCTGTTTTGAGATGAGATAGATGTTACTGATCTTCAACTCCTTAGAACACGTCGATTCCCCAGCTCCTTAATCTTCACGTTTTCTGTTAAACCGAACGAGAAGAAATCTTGATGCTTTTTGGTTTTAGAAAATCTTCTGAAAAGATTCTCTAATCTTCGGTTGAAAAAGATCTTCCCTGAAATCTTTCTGTTGAACAAATCGTTCCTGGAAAATCTTCTTTGCATTTTGGATCCTTGTTTCGTGCAACTATCAAACTTGAAGGCGTTTTAGATCGTCCCTTTGTATCACAATATCTTCCTTGTGTCCTTGAATAATATTTCAAGGCCCTTGACATTCATATCAAGGCCCTTGAAATCTTCGATAAATCCTGCACTGAATTCAAACCAACCAAGCATCTAGAGAATATAATCAATACATTGTTAGTGTATCAAACTACTACATTTGTGTTAAATCTTCCACCATCAACACCTGTAAAACATTTTAAACAAGGTGGAGTTTTCAATCTCCCCCTTGATGGAAGACAACACAAATGTTTTATCGTACCTGCATTTGTTAGTTTAACAATGCATATGAAAATCAAAACTAAAATGCAGAATGCAGAATATTGAATGTCGGATCATGCATTTCTCCCCCTTTGTCTTTCAACAAGGGAGAAAAAATAGTCAAAGCATGGGAGTTTTAAAAATGATTACAGACCCAAGAGTATTTTCACAAAAACCACACAAAGTTTTCCAACCAGTAAGCTTAATTCTCCTCATAGAACTTCCTTTTTCCTTTGGATGAAGATTTCATATAGCGCCAATCATCCATTTCAGCTGCTAACCGTCTTTTCTTTTCTTAAGCTCTTCTCAGCTTAACTACTTCATACTCAACTACTGGCAAAAACATTGGCTCAACGTGAGTTGGATACAGAATTGATTTATTCTGTACACGCCTTTTGCAATTCATCAGCACATTTTCAACTTTCTCTCGAGTATGTTGAGCTACATCTTCAGACACGGGCAAAATACTTCCCATTGTAGTCAGTGTAAGAGAATTCATCAAATACATTTCATTGACTTTAGCATTTATGGTAGATAGCAACTCAAATTTGCATCCATTTATCTCTTAGTGTCAAACTGAAAATCAGATAATTCACGATTCAGACATACTAATTCTTTTTCACAACCTTCTAACCTGATTTCTGGAGTAGGAGAAGGTTGAGCCTCTTTAGTTGGAATTTGAGCAGTTCCTTTCCCTTTTAAAGTCCATGTGCCTGCAAGAGTCTTCTCAATCCCCAAACGTTCTAAGCAGTTCTCATCAATTTTGCCAGAAATTGGCTGTCGATCTTCAGAAGATGTATCAATTTCAAAATAATCAAAGATTTTAGGAAGCAAGTTTCCATAAGGAAGAGGAATATGTTGCTTAGAATTGACAGAGTGTATCATATTGTTGAGAATAAGGTTAGACACATCTATGTCCAAATCAGACATAAGCAGATGAATTAATTCCAGAGATTGATCAGTCAGCAACTCTGTTGAGTTTGCACGAGGAACAATACATCGAACCAGTATAGTAAATACTATTTTAGCCTCTAAGGTTAGAGATGTATGAGTAAGTTGTCGTGAGGTTGAATTCAGAACCATAAATTTCTCCTTAGCAATACGAACACTTTCTGATCTTGAAGGATGATTAAATACAATATCTGTAGGAATTCCAATTATCTCACTTAAAACCGAAGAAGTGATTGAAATCGGAGTACCTTTAACTAAAGATTCAAGAGCAATACATCCTTTGTCCCTTCTTGTGATGAGATTAACATAGAATAATCTCGTGAGTCGTGGAAAAGCAAAATCGCCAGGGTTTAGAACCTTCCAGATAATCGTACTCTTGAGCTTGTCTATGCAAGGAATCTTAAGGGTATCGAGAAAATCTGTGTCCACCATATCACAAATACAGAGTGGTCGGTTGTGAAAGCCATCAAGCCAAGATCCAGAGGCTTGAAAATTGATGAACCATGATGAGGGAAGACTAGTCGTCTGAGATATATCCAAATCCTTAGAAGGTTTTTCTTCTTTAGCAATTGAGGGACTCTGGGCGACTTTCTTTTTGAGAGTTTGAGCAGATTTCTTGCTTCTGGGTGCCATGATGAGAGTTTTGAGAGAGAAAGCAAGAGATTTTGAAATAGAGTTTCTAGGAAAGAATGGAAAAGGTAGGAAAGATAGGTCCTTTTTAATAGTGATATAACAAGATCTTGAGAAAATCAAGCCTTTTAAAAGACCAATTTTAATACCAATAAAACACACCAAATCTTTTTCAAAATTTCAAATAAAACTCATAAAAACATTTTAAGAATTAAAATATCTAAAAAAATATTAATTCTTAAAAAATTCGTAAAATTAATATACCCTTTGAAACATGTTTCAATGCCCTTGAATTTCATTTCAAGGCCCTTGAAAACATCAATTGTGCTGCATGCGTAGGAACAATCAAACTTGTTTACTCCCCCTACATTAATGCTTCCTTGTTCAACATACCAAGCTCCAATCTAATAAAATTAAATTGTTCCTTAGGAACAAATTTGGTAAAGATATCTGCAAGCTGCAAGTTAGTTGATACAAAAGAGATCGAAACATTACCTTTCTCAACATGATCACATATGAAGTGATGCCTTACATAAATATGCTTAGTCCTTGAATGCTGCACAAGATTTTTGGTTATTGAAATAACACTAGTATTATCACATTTTATAGGAATACCTTTCAAGTCAAAGCCAAGGTCACAAAGTTTTTGAGCAATCCAAAGAATTTGTGCATAACAGGCTCCTACAACTATATATTCAGCTTCAGCTGTGGATAGGGCAACAAAGTTTTGCTTCTTGGAGTGCCAACTAATTAGGGATGACCCTAAGAATTGGCAACATCCAGAAGTACTTTTTCTATCGACCTTATAACCTGCAAAGTCTGCATCTGAATAGCCAGCAAGATGAAACGAGCTTTGACGTGGGTACCATAACCCTAAATCCTAGTGAGATTGAGATACCGAAGAATTCTTTTCACAGCTATCAAGTGTGACTCTTTAGGATCAGCTTGAAGTCTTGCACACATGCACTTGCTAAACATAATGTCAGGACGACTAGCAGTTAGATACAACAATGAACCGATCATACCTCGATACTCCTTTTGTACTACACTTTTGCCATTCTTGTCATGAGATAGCGAAAGTGTTGACTCATAGGAGTCTTTGCAACCTTAGATTGTCCATTTTGTACTTCTTAAGCAAGTCTTTAATATACTTGCTTTGATTGAGAAAATTTTCTTTCTTTGCTTGTGAAACTTGAAGTCCAAGAAAGAAATTTAGTTCTTCCATTAAGCTCATTTCAAATTCTCTTCACATAATATCTGAAAATTCCTTGCAAAGAGAATCATTAGTAGCACCGAATAATATATCATCAACATAGATTTGTACTACTAGAATGTCGTTGCCTATGGTTTTGATAAATAATGTTTTATCAATCAAACCTCTTTTGAATTTGTTTTCAAGAAGATATTTAGACAATCTTTCATACCAAGCTCGAGGAGCTTGCTTAAGACCATAAAGAGCTTTATCTGGTTTAAAAACATGATCTGGATATTCATCATTTTCAAAACCAAGAGGTTGAGCAACGCAGACTTCTTCTTCTAAGAAGCCGTTTAGAAAAACACATTTTACATCCATTTGAAAAAGTTTTATGCTCATAAAAGATACAAATGCAAGTAGCACACATATGGCTTCTAACTTGGCAACTGGAGCAAAAGTCTCCTCATAATCAATACCTTCTTCTTGGTTATAGCCTTGTGCTACAAGTCGTGCATTATTTCGTATGACTTTGCCACTTTCATCCAATTTGTTTCGAAAGACCCATTTCGTGCCAATGACTGATTGATGTTTTGGTCTTGAAGTAAGAGGCCATACCTTGTTTCTCTCAAATTCGTTCAATTCATTTTGCATGGAAATGATCCAATCAGGTTCTTGAAGAGCTTGAACGTAGTTCTTTGGCTCAACAAGGGATACAAAAGCGGAGAAGGCATATAGATTGTTCACTTTAGATCTAGTTTGAACTCCAACATTTAGATCTGAGATCACATTCTCTTGTGGATGATATGAGGAGTGTTGAACTTTTCTTCTTTTGATAGATGGAGCAAATCCAGAAGGTTGAGCTTCATATTTTTGACTAGATTCAGGTACCGTTGGTACATTACCCGTTGATCCAATCTCAAGGCCTTGAAGTTGGGTTTCAAGCCCTTGAAGCGGAGTTCTATTCTCACATTTTTCTGTTTCCAGGTCTTGAAGGTGTGTTTCAAGGTCTTGAGGATTTTCTTTGGTATCTTGAATCGTTTCCTGCATATTCTTCTCTCAATCTTTAGGATCTTCCTCTTCATCCGAATTATGATCTTCTCGTTGATTCAGATTTAGATCTGCAAAACTCTCACTCAAAGTACCATCATTGCTTTCATCAAAAATAATATGAATGCTTTCCTCAACAATTTTGGTATGTTTGTTATATACTCGATAAGCTTTGCTATTTGAAGCATATCCAATGAATATTGCTTCATCACTACGTGCATCAAATTTCCCAAAATTATCTTTGCCATTGTTATGAACAAAACAAGTACATCCAAAGGGTTTGAAATATGAAATATTTGATTTTCTTCCTTTACAGAGTTCATAAGGAGTCTTTTTCAAGATAGGGCGAATCAAACATCTATTCAAAATATAATTTGCAGTGTTCACCACTTCAGCCCAAAAACTTTTTGGCAAATTGTTTTCTAAAAGCATCGTCCTAGACATATCCTCAAGAGTACGGTTCTTACGTTCCACAACTCCGTTTTGTTGAGGAGTTCTAGGAGCTGAAAAGTTATGTGAAATACCGTATTTTGCACAAAACAAATCAAACTTTAGTTCATCAAATTCTCTACCATGATCACTTATAGAAACATTTGGTAGGTTTTTCAAAGTTTGTAACTCCTTACACAATTTTGAAAACTCAAATAAAGCTTCAGATTTTTCTTGTAGAAAAGAAATCCATGTGAAACGAGAGAAATCATCCACTATAACAAGGATGTACTGCTTGCCTCTGGGAGATTTGACACGCATAGGTCCACAAAGATCCATGTGTAAGAGTTCAATGGGTCGAGAAGAACTTACAACTTTCTTAGGTTTGAATGAGCCTCTTGTTTGTTTACCTTGTGTACAAGCTTTACATAGATCATTAACCTTGAAATTTAGGGTTGGCAATCCACGTACCAAATCTTTTGTAAGTAGCTTCTGCATGGTGTGCATGCTTACTGATAACACGATTTATGACTAGGGTTTAGGTAATCATTTAGATAGATTTTTCACTCATTCATGCATGGTTTAGCACTAGTTCACGACGTTTGCACTCAATTCACGTATTTTGTCGAGATAGACGTCTACGCGGACTTTTGCTTGCTTTATAGGTATTTTGGGAGATTTAGGAGCTTAATCGATGCATTCGAGGGTCGCTCCTCGAGATGACACACTTTCGGACTCGTTGGAATGCAAGCTAAGGGATAAGGAGGACTCATGGAACCTTGCCAACACAAGCCATGCACCAAATCGAAGCTTAATGATCCAAGGCAAAGTTGAAGCACCAAACCACGGTCATTGGCAAGACCACGGCCGTGGAAAGTGCCCGTGGAATTTGCCAGACGGTTGTGACAGTTGTGCCACGATCTCATGACCAACTCTTGCAAAGTTGTGTATAAAAAGTGGTCCTGCAAGGCTGAGAGGGAGATCAATTTTCAGAATCAAAAATCCACACTCTCCAATACACTCTCAAGAAGAAGATTCTCTCAAGAGGAGAGCTACCATTGGAGGAGAAGGAGGGCTACCATTGGAGAAGAAGAGAAGAACACACCATTGCTAGACTTTGATAGGTTTTGTAGTGAAGATTTTCGGAATCAATTTCTAGAGTTGTAAGAATCGTTTAAACCTTCTTTTGGAAGGGTTGTGAGTCTTTCTAATTTTATTTTCAGCTTGGTTTCACTTGCTTCACTTGTTCATCTCTTTCTCTTCATTATCTTGCAAATGGAAGCCATGATTTTATGTTTGATGATTTCGATTGTTAGCATGAATGTTGTAGGCTAAATAGATGCGATTCTAGGGTAAGGAAAGGATGGTTATGGCTAGGACTATGATAGGTTGGCCTTAGATTTACCTTTGGATGACTTGTTTACTTGAACGAAGCCTCTGTTGAAGTCCACGGTTTGTTCTTGCCAGTCCACGGCCGTGGAAGTGGTAGAACAACCCGTGGTTTACCTGGTTTGATGGGTCTAAGTTCTAGATTGTTAGAATGTTGAAATCCTAGTGTTTGTTGAGTTAAATCTATCCTAGAGTGACCTAGTGTTAGCAACTAAGTGTTAGAAGAGACCTACCCGGTGATTCTTACTCTTAGATTTCAAAGATGACAAACCCTAGGTAGTGGTGAGCCTCATAAGCCGCCATTGGACTAAGTGTGCTAGGATAGTTGTTTAGGACTTACCCTTCCGAGACTTACCCGGTGAAGAAAGGTTAGATCCCTAGGTGACAATCCGGTTTGTGTAGAATTCCATTCCTTAGGTTCTTAGAGACTTACCTGGTTATAAGATCTTAGGAACGGATTAGTGGATCATGAGACCTACCCAGTGATTGATCCCAATCTAGAAACACTCACTCCCAACATATTGTAGTTAATCCAAGGAATGATTAGATAGCTTGAGTCCTTTGCCATAACCGGAACTTCCAATCCCTAGAATCCGCTTTTCTCTCTTTGATTCATATCTCGTGTTTAGCTTGTTTGTTTGTGTTGATTTGTTAGCTTAGTCGATTGTTTATTTCGCATGATTCGTGATCCTTGATTAATCATCTAAAAACCCACCAAAAACATTGAGATTTTCATTTCTTTATTTCTTTCCCTTTTCTTAACATAGATCTTCACTAAACTTAATCACTAATCGAATCAATCTCACCTTAGTCTTTGTGTTCGACCTCGGAATACTATCCCTACTACAAACGTCCCGTACACTGCGGGTTCGCTAGGAGTTAGGAGAAATATAACGAGTATAAATTTAAAGCTTATTGCGTGCACACGTTCTTAGCGTAACACTTACGTGACCAAGTCTTTTATGCCAAAGCCTTGGATCATTAGTTAAGGCCTTTAGAAATTTTAGTGTAGTTCCTGAAACTTGGTTAGTACTCATGGAATAAACATTATTACATCTTGGAGCAGTAAGCACCACTTCACCTGTCTTTTTGTCTTGAACCTCACATTTATCTGAATAAAACATAACTTTATTGCCTTTATCACATATTTGACAAATACTTAGCAGATTATATTTCAAACCATCAACCAAATAAACATCATCAATAAAGTTAGATGAATTATAGCAAATTTTACCAATGCCAATAATGTCACACTTTCCTTTATCACCAAGAGTAATGGTTCTAGATGATTGCTTCTTTAAATATGAGAATAAAGAGTTTTTTCCACTCATGTGTCTTGAGCAACCACTATCTAATATCCATTTGTGCTCCTTTACCTTGGTGATATCCTGCAAAACAACAAACATCAACCTTTCCGGGTCGACCAAATGACATATTTTGGTCCATATTCAGGTTCGATCATGTTTGGTGGTCTAGTACCTTTAGGAACCCAGATTTGTTTGACCTATATCCTTAAACATAAAGGACAGGTGTTTCTAATAATATAAGGATCATTTCTTCTATAAGGACATGTAGATTTAACATGACCCTTTTTACAACATTAGAAGCAAGTGGGCATATGAATACTTCCTTGGCCTTGACAAAAGTGGTTGTAGGTTTTCTAGGAAAGCTCCTATGATAACCTATACCATTTTTGTTAAGGGAGGACTGTTGTTCACCCATCATTCTCTCAAGATTAGCTTTTGACCGAGTAAACTTAACAAGTACAACCTTCTGGTCTTGACACATTAAAGTTACATCAACTTTCTCTTTCTCTAGACCGATATAGTTTCGATAAAGAGAGGAGAGGTTGTCCTTGAGAATCAAGTTCTCTGATTCCAAGGCCTTGATATTGTCATCAAGGTCTACTTTTTCTGTGTTAAGATTTTCAATCTCTAGAGACATCTCACTTAGTTGTGTTTCTTGTTCAAGTAGCTTTTCTTTTAAAGAATTTATCCTTATTTTGTGTTCCTTATCACATATGATAATATCTTTAAGGAATTGTTTCAAGTTAGATTCAGGTTGAGACATGATTGTACTTACCACATTGTCAACATACAGATTTGAATCTTCTTCATGATCGGCCATTAGACACAAGTTTGCTTGTTCTTTCCCGTCTTTTGATTTATTTGATGATTCTGAATCGCTCCAAGAAGCAACCATAACTTTCTTCTTTTGATCATTTTTCTTGAAGTTGGTCCTCTTCTTTTGTGGACAATCCTTCACAAGATGATCTGTTTCACCATATTCAAAACAAGTCAGTACTCTCGTTTTCTTATTAGAGTTAGAAAACTTACCTCGGGGTTTTGATGCTCGTGGATATTCTCTGTTAGCATATTGTTTCTTTATTTGACAATTCTTGCAAGACCCTTAGAGATCATGGCAATAGCATCTTCTTCATCATCGTCATCACTATCCTCTTCATCGGAAGGTAATTCATCTCTTCTTGATTTTAATGCCAAATTCTTGGAGTTGGATGAGAGCTCTCCATCTTCTTCACCAAGAACCATTTCATGTGTGATGAGTTTTCCAAAGAGGTCATCAAGAGGAAGAGTTGTGAGATTCTGAGCTTCTTCAATAGCAGTCATCTTTGGTCCCCACTTAGCTTTAGGTAGGCTCCTTAGAAGCTTCCTACCTTTCTCTTCATTTGTGAAGATCTTTCCTCGTGAGTCCAAGTTGTATGATCTCAGTGAATTTGATGAACATTTCTTTGACTGTTTCATTTGGATTCATCTTGAATAGCTCGTATTGTCTTAGGAAGATGCTAATCTTTGTTTCCTTGACTTGACTTGTTCCTTCGTATGTGACCACAAGCTTGTCCCATATTTCTTTTGCACTCTTGCATGATGAGATGCGGTTGAATTCATTTGCATCTAATCCACAATATAGTAGGTTCATTGCTTTGTAATTCTTTGACACACTGTCCAAGTCAGCCTGTGTGAAGTCAACTTCCTTCTTTGGGACTTGGACATCTTCAACCATTGTCATTGGAACTTTAGGTCCATTTTGAATGATGCTCCAAAGCTCCATGTCCTGGTCAATATTGAACATACGCATGAGTGCTCTCCAATGAGCAAAGTTGTTGTCACAGAAGAGTGGTGGTCGAGATGAGGATCTTCCTTGAGTAAATCCACCATCACCTACAGGATTCATGATTAGCCTCACTGATGGTTAAATCAATATATGTGAGTCTAGCTCTGATACCAATTGAAGAACCGGTAGGTGAAATAAATAAGTTAAAAGATACTCTTGAAGGGGGGGGGGGTGAATAGAGTATGATAACTTTTCGGAAACCAAATCTCAAGGCCTTGAAACTCCTTTCAAGGACCTTGATGTCGATCTGTGCTCTTAGTGCAACTTTGATTTCAAGGGTTTTTAACAACTTTCAAGGACCTTGACTTCGTGCTCCTGCAAAACAAAGTTAGTCACAATAGCGAGATATAGTGCGGAATGTAAAAGATTGATACGAGGACATATTTGCAAAGTTCGGCTCTAAATAGCCTACTCTCCGTCCCAGGGTATAGCCTTAGGATCTAACTATCTATTATCAGCTTCAAAGAGTCCTAGATACAAACTAGAAGAAATCCCCTTCTTCTCTCACTGTATCCAACGCTACGATCTAACTCCAACTCTCAACCTAGCTATAATAGCCTAGTTACTTCGCAGAGTAACACACACTCTAATATAACACTATATAGATCTTCCAATGGAGCTCTTGTGTTTTGTCTCTCTCTAAGGAGATAAAGCTTTTTAGAAGGAGAGAAAGAAAAACAATGAATCGAATGAAGATGTTTGAGTTGCTTGAAGACGTAAGAATGTTTCCGTGTAAGCTCGTGTGTATTTCTTCTTCAGTCATCATCTTCATTTATACTCTTCTATGGAAAGGTCTTCTAGCCATTTGGAAAGATGACCGTTTGAAGATGAATCTTCTTCTCCATGAAGATCGCTTCCTGTTTTGAGATGAGGTAGACGTTACCGATCTTCAACTCCTTAGAACACGTCAATTCCTCAGCTCCTTAATCTTCTCGTTTTCTGTTGAATCGAACGAGAAGAAATCTTGATGCTTTTCGATTTTAGAAAATCTTTTGAAAAGATTCTCTAATCTTCGGTTGAAAAAGATCTTCCCTGAAATCTTTCTGTTGAGCAAATCGTTCTTGGAGAATCTTCTTTGCATTTTGAATCCTTGTTTCGTGCAACTATCAAACTTCAAGGCCTTTTAGATCGTCCCTTTGTATCAAGTATTTTCCTTGTGTCCTTGAATAATATTTCAAGGCCCTTGACGTTCATATCAAGGCCCTTGAAATCTTCGATAATTTCTGCACTGAATTCAAACCAACCAAGCATCTAGAGAATATAATCAATACATTGTTAGTGTATCAAACTGCTACATTTGTGTTAAATCTTCCATCATCAACACGTGCAAAACATTTTAAACAAGGTGGAGTTTTCATTTAGCTTGACAACAACTTCACCGGACCTTACAACACGGCACAAATAAAACCTAAATGGAAAGAGTTTTAATGCATGATGAGTATCTAAAATACAACCGAAAAACATAACTCCAGCCGAGTTCTCAAAACCAACAACATGACAACGTCTGAAACAATATAAAAAGATAGACTGATCCCGTCCTATAATGTACGGAACCCCGACTGCTCACTTTCGCCGGATCACTCGACCGCCTCTTCAACCTACAAGGCATCTACAAGCGGTATAAAATCGTTAGCTAAATATTCTATGTATTAGAATAAAGGTAAAGACACATAAACACATAACCAACACATACAACATGCAAACACTCAAGTCCATTTAATATCTTCATTTACGTTATTCCTTACTAATGATACTTATTTTGTGACACGAGGGATTCCCAAACCTCGCCTCTGTCCCGTTTACTTGTATGGGCTAGTCGCAAAGAACCTCCTAGCTCTCGCAAGAGGTAACAGTGATGTCACCGCCCATTATCATACACTTGGGCCAATTACGTAATATATAAAGGTCGTCCTATTTTAGTCTCGTTGTTTAACATAACTAACACACACCACAAAAACACAATATGCTAATGCAAAGAAGTCAACTAAGTAAGTCCGTGGACTTACTAGCTCCAAAGCGGAACTCGTTCAACACTCTCTACTTCCCGTGAAAACACACGCAACGCCTCAACACAAGGCATACGAATCAAACAACACTCTAGTCAACTAGAAGTCCTTAGTCTTCTAGGCTCAACATCCTCACAAGACCATAAACTCAAGATAGACCAACCTGATATCCTCACAACTCATAAACACACAAGATATATGATCAATCTCAGTCCACCACCTCAAAGGCTTCCAACATAACAACTCAGTCCCAAACTGATATCCTCAAAGATCTTTAGAGATCATACCACAATATCACGACCAACATATACCCTCAACTCTCACAAGATAACCCTAAGGGTCAAGCCACTACTTGGCATTCCATATCACCTATGTTAAGCCAGCCTAGCATGCTACTAAGATGGATCAAGATCAAGGAAGCGGAAAGGAAAGGAAGGAACAAGAGATCAGAGGCTTATTGGTGAAGAAACCGCCCCTGCGGTATCAAGACGCTGCCCTTGCTGTGTGCAGGACCTAGAGGCCGCCCCTGCGGGTTGCAAAGGCCGCCCCTGCGGTTTACAAGATCCGCCCCCGCGGCTAACAAGATCCACCCCGCGGCTGACAGGATCCGCCCCCGCGGCTCACAGGATCCGCCTCCGCGGCTGCAGTCCAGAAACGTCGACTTCTTCGGTTCTTTGATGTGCAACAACCTTTCTATTGCCTCCTTTAATGTTGTGAACGTCTCCTAGCCTCCAACATAAGATCTTAGCCCTCCTCCACGGTCTAAGTATGCCATTATGACAATCAAAACACAAGAGGACCTCCTTAAGTTGGATCCATGGATTCCTACCATTCAAGGTAGCAAGAAGAAGAAGGACGAAGAAGGAAGGAAGGGGGAGGAAAGAACTTACCCTGGAGCACGTCTCTGTAGTCCGAACTCCGTGTGACAGCCTCAAGAGAATAGAAAAACAAAAGGTGGAGAATAACGTGAAGGAGATGTGGAAGAAGAAAAAGAAGGGAGAGAATGAAGTAACGTGAAAAGAAATGAAGGAGAGGGAGTTAGGCTGCATAAAAGGGAAGGATGCCAAGAGACAATAACCATGAATCACTCCTCTCATAAAGAGGACGGAATTAAAAGAGTAAGAACATGAAAGGTTGGACGGAAAAGGCACATAACTCTCGCTCTAACGTGCCACCGCCCCCGCGGGACGTCCAAGCCGCGGGGACGGACTACCGTGAGTGCGGGCCTTTAATCCGTAAGGGCGGTAGCAATTGCTCAAGGCTTCTAACGCCTCTCGTAAATGGAACTAAAATTTCGGGCGTTACAAATATCATCATTTTTCATCAGCTGCCCAATATAATCTATCTCTTATATCATTTTTAGGAAGATTATAGTTTTTAACTTTTATGATAATGTTGTTTGGAAGAGAGTGGCTAGTTGGTCTATGAGTTGATGATTGCATTTTTTCTATATGATATAAAAGTACAACCAAGTGTGAATCTATCATTGTTTTGTTACTACTAGATGTTGGAGACGTTTTTTAGAAATCCATTGGTCTTTCCAAAATGTTATAGTTTTACCATTTCTCATGCGCCATCTGAGACGTTAGACGCGATTGCGGGTAGGCAATATTCCGCAATCGTGGGGCGTGAACGCGGTGACTCAAGTCACCAACTAGAATCAAAAGTCTCGGTTGTTACAAGGGCTCTAAAATTGATGTGTATTCGAATTATAGGAGCTGGTAATCGCTGATATGCTCATATCGGTGACACTATTGTTGTTGTGATAAAAGAAGCAATATTAAATATGCCTTAATTTAGAAAGGTCAAAAGTAATCCGAGTTGTAATTGTATGTTCCCATAAAGAACTCTAATGCTAGAACGGTATAATAACATATGATGGCAACGTTGTAGTTATTATTGATTAAAAAAATTCAAAAGGAACTCGCGTTTTTGGTGCGATAGCCCGCGAATTGAGACATTTAAACTTTACAAAAAACCGTTTCATTAGCTCCCGATGTATTATAAACCAGGAGAGTAGTAGGCTAGTTAAATGAAATCTAGTAAGAGATTGTGTATCACATATATGCCTTTTGTGTTTACATATTTTTACATAAAAAAGGAAATTAATAAAACATGTTGATTATGTCAAATTTAGAAGCACCCCATGTTTTAGGACACCATGAGTAGATACATCATTTCTGACCTCGATATGAAATGCTGACATGAATAGAAAAGGAATTGTTAGAATAACATTGACGAAAATCACGGAAATCCTTGTTAAAATACTTTTATGAGAAGGTTTTATCTAAAACGGGAGAAAACACCAGGATAAAACAATTATTTTTTGGTTTTAACTTTACGACGTAGAAGAAAAAAGAATGGGCCAAATACAAATTTTTTAAATTTCAAACAAGTTAGTAGCCCCGGTCTACTAATCTATTCTAACTATCAACGACTTCCTCGAATTTTAGGTGGAAATGGTATTCTGACTCTTTCTACTTCTAGAGGGATAATGACATATCGAGAGGCTCAACTAGAAAAAAAAATTAACGGAGACATTTTATGTTATATAAGGTAATCCCTCTTATATACCAATTGGACCTGACTATTTTTAAAAAAAAGGAAAGAAAGAACGGGTTGTCTGATATCACTCCTCATCTATTAGTTGATACTTTAAATGGTTTTGCTTCGAATGAAAGCAAAAAATCGATTCATGGGGATTTAATTATGGAATTACTTCCTAACGGCATGTTTCGGGTTTGTTTAGATAATGAGGACATGATTCTAGGTTATGTTTCAGGAAGGATACACCGTACTTGTACGAATCCTACCGGGGATAGAGTTATAGTTGAAGTAAGCCGTTATGATTCAACCAGAGGACGTATAATTTATAGACTCCGTAAAGATTTTACCGAGTAAGTTGTTTTTCCACTTCTACATTCCGGAATACGAGATTCTATATTTCATGAAGCTTATTTTCTTCCAAGAAATGGATTCGGTAAAGGATTAAAAATATGAAAATAATGGCCTCTGATAGTAAAATTTGTGAAAATGTTGACCAATTTGTAGGCGGGGACGAATCATAGTAATTTGTTCCAACCCGAAATAAAAACAACGACAAGGATAATAATAAGTCTACTAATAAATAAGACTTTCTAACGGACTCGATATACAAATAAAAAAACAAAAGAATTTTTTTGACATGAAATGGATATTTCCATATATCCCTGACTCATATCTATTAAACAATAAAATATGAAAAACTCCATAACAAAGATTGGTTCATAAAGGAATATGCATATTAATTTACGTAAGAATGCACGTAAAATACCCAACGAGGTCGGGTGGTTTCTTGGGTCTCTACTAGCACTTGATGGTTCAAGGGTGCAAAAAGAGGGACAACATTTGCTGCTCAAACCGCAACAGGAAACGCTATTCGTAAAGTAGTAGATTAAGGTATGTAATGAGTAGAAATTATGATAAAGGGTCCTGTTCGCTCCAAACGGTGTGTGGAAGCTTTAAATTTATATCCCAAGAAGTATGCTTTAAACAAGGATGCGAACCCACAGTGTACGGATCAATTGTAATAAAAAACAAGAATTCCAGGGGTCAATCTCAAGGACTTAGGTGAAACTAAGCACAAAATAGGTTGTCAAATATTGCAATTAACCAAAACAATTAAAGTAATCAAAGATGATGTAAAAGTCAATTAAGGGGAAATACGGATTCTAAGGATTAAAACATCTAGTTGTGGTTCCGACTCAAGATCTCAAAGGATAACGCGGACAAAGCTGAGATTTGCAAAAGGAAGGTGTTTCTAAGGTGGGAATAGATCACCGGGTAAGTCTCACTACTCACTATCCCAAACCAAAGCTCCTATTATCGGGTAAGTCTCAATGTACTAAGGAAAGGAACTATAATCTCAAACCAACACACCACCCAAGGGAATAGAATCAACCTTCACCGGGTAAGTCTCAGGCTAACTCACAAAGATGGGATGAAGGCACACTCAAACCCCAATAAAGGATAAACCTTTATTACCTACACTTATGATCGTGGGTAAACAAACTAAGGAATCACCGGGTAAGTCTCATCCTAGGCTTGCATTGTACCAGGAAAGGTGTAATAAGGATAGGATTTGGCAAACTAGAACTCTTAACTCTCAGTTTCGGATCAGAAAAGGTCACCTCGTTCAGTCAGATTCCACCCCGGTCAAGATGTTCATCGACTGAGCGAGGTACTCTAGGGTTAAGGTTAAAGACTCGAGCTTTCAGGGTCCTGCTGGGATTAAGATCATTCTATCACCGTCTTTTCCACAACTTTCAGCCAATCACCCTAGAATCGCATAAAAAACTTAGCCAATCATCATCATGATAACAATAATCAAATATATGGGAAGGGAATGAATGTTCGAACAAGTAAACCTTAAGAAAAAGGTTTCAATGACCGAATCAGTTAATAACAAATCAGTGTTCCTTAAATCACAAATCAACAAGACAATAAACCAAAAGGGAATCTAAGAAAGTCTTACAAACTCCCTCAAAAGCTTTCTCAAAACTATGAATCTTCCTTCCTTCAACTTCAATCCTTCAATCCTTCCTTCCAAGCTTCCAGAAAATTATCTTTCAAAGATAATAATATCTTAAAAGATAATTTCCTAGAAAATATATCCATATCTCTAAAATATATCTCCCAAAAATAAGATCTTCCTTCTAGAAATCCAGCCCAAAAATATAAGATATCTTCTTTCAAAAAATAAAAGATCTCAGCCAAAAATATGATATCGCCGGCGGCAGGGTGTTCGCCTCGGTCGGGACGCTCCTCAAGATCACCTCGGTCGAGGTGACACTGTAGCTGACCGAGGTGAATCTCAACTGAATGTGAAATCTCTCAAATCTGGTCCAAAGTAAATCTTCTTCATCATTTCCATGCCTCCTGAGTTCTTCCTTAAGCTCTAGAATGTAGCTCCTATGACTCCTTAGCTCCATTTCAGTCCAAAACGTGCCATTTTACCTACGATTACAACGAAACTTGGTATAGACCTCGATTCCCGTAAAGGTAGATAAAACAACAATAGAATCACATAATATACATCCATACATGCAGATTTATGAAGATAAAACGTCTAAACCAGCCCCAAAACATAGACTATAATACATGCTATCAGGTCCTAGTCTTGGAAGGGATGCAACATTACGGGCTATTCGTCGAAGTGACATGCTATTAAGTTTTGTACGAGATGTAACCCCCATGTCGCATAATGGTTATGGAACCCCCAAAAAAGACATGCTTGAAAATAAACTATCAAGAGATTTCAAGAGAATTAAATGACTGAATGATCTGATCTATTATTTATAATATTACTACGGTTGAAGATAAAATAAGAGTATCTACTCGGACACTATAGTGGAAGTGTGTTGAATCAAGAACATATAATAAGCGTCTATATTATGGACTCTTTATTCTATCTCCACTTATACAAGGTCAAGGCGACACAATTGGAATTGTGATGTGTAGAGCTCTGCTTGGAGAGATAGAAGGAACATGTATTACATGTGTAAAATTTGAGAAATACCACACGAATATCTACTATAGTCGGTATTTAAGAACCAATCCATGAAATTTTAATGAATTTAAAGAAAATTATATGGATAAGCACTTTTTATGGAACCTGTGACGTGTCTATTTGTATTAGGGGACCTAGAGGTGTAAGAGTTCAAGATATCGTCTCACCACCTTATGTGGAAACCGTTTATACTACAAAACATGTATCTAACTTGACGGAACCAATCGATTTGCATATTGAATTACAAATGGAGAGGAATCGTGGATATCGTATAAAAATGTCAAATAACTTTCAATACGGAAGTTATCCTATAGATGTTGTATTCACGAAATGTGAATCATAATATTCATCTGTATGTAATGGTAATGAATAACAATAGATTCCTTTCCTCGAAATATGGACAAATGGAAGTTTAACGTCTAAAGAAGTACTTTACGAAGCCTCTAGTAATTTAATTAATTAATTTATTTCCTTTCTTTATGCAGAAAAAGAAAACTTCCATTTAGAGGATAATCAAGAGAGGCTTATTTTACATTTTTTTAATTTCATGATAGATTGATTGAGCTACAAAAAAAGCATTGAAATTCATTTTCAACTAAATGACATAAATTTTGAATTTTGAAACAACAATTACAATTGAGAAGCCTCTCAATCACTAACCGCATAATGTCTATAAGAATCAACCAATTAAATAACAAAACACTAATAAATGGTGAGAAATCACAACTAGTATGGATAAAACAAGCAACAAGTAATGCTTTTTCATCCATTAACAAAATTTTTATCAACCAACCAAGGCCTAACCTGAAAGTAACTAAAAATAAAATAAACATAGAAGTATTAAGAAAGGAAAAAAAATTCTCAATACTAATACATTGGTAGGAATCACAAGCCTCCACCGCCCACCGCGAAGAAGGTTTTACAAATGAGGATCACCTTCTAAAATTGTAGGGGTATGAAGGAAAAAAAACTCCTGAACTGACATAAATCTAACATGAAAATCAAGCACATTCAAATGATTATGTTAGACGAAACAAAATAAATATCGAACCTGTAACACCCCGAATCCTAGAGGACTCGAAATGCTACGAGTTGGGACCTCACAATGGGTCCCGACCCTTAACCTGTCAACAACTTCATCGAACCTTACAACACGGCACAAATAAAAAGACAAAACAAAGCGTTTTATAACATGAGCGAAATAAAAATCCAAATTCTGAAAACAATACAGCCAAGTCTCAAAAACCGGAAATACCAACATCAGTCTCAATAGTCATAAAATAAAATATAACAGTCCCGTCTTATAATGCACGGAACCCCGGCTGCCCACTACCGCCGGATCACTCGATCGCCTCCCTAACCTGCAAGGCATCTACAAGCGGTATAAAACCGTTAGCTAACATTCTATGCATAAGTATAAAGGTAAAAGCACAAACACACAACATACGCAATCAGCATGGAACACTCATTCCTTTTTATTATCTTTAATTAAGTGATACGTCATTACTAATGATACTTATTTTGTGACACGAGGGATTCCCAAACCTCGCCCCTGTCCCCGTTTACCAACGCAGAATGGTACTAATGCATGTGACCGTCTACCGGACTGGGCTGGTCGCAGGGAACCTCTTAGACTCTCGCAAGAGCTAGGTAGATGATGTCACGACCCGTTATCATACACTTGGGTCAGTTATATAATATACTACAGTCGGCCTATTCCGGTTTCGTTATTTATCTTAACTATCACACACCACTCATACACATCACACACATGCAAGAAGCTAGCTAAGTAAGTCAGTGGACTTACTGAATTGAATCTCGTCTCTCTTAGCAACACTAGATCAGTAGCTGCAGGAACTTAGTTGCCTGTCAAAGGAGGCACGTGGGTCAACACTTTTTCTTAGATACTTAGAAGTCTAAAACTCCTAAGATGTACGATTCTATGTGCAGACGTTATTATAGTGTTTATTTAAGGTAAATTGACTATTTTACCCTTGGTCCCGAGACTTCCAAAAACCCGTAATATGTACTTAAATTCTTACTTGAGGCTAACTAATCATATTCTACTCCCTAGGATGATTTTAGGTGACAATTATAAAAACTACCCATTTTCTATTTCCCGAAAAGTCACTAAAGTCCAACTACAGCTTTAAATATGAAATTAAAATAAACTTATAAAAATTCTAAAATAAATTTCTAACTTATCTATGATATCTAATCTACTCATAGGAGAAACAACTTCTTAAAACTGTTCAATCGTTATTCCTACAAAAATCTTTAAAGTTGGCTACAACACTACAAATGTTCCCATACTTGGTCAAAATTTACTGTTGGAAAAACAACTCAACTACTCCACTTTGAGACCCTATAACTTTCAATCCGACCGTTCATTAATTCCCTAATTTTAACACGGTAAACTATATATATCTATCTATGATCTATTAAAAATTCGACGGTGGATCTTCAACTAATGTTTTTAACATTGATTCACAACAGTGGGTAATCTTCAACATCAAAAATTGTAGAAACAAAAATCTGTACACAAAGAGCTCATGAGATCCTGAGTTCTATAATCACTGTCAACTATCCAGCATCAACACAAACTACTCTCACCCCTCCTATGTTCAACCTATGGGGACAAACATCCATCTATATATTTATAGACTCCATCTAAGAGTTGTATAGAAGTTAACATCCGGGAATTATTCACTTACTGGACTGCAACAACTCAGCGGAAACGTGCTCCTGGACTCGAGGGTAAGACTTCACTGCTGTAGCTTGGAACGGCTCTACTTGGCCTGGTTGTGGACATCCGGTGCAGTCGAGTTAAGTATCCATTCGGCATAGAGAAGAAGGAGTATGTGAGTTCCGATGATTAGTATAAACGCAGATGGAGGGAGGGAGAGAGCTGGAAGGTATGAACGTATAGGGAAAAGAGAGAGCGAGAGAGAGCCAGCAGCCAACTTACTCAGGAGTCTCGTGTGCTAAAAGTTGAAGGCTGTTCGTCCCTGGAGTGGTGGCTGCGAGTCTTTGGTTTGTAGTTGGGCAACTTGGTCCGGAAGTAGTTAGGGTCGATGGGTAGAGGCGCTTCTGGCTTGGCTTTTGAAGTGCACTCCGCTGGGTCCAAACGCAGCCAAGTGCTAGGCTCCTTGTTGCTGTCAACGTCAATTGTCCCACACTGATGTGTGACGATTGTTTTGTACGCAGGGGTAGAAGAGATGGCCGGTTGGATGGATCCTTGTTGTGCGATTAATGTGGCAGTTACAACAACTCTTCTTCAATGTAGCAACCGTTACAAGGTGAAGAGAAGGAAAGAGAAGGGCCGGCTGTTACTCCTCCCTGTTGGACGCAATGCTGGCTGTTACACACGTAGATCACTAGGCTGGAGAGGGGCTGAACGCTGGGTTGGAGGGGGTTGAACGTGCTGGGCTGGAGGGGGCTGTTAATGGGCTCGTCACCAGCTTCTCCTGGACTGTTGCAGGCTGAACGTGCTGGGCTGGAGAGGGCTGTTAATGGGCTCGTAACCAGCCTCTCCTGGACTGCTGCAGGCCGGGCTCGAAGTCAAGCTGGGCTGAAATTAAGGTAGGAATAGTGGCTGAAACATGCAAGAAAGATGGGTTGAATTGCTTGTCAAAAATCTGTCAAAACTCGTCATGACCTTGTCAGGCCCATGAATGAGTTTGTCACTGTTCGCTCCAAACGGTGTGTGCAAGCTTTAAATTTATAACCCTAGACTTAAGCTTAAAACAAGGATGCGAACCCGCAGTGTACGGGTCAATCGTAGTAAAAGCAAGAAAATTCCAGGGGTCGATCACAGGGACTTAGTGAAACAAAGTCCAATACGGTATGCTAGTGTTAATGCTAACCACAAGAGCAAGTATACAATCAAAGATGAATAAGATGTCAAATAAGCAAACATGCAATTCTAGGGATTAAAGCATCTAGTTGTGGTTCCAACTCAAGATCTATAGATAAGCGGACAAAGCTGAGGTTTTTGCATGGGGAAGGTGTTTCTAAAGTGGAGTAGATCACCGGGTAAGTCTCACTACACACTAATCCCAAACCGTAACTCCTATTACCGGGTAAGTCTCAAGGAATTAAGATAAAGAACTATTGCCTCAAACTAACACACCATCTAAGGGAATAGAATCAACCTTTACCGGGTAAGTCTCAGGCTAACTCACAAAGATGGGATGGAAGCACACTCAAACCCCAATAAAGGACAAGCCTTTATTACCTAAACTTATGATCGTTGGTATACAAACTAAGGAATTACCGGGTAAGTCTCATCCTAAGCTTGCTTTGAACCAGAAAGGTATAATAAGAATAGGATTTGGCAAACTCTAACACATTAACTCTCAGTTAAGGATCGGATAAGCCACCTCGGTCAGCCGGTTTCCACCCCGGCCGAGATGTTCATCGACTGAACGAGATGCTTAGGGTTAAGGTTAAAGACTCGAACTTTCAGGATCCTACTGTGATTAAGATCATTCTATCATTGTTTTTCCCACAACCTTCAGCCAATCACCCTAGAATCACACAAGGAAATTAGCCACTCATCATCATAATGAAAGTATTAAATATATGGGAAGAAGGTGAATATTTGAATAAAGAAGAATTTAATGAAAACACTTCAATAACTGAATCAAATATCACACAAAATCGTTCCTTGGATAATAATCCAACAAGACAAGACAATCAAGGAAAGGAATTGAAGACAATCTTACAAAACCCTCCAAAAAGCTATAAAGCTATAGTCTTCAAATCTTCCTTCAACCTTCAAAAAGGTTCTTCAACTCTCTCCCAAATTGGAGTATGATGCGGCTGCTGCGCTGATAGCTGATTGTATGCGGTGTATGCAGCCTCTAAGCATCTAAGCATGATCGGATTTGTGGAAAATCCAACCCTTTTTATAGGAAAAATAACCCTCCAAAGATAATAAATCTTAAGAAGATATATTCCCATAAATATAGGTAAAATATATGATTCTGCATATCTCCTTCCTTCTAGAAGCTCAGCCCAAAAATATAAGATCACTTTCCAATTTTAAAAGATCTCAGCCAAGAATAAAATATTCTCGCCGCGTCCTAGGTGTTCGCCTCGGTCGAGTCGGCGTCTCTGGATCGCCTCGGTCGAGATGAATCTCTGGTCAACCGAGGTGACTCATAACTGAATGTAGAATCTCTCAAAACTGGTCCAAAGTAAATCTTTAATCCATGGTTGTGCTTCCTGAATGTAGCTCCAAATGACTCTTGACTCCTTTTGCTCCTTTTTGATGCAAAACGTACCATATTACCTGCAATTACAACGAAACTAGGTGTGGACCTCGATTCTCGCAAAGGTAGATGAAATGGTAGTAAAATCACATAATGTACATACAAACATGCAGATTATGAAAGATAAAACGTCTAAACAAACCCCAAAATATAGACTATAATTCATGCTATCAAAATACCCCATACTTAGCCCTTGCTTGTCCCTAAGCAAGTTCCTCATATAGAAATTAAGATAGAATGGATTATAAGTCATGAAAATCAATGAAAAGTCTTTCAAAAACATTTTATGGTGTGCAACTATCATAGATCACTCTAAGAGAGTACTTCCTGGAAATTAAAAACTCAATATGATCAAAACATTTTATAAATATAGGAAAGTTGTTCATCTTTGCATAAAATCATAGAATGCATAATAAATCATAATTATCAAAATTAATCATGTATAATCCGATTTAAACCGCTAAGTCAATCAACAAGCTCAAGGTCTCAAGGGCTTCCCAAAAGAAAGGTCAAGAAACGTGTAGGGTAGGGATGTATGTAAGGTAATGTGGTGCTAGAATCCGGGAAAAGGATGAACTTCACTTTCACTTTGACTTGCAACATCTTCCACCAATAAGCTTTGCTTATTTCACATCTTTTTCTTTTTACTTTACTTTTTGGGATGCATGGACAGAGGTGCACAATAACCGAAGCCTAGGAAATCCGCAATCATCAATTTCTTGAGATGCGTCAAACCCTTGATGCACATACCATGACCCGTTAGGAATATCGCTCAATCCGACTTTGGCAAGACACAAACACCTGGCTATGTGAATGGTGCCGAGTTACTCATCTTCATGATTGACTTCCCCAAACCTATTATTGCTTTCTAACACTTTCACTTTCAGCCACTTCTCAACTTTTGACTTGCTTTCACCACTTCGCTTGCTTCCAAATTCCCGGATAGGTAAAGGGAGGCAATATGTATATGAGGGGCTAAGCATGATCAAGAAGAAGAAGAAGAAGAAGAATGAATTGCCTTGGTCTTTCCAAGAAGAACGTGAGAGAACTTATGCTGCGGTGTCAACCTTCAAATTCAACATAATTTGGATAAAAATAAAGTATTAAACATGCCAATAATTTCAAACAAAGCATTTAGCAACTTAAACATATCATAAAACATTTCAAACATATAAAGAATTTAAATCCAGTCGGTAAACAAAATCTTCACTGAGATCATATCCAGATAAGTAACACAAAAATCGTTTTCGAAAACTCTCAGTTAACCCACCTCGGTCGAGATGTTCTTGGTTCAACCGAGGTGAAACACCTCGTTTTGCCAGAACTGTCCCGGTCGAGGTCAAAAAATTTTTTTAAAAAATCATTTTTTTTTTTTTTCGGTTTCGACGTTTTTCTCAATCAAATAACCTGTAAGTATGCATGCAATCTCAGATAAACATATAAATGCAGATAAAGCATGAATATAAATATCCGATAAAATGTCATACATCAAAAGTATCGAATACAAATAGTCACGTGGTCAAATAATACATATAAATACCCCATACTTGAGACACACTGTCCCAGTGGGTATAATAAAAGTCTAAATGAAAGAGGACTCACCGGATAAAGAGCCGAACTGCATAAAAATATAATAAATAAAACCCTGCAGCTCCTCAGAAGTCCTGATCCGGTGGTGGTGGTGGTGGTACATAAGGATACTGGGTCGGATCGAATGGATAGCCCATAGTCTGCTGGAACTGTAGCTCCATCATCCTACGCTGATAGTGCTGCCCCTCCAACATCTGCTGAGTCCAGCTGTCAAGGTGTCGGTGCTGGGCGGCAAACCTCTCATGCATGTCTACTGTAAGGGCAGCATATGAATCTATCATCTGCTCTGTCAAATCGTCGATCCGACGATGAGCCTCTGCATCTCTGTGACGGCGTGTCCGACGTCTAGTAGATCTAACGGGAGGTGCAGCAGGTGCAGGCTCAGTATCCTCCTCATCCTCATCCAAATCAATAATGGGAGGCGCGCTCGTCCCAGCTGTATCTGTCCCTGTGTCCATCGGGACGCCGCCTCCTCTCTCCTCAACTGTCTCGTCATCATCCTCCTCATCAGCCTCCTCAGCCTCCTCAGCAGCTGCAGCAGCAGCAGCTGCTCCCTCTCTGTAGTCCTCCATCAGCGGGACCCATGCAGCCTGCCAGAAATGCGGGTCGGCGACAGAAAACTGTGCAGACCATCTGATGCCCTGAGGCGCTGTCCGCTCCCAAGGCATGGCAACATACGGTGTAGTCAGCCCACGAGGAACAAGAATCCGCCTCGTGATCATCTCCTGCAGACCCAGCGGCTTCGGAGCCGCCGCCAATGTGCAAATACTGAGATCCATCCCGTGGTAGGAGGCGATGTGGGTGACTAGACCTCCACAGCAAATATCACCCTTCCCTTTGGCCTTGATCCTGTGCAGATCCTCTGCCAGCATCAAGCCAAAGTCAGGGTATCCTCCCGTGACCATGCAGTATAGTGAGAATAGCTCCCCCTGTCTGATCTTCTGGGGCGTCTCAGTACGCGCCAGAAGCATCTCGCTGAATATCCGGTGGGCGAGTCTGAAAGCTGGGTGGAAGATGACCTTCTCCCTGGAATCACCAGGGCGCCATCTGTCTGCATGTGTAGTGATGTGGGCTATCTGTCCCCAAAACTCCCTAGCTACGGATCGGGAGGGGAAGTCTACGGCTGTAGGGGTAGGAAAGCTGAAAATCTCTCTGAATATCTCTAATGGAACTATGAAGTTCCGGCTCATCAGCCGGTACTTCACAGATCCCTCTGTGGGTAGGTAGGAGAAGGAGCTGACGAACTCTAGTGTCGGCTCTATGTAGGCTGGGGCTCGGATCTCAGAAAACTGATCCAGCCCGACTGTAGCTATCATCCTCCTAAGGTCAGCCTCTAACCCTAGGCAGTCAAAAGCTGACACGTCTAGAAATCACGGTGCGATGACTGGACGTCCAGCTATCCTCTCATAATCTACCCGGCATCTCTCGTGGATAACCGGGCGGTAGGGACGGGAAGAAGAAGGAGAAGGGGAAGGTGAGGATCTGTCTCTCAAAGCTAATCGGCGATCTGAACTCATTTTCACTAACACTCTGTCAGACCACCTCGGTTGACTGACAACCCTCAGAAATCACCTCGGTCGAGATGCAGTTCGACCGGACCGAGGCGTAGCAGTGTCGATTTTTATTCTCTGATTTTCAGTTCTTTTCCCCCCAAAATCACTACAATTGCTTCCTAAGGGGTACTTATGCCTTTTCTCAACAGAAACAAGGGCAACCAAAGCCCAAATAGCAGAAAACGAACGAGTTAGGTTTTCGAACGTTTTTACCTCGTTTTGGTCGAATCGCTCAAATTTCTTGTAGATCTGTTGTAGTAATCGACTCCTCTACTCTTTAATCTCGGTTTGGAAGCGGAAATCTTCGAAAACGAGCGAGAAATGAGGGAGCGAGGCGATTCTGTGCGCCGCGGTCGAAACGAAGTAAAAAAAGTGAAAAGTAATTTTTTCCCCTTTTTATACTGTTACTGGATCTGCTGTCACCTCGGTCGAGATGGTCTCGACTGGACCGAGGTGGTACGGACCGAGGCGGTTCTGCAGAAACCCTAGTCGCCTCGGTTGCTTCAAGAATCAACTCGGTCGAGGTGTTCTGACAGTGACCGAGGTGCCTCTTTCTTCTCAGAATCTTGAACTTCTCCCTTTCCTGGAGTGTTCCTTCCTGTTATTTGTCCAGAACGCCAAAAACAAAGCAAAGCAAAGCAAAGCAAAAACAAAAACTATCTAAACTAGACTAGAAAACGGGAAAGAAAGCAATACCTTGGGTTGCCTCCCAAGAAGCGCTTGATTTAAGGTCGCTAGCTGGACCATAGTGCGTCTCAAAGGAGGTAGATCGGTGCGACCTCCTCAACCGGCGTTTCCGGTTGGTACTTCTTAAGTCTATGACCGTTGACCTTGAAGCTTCCGCTAGTTTCGCCCCATATCTCAACTGCACCATGAGGGAAGACATGTTTCACAACGTAAGGTCCGGTCCATCTAGATTTCAACTTACCTGGAAAAAGACGGAGGCGGGAGTTGAAGAGTAGAACTAAATCTCCTTCGTTAAGCTCCTTTGGAACGATACGCTTGTCATGCCATCTCTTCGTCCTTTCCTTGTAGATCTTGGCATTCTCGTAGGCGTTCAAACGCAGCTCTTCCAGCTCGTTAAGTTCCAATAGTCGCTTCTCACCAGCCTCCTTAATGTCAAAGTTCAACCATTTGATAGCCCAATATGCTTTGTGCTCCAACTCAACGGGCAAGTGGCAAGATTTCCCATACACCAAATTATAAGGGGTGGTGCCTATGGGAGTCTTGAATGCGGTCCTGTACGCCCAAAGAGCATCGTCTAATTTCATGGACCAATCCTTCCTCGTCCTAGAGACGGTCTTCTCCAAAATTGCTTTGATTTCTCTGTTTGAGATCTCGACCTGTCCACTAGTTTGAGGGTGATAAGCGGTTGATACCTTGTGGGTTACCCCATACTTCGATAGAAGTGCCTTAAACTTCCGGTTGATGAAATGCGTTCCTCCATCGCTGATGATGATGCGTGGAGTTCCAAATCGTGGAAAGATAGTTCTATTCAAGAACTTCACAACCACCTTGGCGTCGTTAGTGGGAGAAGCGATGGCTTCGACCCATCTAGAGACGTAATCCACTGCAAGGAGAATGTAGAGGTTTCCTCCGGAGGATGGGAAAGGTCCCATGAAGTCAATCCCCCATACATCAAAGATTTCCACTTCTTGGATGTTGTTAAGTGGCATCTCGTTCCTCCTTGATAGGTTCCCTGTTCTTTGGCATGCATCACAAGAAACAACAAAAGATTGCACATCCTTAAATAGTGTAGGCCAAAAGAAACCGGAACGCAATACCTTGGCGCATGTTTTATCGGTGCTAGCATGCCCTCCACATGGAAGTGAGTGGCAATGCTTTATGACGCTATTAACTTCGTCTTCCGGAATGCACCTTCGAAGCATCCCATCCGGTCCGCGCTTGAATAGCAGCGGCTCATCCCAGTAGTAATGTCGTACCTCCTTGAAGAATCTCTTCTTTTGGGAGTACGTCAATCCGGGTGGTATTTCCAATTCTCTTGATTCTTCTTCATCGTAGATGTTGAAGATATCATCAGTTAGTTGCTCCCCCTTCATGGCTGCAAGTAGTGCGAATTCCACCTCATCGCCACCAACGTTGAATTTCAACTTGGCGTTCTTGCAATCCACATTGCAACCCGAAGTTGCTAGAAATGGCCTCCCGAGAATGATAGGAACAGGATAATCTGCGGGAATGTCAAGTACGACAAAATCTATGGGTAGATAGAAGTTACCTAACTTGACCGGAACGTCTTCCAAAATGCCCACGGGATGGGTGATGGAGCGATCCGCCATGTAAAGTCGAATCTTGACCGGCTTGGGCTCTCCAAGACCGATCTTAATGCATAGCTCCAGCGGAATGATGCTCACGCTGGCTCCTAGATCACATAGGGCTTCACAAGTGACATCCCCAACTTGAATGGGAATGCAAAATGAGCCGGGATCTCTCAACTTAGGTGGCATCTTCTCCTTCATGATCTTTATAAGCTCCGAAGACTTAGATGTCATCCTAACTTCACCAACATCCTCCAGCTTCCTCTTCCTTGATAGGATCTCCTTTAAGAACTTCCCGTAGGCGGGCATACCTAAAATAGCATCAAGGAAAGGGATATTAATATGGAGCTTATTCATCAAGTCAAGGAACTTACCAAAGTGCTTGTCAAGATGTGCTCTGGCTCTGGACTGGGGAAATGGAAGTGGTGGTTTATATGCAGGAGGTGGAACATAGGCTTCAGTTGTTCCTCCTGCTTTCTGTTGCACCGCCTCGGTTGGCATCTCGGTCGAGGTGTTCTTCGACTGGATCTGGACCGAGGTGGTCTGCGTCGAGCGAGGTACTGGATCTGTGGTTTTGAGTCCACTCCTCGTCGTGATGGCCATGCACTGGCCCTTAGGGTTAGTTTCCGTCTTTGCTGGAAGCTTCCCTGGATCTCTTGGCGCTTCATTCGCCCTATTAGCAAGTTGTTGTTCGAAGGACTTTTGGGCCCTCGAAAATGAAGTCATAGAATTCTCCATAGCATTAAGCTTGATCAAGATTGCCTCCAGGACTGCGTCCTTCTTTTCCGGCTGAGACGAACTTGATCCTTGCCCTTGGCTCTTCAATGGAGTAGAAGAAGAAGAAGGAGAAGAGAGGAAAGGGTTAGAGGAATCATTAGAGTTGGAGTTTGAATAATTGTTACCGTTGTTTTGGTTATTATTCGCTCTCCAATTGTTGCTATTGGATCCTCTATTGTTGTTGTAGTTGTTGTTTTGGGGTCCGTTGTTGTTGTTACGGTACCCGTTCTTGTTGTAGTTGTTGTTGTTCCTTTGCCCTTGCTCTTCCTTCTTAGTTTGAGCCATCAATAGCTCCTTCAATTGCTTCACGTCGTTCTTCAAGGACGTGAATTGGTTGTTGTTGGTTTGAGTCTCTTGAAAGTTGACTCTTTTAACTCCACCTTCAGCTCCTTGGTGGGTATACTTCTCCATGTGCAAGGCTTGCTTCTCAATGAAGTCCCAAGCCTCGTCAACCGCCATATCCATAAATGTGCCGGCGGAGAGTAGTTGGAGATTAAACTGGGTGTTTCCGTCCAGCCCTTTGAAGTAGATCTCCAACAACTCGATCTTTGGAATCCCATGATGTGGGCAATCCAAAAGGATATCTTTGAACCGCTCCCATGATTTGGACAAACTCTCCTTGTCCTTCATGATGAAAGCATTGATCTTCCCTCTCATTTCAGCAGTCTTTGAGGGGGGAAAGAATTTAGTCAAGAATTCCGTAGTCATCTCTTCCCATGTGCTGATCTTTCCTGCAGGAAGAGATTGATACCAAGTAAGAGCTCTATCTTTAAGAGAAAAGTAGAAAGGTCTTAGCTTGTAGTTGTTATTTTCAATTCTGGGAGGTCGCAAGGTCTCCATCAAGATCTCGTAGTTTTGAAGATGTTGATGCGGCGACTCCTTCTCTAGCCCTCCGAATTGACATTGGCGAATCATTGCTAGAACTTGTGGTCGAAGTTCGTAGTCATGGTCCGCTGGATCTCCTAGGTTCACTCCTGGACGCCTCAGCTGTTGATTAGGGTCCATCCTTTGACCTAGGGTTTGTGGAATTCCTGCAAGAAGAACATCTCGGACTGGCATCCGAAGTGGATGCACATCGGCCGGGGCGTCAGGAACTGGGACCTGCCTCGGTCGAGGATCAATTACTGGATCCTGCATCGGTCGAGGTTGAATCTGGTTCCGAATTGCTGCAATCTCAGCTTCGATTGCTGCATTCCTGGCCTGATTCTCTTCTTTTTCCTGCCTTAGCTCTTCTTTACTGAGACGTAGCTGCTCCTGCGTCTCTCTCAATTGGGCCAAAAGATCGTGATCGTCTTGTTGGGCCATCTTCGCTTCTCTTAAGCGTCGTTTGTATGTCTTTTCCGGTTCGGGATCGTAAGGAACGATTTCCTTTCCAGTGCGGGTTCTTCGCATATACCTAAGAAAGAACCTGCAAAAGTCACTCAAGTAGAGTGGTAAGACAACACGGGGCAAATGCCCCAAGAGCAAACCGTACCGGCTCGGTCTAGACCAAGTCCCCGGCAACGGCGCCAAAAACTTGTTCGCTCCAAACGGTGTGTGCAAGCTTTAAATTTATAACCCTAGACTTAAGCTTAAAACAAGGATGCGAACCCGCAGTGTACGGGTCAATCGTAGTAAAAGCAAGAAAATTCCAGGGGTCGATCACAGGGACTTAGTGAAACAAAGTCCAATACGGTATGCTAGTGTTAATGCTAACCACAAGAGCAAGTATACAATCAAAGATGAATAAGATGTCAAATAAGCAAACATGCAATTCTAGGGATTAAAGCATCTAGTTGTGGTTCCAACTCAAGATCTATAGATAAGCGGACAAAGCTGAGGTTTTTGCATGGGGAAGGTGTTTCTAAAGTGGAGTAGATCACCGGGTAAGTCTCACTACACACTAATCCCAAACCGTAACTCCTATTACCGGGTAAGTCTCAAGGAATTAAGATAAAGAACTATTGCCTCAAACTAACACACCATCTAAGGGAATAGAATCAACCTTTACCGGGTAAGTCTCAGGCTAACTCACAAAGATGGGATGGAAGCACACTCAAACCCCAATAAAGGACAAGCCTTTATTACCTAAACTTATGATCGTTGGTATACAAACTAAGGAATTACCGGGTAAGTCTCATCCTAAGCTTGCTTTGAACCAGAAAGGTATAATAAGAATAGGATTTGGCAAACTCTAACACATTAACTCTCAGTTAAGGATCGGATAAGCCACCTCGGTCAGCCGGTTTCCACCCCGGCCGAGATGTTCATCGACTGAACGAGATGCTTAGGGTTAAGGTTAAAGACTCGAACTTTCAGGATCCTACTGTGATTAAGATCATTCTATCATTGTTTTTCCCACAACCTTCAGCCAATCACCCTAGAATCACACAAGGAAATTAGCCACTCATCATCATAATGAAAGTATTAAATATATGGGAAGAAGGTGAATATTTGAACAAAGAAGAATTTAATGAAAACACTCCAATAACTGAATCAAATATCACACAAAATCGTTCCTTGGATAATAATCCAACAAGACAAGACAATCAAGGAAAGGAATTGAAGACAATCTTACAAAACCCTCCAAAAAGCTATAAAGCTATAGTCTTCAAATCTTCCTTCAACCTTCAAAAAGGTTCTTCAACTCTCTCCCAAATTGGAGTATGATGCGGCTGCTGCGTATTCTTTGCTGTAATCGAGATCGTATGCGGTGTATGCAGCCTCTAAGCATCCTCGGATTTGTGGAAAATCCAATCCTTTTTATAGGAAAAATAAACCTCCAAAGATAATAAATCTTAAGAAGATATATTCCCATAAATATAGGTAAAATATATGATTCTGCATATCTCCTTCCTTCTAGAAGCTCAGCCCAAAAATATAAGATCACTTTCCAATTTTAAAAGATCTCAGCCAAGAATAAAATATTCTCGCCGCGTCCTAGGTGTTCGCCTCGGTCGAGTCGGCGTCTCTGGATCGCCTCGGTCGAGATGAATCTCTGGTCAACCGAGGTGACTCATAACTGAATGTAGAATCTCTCAAAACTGGTCCAAAGTAAATCTTTAATCCATGGTTGTGCTTCCTGAATGTAGCTCCAAATGACTCTTGACTCCTTTTGCTCCTTTTTGATGCAAAACGTACCATATTACCTGCAATTACAACGAAACTAGGTGTGGACCTCGATTCTCGCAAAGGTAGATGAAATGGTAGTAAAATCACATAATGTACATACAAACATGCAGATTATGAAAGATAAAACGTCTAAACAAACCCCAAAATATAGACTATAATTCATGCTATCAGTCACAGATTTGTCGGGCTTTGTCATGGCCTCGTCTCAGCTTAGTCATGGTCTCGTCACAGCTTGTCATGATCTCGTCACAGCTTGTCATCGATAAGAATGAATTATAATTAGGGTTTGATATAAATCTATCATTTTATGTGAATTAAATTCTACATAAAATAATAAATAATTATAAGAATTAGAGCTTGATAAAATTTTATCATTTTATGTGAATTAAATTCTACATAAAATAATAAAATTTGTGAAGAAAGAAGTACTAGATAGAATGGGAAACCGTCAACGGCTCGAAGTCCGATTTGATTCGGACTTAGACGGAATAAAAATTCCGGATATTACATCAGTACCCCCTTAAAATAAGTTTCGTCCCGAAACTTAGGACAAGGTACTTAATTAAACGACTTCCATAAATAAACTGGTATGTCTTAGTCTCACAAAAAAAAAAATTTAATTTCCTTTTCTAAAATCCTCTAACCTTATCGGAGCATAACAAAAAAAACTAGTCGTTACATCAGATTCCCCTCAAAAATAAGTTTCGTCCCGAAACTTTGGGTAGTTCCCAAGATCATAAAACACAAGCAAGCCCTATGACTAAAAAGTTACTACATCCAGACACCTATGGTTCACACACAAGCACATCAAACATATCACACATACAATCACTAAAAGTAACCAAACAAGGATGTAGAACTACCTGACGGTCCTATAGACGTCTCTAGATCCGCATAAAACTCGGGATAGTTCCGTCGGATACTATCCTCCGTCTCCCAAGTGGCCTCGTCAATCCCTCGTCTCGACCACTGTACTCTCAACATGGGTATTACTTTCGATCGAAGGCGTCTCATACCTCTCTCCAAAACTGCTATCGGGTGCTCAGGAAATGTATGATCCGGCTCGACCACTAGGTCGTCATGGCTCACTATGTGCCTCGGGTCATGCACATACTCTCTCAATTGAGATACATGGAAAAATGGATGGACTCCCTCCAATCAGGGTGGCAATGCCAATCTATAAGCCACCTCTCCTATCCGCTCTAGGATCTCAAAGGGCCCGACATATCGGGGACTCAACTTCCCTTTAATGCCGAAGCGTCGAACACCCCTCGTCGGTGACACCTTCAACCATACCTGGGCGCCAACCCTGAACTCCAGAGGTCTGCGCCTCTTATCAGCATAAGATCTCTGACGGCTTTGTGCGGTCAACATCCGCTCTCGGATCAATGCTACCCGAGCCATCTCATCCTGCACCTGCTCGGGCGCTACCCCACTCATCCTCCCAGGCTCATCCCAACACAAAGGTGTACGACACCTCCGCCCATATAGTGCCTCGTAAGGAGCCATCCCAATAGTCGCGTGCCAACTATTGTTATAAGAAAACTCCACCAAAGGAAGGTGGTCGGGCCATACCTGACCCCAATCAAGCACACATGCCCTCAACATGTCCTCAAGGGTCTGAATAGTCCTCTCGGACTGCCCGTCCGTCTGAGGATGGTATGCCGTGGTGAACTGTAAGCTCGTCCATAAGGCAGCGTGTACCTGCTGCCAGAACTTCGAGGTAAAACGCCCATCCCTATCTGAAATGATCGTCCTCGGCACTCCATGGAACCTCACAATCTGTCGGGTAAACTCCTCGGCTAAACGAGACACCGGCCACGTTTCCTTAATAGGAATGAATCGTGCCGTCTTTGTCAACCGATCCACTACAACTCATATCGCATCAAATCCTCTACTCAACCTCAGGCCAGTAACGAAGTCCATGGAAATGTCCTCCCACTTCCACTGTGGAACCGGAAGTGGTTGGAGCTCTCCTCCGGGCCTGTGGTGCTCAATCTTGACCTGTTGACAGGTCGCACACTGGGCTACATATCTAGCCACATCGGGCTTGAGGCCGCCCCACCAATAAGATCGTCGTATATCATGATACATCTTACTCGTGCCGGGATGGACGGGGTAAGGTGTAGAATGGGCCTCCTGCAGTATACGCTGCCTCAACTCTTTGTTAGAGGGTACACATATGCGCTCCTGGCGCCTCAAAATCCCATCTGCACCCACCATAAACTGTGGTGCCTCCCCTCTGGACATTCTCTCCCTGATCCTCGTCAGTGCTGGATAACCCTCCTGGTTTTGCCGGATCTCTTCCGTCAGATCCGGTGAAACCTCTAATGCTAACAAATGCCCGTCAGTATCGGGAAACCGGATGTCTACCTCCAACCAAATCAAATCTCTTTGCAACTGGGTCTGAAAAGTCAATCTAGCAATCGCAGCCTCGTGAGGTGTCCTCCTACTAAGGGCATCGGCGACCACATTCGCCTTCCCTGGATGATAAAGCATCTCTAAGTCAAAGTCCTTAATCAGCTCTAGCCATCTCCTCTGGCGGTTATTCAACTCCCGCTGAGTGAATATGTACTTCAGACTCTTGTGGTGTGTGAAGATCTGACAGGTGGCCCCGTAGAGGTAATGACGCCAAATCTTCAAGGCATGAATAACTGCAGCTAGCTCAAGGTCGTGAGTAGGGTAATTCTCCTCATACGTCTTCAGCTGTCGAGACGCATACGCAATGACCCTACCCCTCTGCATCAGGACGCATCCCAAGCCTAGTTTGGATGCATCACTGTAAACGACGAAGTCCTCAACACCCTCTGGCTGTGCTAGCACCGGAGCAGAAGTCAATCTCTCCTTCAACTCCTCAAAGCTCCGCTAACAGGGCTCGGTCCATTCAAATCTGATGGACTTCCTTAATAAGGAAGTGAGTGGTCTGGCAATCACAGAAAAACCCTTCACAAACCTACGGTAGTATCCGGCCAGACCTAGAAAACTGCGTACCTCCTTGACCGTCTTAGGGGGCGGCCATGATGCAACTGACTCTATCTTTTTCGGGTCCACCTTGACTCCTTCGGCGGAGACAATATGGCCAAGGAAGGTAACCTCAGGCATCCAGAACTCACACTTAAAGAGCTTAGCATAAAGCTCTCTATCCTATAAAACCCGCAACACCGTCCTCAGGTGTCCGGCGTGCTCCTCCCTACTCCGGTAGTACACTAAGATGTCGTCGATGAAAATTACCACAAACTGATCTAAGAAGTCAATGAAGATGCCATTCATCAACTCCATGAAGACAGCAGGAGCATTGGTGAGCCCGAAAGGCATCACCACGAACTCATAATGACCGTATCTGGTCCGAAATGCTGTCTTCGGTATGTTCTCTTCCCGTACTCTCAACTGGTGATATCCTGACCTCAAGTCGATACGTGAAAACACCGTAGCTCCCTGTAACTGATCTAGGAAATCATCAATACGCGGCAGTGGGTACTTATTCTTGACGGTGACTTTGTTCAAATCTCGATAGTCGATACAAAGCCTCATGGATCCGTCCTTCTTCCCGACAAAGAGGACTGGTGCACCCTAGGGAGACACACTAGGTCGGATGAAACCCTTCTCTGCCAACTCCTCGAGTTGCTTCTTAAGCTCAAGCATCTCGACTGGTGCCATGCGGTATGGAGCCTTGGAGATCGGCCTCGTGCCGGGCTCCAACTCAATCCCAAAATCTACGCTCCTCTGTGGTGGTAAGCCAGGCGGCTCGCCAAAGACATCCTCGAACTCACAAGCTACCGGGGTCTCTGTTAATGATGAACCCGTCTCCTCCTTCATGGCGTAACACCAGAAGGCCTCACATCCCTGACCTATGAGCTTTGCGGCTCGGACCGCACTAACGACTGTCCCGATCTTTCCGAGGTCCCACCCTCAAAAGACTTCCTCCTGCCCAAACTCCGTAGTGGCTGTCACTGTCCTCCTTCTGACGTCCAGAACAACTCTATGACGGTCCATCCAGTCCATCCCAAGTATGACTTCTTCATGCACCAAGTGCATAACGTGAAAGTCGGCTAGCCAATCACGACCTCCCAAGTGGATGGGACAATCGTGAATCTCCCGAGTACCACGAACCCTACTCCCATCGGGTAACCTTATAAGGAAAGGTTCCCCCTCTACTGTATCTTAGGTCAACCTATCTATGCAATCATCATATATGAAAGAGTGCATCGCACCCGTATCAAAAAGTACTCGGATTGGAAAGCCATGAATCATGATAATACCTGTGGCTGCGGGCGCTGCTGGCTCTACGGCACTCCTCAACTCAAAGACTCGAGCTTGAGTACCTCTAGTCTCTAAAGTGGCCCCACCACGCCCTCTACCTCTAGCTGGAATCTGAGCAGAACCCTGTGAATATGCCTGACCAGGAGCCCGCTGCTGCTGACCCCGAGCCTGATACTGAGACTGCCTGTGTCCTCCTCCTAGGGTACCAGCAGGTGAGGACCCCTGCTGTGATGTTACCTTGACCTGTCAGCAGAAGGTAACCCTGTGGCCCAGTTGGCCGCAAGTAAAACATGTAACTGGTGGCCTCCTACACTCCGGCTTAATGTGTCCATGCTCCCCACAGTTGTAGCACTGACGTACTCTAGATCCCATCGGCGGTGCCACCTGGTGACTAGAACGGCCCTGGGACTGACCACGCCTATGACCTGACCCTCCTACTCAAGTGTTGACTGGTCCGGTCCTCTATCTCTTGTCTAACCCTCGAGACTGCATAGCTCTTCGGTGACCTAGTCGGTCCCTCTCATACACTGAAGCCCGATCCTGATAATCAGCTAAGGAATCACAACGGAACCCTGCTAGATAGGAGCGGGTAGTCTCTCTCATTCTCTGGGAAAACAGATACACGTGTTGGTCCACAGGTGGTGCAGCAGGACCCAACAGTGACAGCTCCTCCCGGAACCTCCTAATAGCCTCAACTATCGGAACATCCTCAAAACCTGCCTCCAAGAAGTCCTGCACTCGGTCCCTTCTCAGTGAGGTAGGACAAAAGGTCTCTCTCACGAGACTCAACAACTGCTCAAATCGGGACACTCCGCCCCTCACTGTCCTCCACTAGTACTGTGCCTGGTCCCTAAACAATGTCTGAACCAGCTCCACCTTATGACTCTCAGGGCAGCGAATCGCCTCTAGCGCGGACTCCACATGACTGATCCAATGTTCCACCTCAAGTCTAACGTTCCCGTCGAAGGTGGGAACTCGCAGATGGTTGAATGTCTTCAACCATTCATCTGGTCTCGGTACCCTCAACTCGTCTCTCACTCGGTCATCCTTGACAACTCTCACTGGTGCAGCTACCGCCGGTGGAACTACCACCTGAGTCACCCTCTGAGAGACCTCTGCTGACCTAGCTGGCACTGGTGGTGCTGGAGGTGGTGCTCCGGCCCTGTATGCCTCTGGCACCTGCTGGACATAAGCTCGATACTCCGATACTCCAATCGATACGCGGCCAGAATCAACATGCCCTGCACTCTGTACTCCGAACCTAGTGGCAGTCTCATCCCTAACCTCTGGAACAATACTCTCGGCCACCTCCTCAGCAGGTACATCCGCAGCTGGCGGATCTACAATAGGGTAACGTCCTCGACCTCGGCCTCTCTGAGGCCTGCCCACACGTCCCTGTCTTGGAGCTCCAGAAGGAAGGGGAGGTCGGCCCTCTCCTCGTCCAACGTAAGCTGTCGCTCTCGTACGTGCCATCTGGTAATGACGTGATCAATATAAGACTACTTTAGTTCCTAGTAAGGGCATAACTATCTTATTACTTTAGGTCACTTCTAAAGGTCACAATGTTACTAAAATTACAAGTTATAACAGAAGTCCAATAAACTATGCTATCGAGTTTAGCGGAGGTAGTGGCGGTCCGTGCATTCTATCCCAACCCGTTTATGCTCATGGGTTGGAAAACAAAAATTTCATTTTAAAAGTTCGGAACCCTTGCGGTATCCAATTATTTGTTTATTCGACCTTTTTGAAGATGGCGAGTGCCGTTGTTGCCAACCTAGAGCTCTGATACCATATTGTAACACCCCGAATCCTAGAGGACTCGAAATGCTACGAGCTGGGACCTCACAATGGGTCCCGGCCCTTAGCCTGGCAACAACTTCATCGGACCTTACAACACGCCACAAATAAAAAGGCAAAACAAAGCGTTTTATAACATGAGCGAAATAAAAATCCAAATTCTGAAAACAATACAGCCAAGTCTCAAAAACCGGAAATACCAACATCAGTCTCAATAGTCATAAAATAAAATATAATAGTCCCGTCCTATAATGCACGGAACCCCGGCTGCCCACTATCGCCGGATCACTCGATCGCCTCCCTAACCTGCAAGGCATCTAAAAGCGGTATAAAACCGTTAGCTAACATTCTATGCATAAGTATAAAGGTAAAAGCACAAACACACAACATACGCAATCAGCATGCAACACTCATTCCTTTTTATTATCTTTAATTAAGTGATACGTCATTACTAATGATACTTATTTTGTGACACGAGGGATTCCCAAACCTCGCCCGTGTCCCCATTTACCAACGCGGAATGGTACTAATGCATGTGACCGTCTACCGGACTGGGCTGGTCGCAGGGAACCTCCTAGACTCTCGCAAGAGCTAGACAGATGATGTCACAACCCGTTATCATACACTTGGGTCAGTTATATAATATACTACAGTCGGCCTATTCCGGTTTCGTTATTTATCTTAACTATCACACTCCACTCATACACATCACACACATGCAAGAAGCTAGCTAAGTAAGTCAGTGGACTTACTGAATTGAATCTCGTCTCTCTTAGCAACACTAGATCAGTAGCTGCAGGAACTCAGTTGCCTGTCAAAGGAGGCACGTGGGTCAACACTTTTTCTTGGATACTTAGAAGTCTAAAACTCCTAAGATGTACGATTCTATGTGCAGACGTTATTATAGTGTTTATTTAAGGTAAATTGACTATTTTACCCTTGGTTCCGAGACTTCCAAAAACCCATAATATGTACTTAAATTCTTACTCGAGGCTAACTAATCATATTCTACTCCCTAGGATGATTTTAGGTGACAACTATAAAAACTACTCATTTTCTATTTCCCGAAAAGTCACTAAAGTCCAACTACAACTTTAAATATGAAATTAAAATAAACTTATAAAAATTCTAAAATAAATTTCTAACTTATCTATGATACTAATCTACTCATAGGAGAAACAATTTTTTAAAACTGTTCAATCGTTATTCCTACAAAAATCTTTAAAGTTGGCTACAACACTACAAATGTTCCCATACTTAGTCATGGTCTCGTCACAACTTGTCATGATCTCGTCACAGCTTGTCATCGATAAGAATATATTATAATTAGGGTTTGATATAAATCTATCATTTTATGTGAATTAAATTCTACATAAAATAATAAATAATTATAAGAATTAGAGCTTGATAAAATTTTATCATTTTATGTGAATTAAATTCTACATAAAATAATAAAATTTGTGAAGAAAGAAGTACTTGATAGAATGGGAAACCGTCAACGGCTCGAAGTCCGATTTGATTCGGACTTAGACGGAATAAAAATTCCGGATATTACAGAACCAAATGAAACACTATGGAAAAATGTAGGTTTCGATAAAATGCATTTATCTCAACCTCGGGCTTTACTGGAGACTTATGTCTTTTTTGGAAAGAATACTAGTTAAAAGATGACAAAATTGAGATAACCAAAACAAATAAAAGTTTTCTAGTTATCAAACATTCAAACATTGTAACGACATTTGCAATAAACATCGATTTCACTTACGCCCCTCAAACGAACAAAACAAATTTGGCTTCAACTAACAACAGAAGTAACCACAACAAATAGCCAAATCTTAGACATCAAAGATTATAATAAAATTATTAGAAAACTCACACAAAAAGGGAGGGAATCTCCGATCCCGCAAGATTGATTATAAAAATTCACTCAACAATGTAACCTCCCTAGTTACCCTACAGAAGGAAATAAGTTCAGATGGAAAAGGAAGAATGATGAAGATAACAATACTTACGAAAAGCTAGACAAGACTATTTATGACTTTATTTGAAATCATTAGAAATATCCCAAAAAATTATGCTTTACATCTTCGGATCATTGTATGTTATCTATTAACATACAAAACACATCTAATAACATTAACAACAAATCATTAAAATTTGAATCTATGTGGATGCATGAAAATCTCATAAAATTAAAATGGCGAACTCAATAGCCGGGAACACGTAGGTTCAATTTGGTTAAAGAAAACAAGTCTCCTTAAACAAAATCTAAAAAAATGGAGCCATGATAAATTTGAGAACATCAATAAACAACGAAAACTCGCTGATGAAGAAATAGAATCTTTATAAAAGCATACATTTCAAAACTTTGATCAAAATAAAAACGATAAGATCAATAGGAGTAGGAATGCCTTAAATACTGGATGCAAGTTAAATTTGATAAGAACACGAAGTTTTACCATAGAAAGGCTATTGGTTGCAGAAACAAAAAAAATTATAGCAACAATTACAAAAAGAAATGACACAGTGTTATCAAAAGAACATGATATCAATGAATAACTTTTAGAGGAGTTTCAAGGCCGATATAGAGCCTTGATAGCAAACAATCATAATATCCACAAACAACATGAAGTCATTAATCAATTACTGATCTTGAGAATACAAAACTAATAAAACCTTTGTCTACGAGAGAAATTAAGATTGCAATTTTTTATATTGGTTGTAACAAGTCACCAAGCCTGGACGATATGACGGCTAACTTCTATCAAAGTACTAATACATTGTTGGACCAACAACCAGAAAGGGAGTTAAGAGTTTCTTTACAACTAGAAAGATCCTTAAATTAACCATACCTTCATAGGTCTTATTCGAAAGGAATAATGGTATTTTCTTAAGGTTATTCTTGAAAAAGGCCTATGATAAAGTAGAATTGTATTTTCTTAAGGCTGTTCTTGAAAAATTGGGTTTTGGAGAGAAGTTCAGAAAATGGATTGAAGAATGTATCTCCGTGGTCTCATACTCAATACTAATCAACGACCCCCCAACAATAATATTTTATCCACAAAGAGGTCTACGACGAGGATACCCTTTCTCACCACTACTTTTCAATCTAGTAATAGAGATACTAGTTAGGAATATACAAAAAGCTAGTAATGACAATCCTAAGACTATTCGATTCCCAATAACAAAAATAGGAACATACATTCTGTATTTATCTTTTGTGGACGACATACTCATTTTCACAAAGGCATTTGCTGATCCAAATAACAAAATTTTGTTGGTCCTAAAAGACTATTGTGCAATATCTAGTCAAGTGATTAGCTATCACAAATCTACTTTCCAAACCACCACAAATGTTGACTTAGTACACAATTGACAATGAAACAATTAAAACACGACTCCACAACTGTGATGCAACAAAGGGAAAAAAATAATTGACATTATAATGGAGATAAAAGATTACACTTCTTCAAGTGAACTACGACAACTAGTGGTAACGTGATGGGAGATTTGGATAACCAGAAATCAAATAATCTTGGCAAAATTGGCAAACTAGCCCTTTTAAGGAAATTAATTGAGAAAGAAGACCCCTAATATTTGGGATTGGTATTTTGACCCCCTATAATATAGAGTAGAAGAAATATAGTACAAAAAGAGAGTAAAGTTTGGCAGCCCATCGAATGTGATATGTTGTACTATCTGACATGTCACATCAATCAGGAAAAGGAATTCCCAACATCCTTACTTTCTCACCTATTACCCAAAAATCCGCTTACCCAAATAATGTCACAATCATACCCAAGAATAAATTTGTCAAAGTACATAAACATACTCGAAAACAACGTACCCAAAAAATCAAATATCATAATAAAACCATATCCATAAATTTAATAATATTTTATATTTATACCCAATTTAAACATCACTTAATACAAAAACCATACCCAATTTAAATTTGTCATACCAAAAAATTTCAAAACTCGATATTGTACACAAACATCAATATCAAATGACATTTGGTCATTACCCAAAAATTCGCTTGACATTTGATCATTATAATACAGTTTGGGTAAACATAAAACATACCCACGATATCACTTTAAATATACTCAATAATAAGAAATATACTACAAATCCAATACACGTATAAAAGCATATCCAATTTGAATTTGTCATAACCAAAATTTACACAAATCGATATTGTACACAAACATCAATACCAAATGGCATTTGGTCATTGTAACACAGTTTGGGTTACCATAAAACATACCCAAAAATATCACTTTAAGCATGCTCAACAATAAGAAACATACCACAAAAACAATAAACATATACCCAATAATCATAAAATACTACAATTCATTTTGGGTAACTAAAACAATGTCACCCAAAAAATTAAACATTCATACCCAACATTACCCAAAAACCCGCTGCCACTTTTCCCTCCCTCCCTCTCTATTAACAAAACCAAAAACTAAAAGTGAACATCTAATCGGTACTGAAACTTGGTACGTCACCATCATTTCAATTAGTCCCAAATAGTGCCCTATTTTCTAGTTTTCAGACCTAATTTATAGTACCAGCCTATAGAGGTCCATTTTACAAAAGAGAAATTCAAGGGGTCTTATTTCTCTAATTAATTCAATAATCTTTAATAAACAAAAGGCTCCCCAAAGTCTGATACGTTTACTGTGCAATATATTAAGTGAGTGGGATAAAGCCAACACAAAATTGACTACTAACAACACAAACAACCAAAACATAGAAGGAAAACAAAAATATCAAAATGGTAGAGACATGTAGAGTCTTTTGTCAAAATAAACTTTGAAGCCTCAAGAAATTCGTCTGACTAGTATGCTATTGGGTACCTCATCCGGAATAACCTTGTAATGCCTCTTGCTACAAGAAAAGAAGATGTGAAGTTGAGTTTATTCTAGAGGCAAAAGCTTTTGCTATTCAGGAGGGGATCCAAAAGACCGCAAGTTTAGGATACTGGGCTATTGAGATTGAGGAAAATAACGTGAAGCTCATTAATTTGCTCAACCATGTATGAAAACTACCTTGAAAAGAGGAACATGATCATCTCAAGGATCTCCTATGTGCTCTCTTGGTTCATGCAATGTAGTGTGCATCATATTTAGGGACATCAACACCATTGTAGATAGGTTGGTGTTGCTTGGTCATAACCCAAGCATTTGCATCACTACCTTTCCGCAATATGTGGAAGACCTCATCCGTAAGGATGCTTTTGGGTGGCCAGTTTCTAGAACTTGACCTTCCTTTTTACCTTACCTTTGTATAAAAAATAGATGTTAAGATTTAATTGTGATTGATTCATTTCCTTTGGAGTCAATTCACCTTTCACAAATTATGCCTAGTTCAGATAACGATTTAACATAATTATGTTCGTCATCAAACTTAAGACCACCTTTCCATGAACCATACATTGCATTTTTAGTTTTTATTTTGGTTAATACATTTCTAGAATTTTGAAAATATTAGAGCACAACTTGTATCAATTCATCTTGAGAACTTAAACCTTTTGAATTGGACTGGAATGTTAAAATGCCACTTGGGGCAAAATCCAAATTGAGATTTATTGATGGGACTACCAAGAAGTTAGATGTAGAATATGTTGAGTTGTCAAGATGTGTTTGAGTCGACTATATGGTCAAATGTTAGCTAATAAGCTCAATGAAAAGTAATATCTTTGAGACACTCGTGTGTGTGGAATACACAAATTAGTTGTAGGGTGAAATCCTTTGCATCATTAATAGAGTTTCAAGTTGTTATTTATTGCCTAAACTAAAAAAAAGAGAAGAAAGGGAAAAAAAAGATCAAACCCATGAGTTGCCTCCCATGAAGCGCTCGTTTAAGGTTGTTAGCTCGACCTTAGTGAGATTAAGGTGGGGAGACGAGAGTGAATAAAAAATTGTCACTCTGGTTGTAACAACCCAAACTCTCAATACTCGGTGAGCTATAGGTTAGGACCTCACAATCGGTCCCGACCATAGTTTGACAACAATTTTACTAGATCTTACAACAAGGCATAAATGTAAGTAAAACGCTTTGAAAAACTCTAAAGTATATTTACATGAATGTATAACATATGACACCCTTACAAGACGGAAATATCATAAGAACGTGCATGCAGAAGCTGAAGACTCTCCTGTCCCCATCTAAATGAGTATGTGGAGCCGGCTGACCATCCGCTCCGAATCTCTCTACAACTTCCTATTCCTACAAGGAATCTAACAACACGGATAAACCGTTAGCTAACAATCTACATATTAGAAAAATAACATAAGCACAAACGCACACATGCGGAAATGAAACACATAGCATGCTCACACAAAATTCATTTATTCTCTTTCATTAAGGTCATACACTCTTAGTTCCAATTACGCTTGTGGCACGAGAAGTCTAAGGCTCTCGCCTCCGTCCCTTTATCCAACAAGAGTGGTTTGGCGCACCTCCCCGTATACCATGTGGAGTGGTTCAGTACCCTCCCAGTATACCATGTTTGGCCTAGTCGCGGAGAACCTCCCAGTCTCCCTCATGAGCTGAGGAGATGATGCCACCATCCGTTACACTTGGGCCAAAATATAAGTCGGTTATACTTAACTAGTTATCATACTATAAACACATAATAAAACACCACTCATGTCATTCAACCAATATAAGACTGAACTAAGTAAGCTCAAAGGACTTACCTTAACCAGGTCTAGTCCCGCCAACAATATCACTCGATCCCGTTCGAGTATGATCTCAACTGCCTAATCATAACATGAAACTTGTATCAATATAACTATCCGACATCTAGAAGGTCCAACTTCTAGGTCAACAAAGAATATCCAAGAAAACGTACTAAACTGACTCTTTTTTTAGAAAAGACGATTTTACCCCTGTGATCCGGAAAATCTAAAGGATCTATAAAGTCTCATGACTCCTACTAGAAACACAATACAAGATGTCCACCTCTTAAGGCGAAAGGAATTACTGGGTTTGAAAGATGCCCGACTTTCAAACTCCAAAACTAAACTAATTAAGGTCCAACTAACATGTTACTCTTAAATCCCAAACATTTCGAGAACACCTACTCACATGAAAAATCATGAGTACTCGTATAATACTATTCCATAAAGATACACAAATCCCAAACCATCTCCAAGGACACAATGATAACACGATTTATAGCATAGTTTTAGGTGTACATTTAGATAGGATCCTCGCTCAATCATGCATTATCTAGCACTAGTCCAATACGTTTTGCACTCAAAACATGTATTTTGTCGAGATAGACGTCTACACGGACTTGTGTGCGTTTTGTAGGTATTTCGGGAAGTTTTGAGCTAAAACGATGCGTTTGAGGGTCGTTCATTTAGATGACACACTTCCGAACTCATTGGAACGCAAGCCAAAGGTTGAGGAGGACTCATGGAACCTTGCCAACACTAGCCATGCACCAAACCACAGCTCAATGATCCAAAGCGAAGTTTCTGCATAGAATCACGGTTTCCTGAAGAACCACGGCCGTGGAAATGACCGTGGATTTTGCCAGATTCTCGTGACAGTTGTGCCACGACTCTCATGGCCAGCTCATGAAGAATTTGTTATAAAAGTGGTCCTTGATGGATTGTTTGAGGCAGCTGGAGCTGGGGTAGTTTGGGAGCAGCTCATCCATTATCCATTCCTCTAACAAATATATTCTCAAAAGAAGAAGATTTTTTCTAGGAAGGAAAGTGCCAAAGAGAAGAAGAAAGGTTCCATTGAAGAGGAGAGAAGAACACACCATAGCTTTCTTGTATTTCGGATTTTATTTCTGGAGTTTGTAAACCCTTGAAACCTTCTTTTGGAAGGGTTGTAAGTAACTCTAATTCCATTTTCGGATTTGTTTGTTCTTGAAGTTCATTGTTCATCTCTTTTCTTTCATTATCTTGCAATGGAGGTTATGATTTTATGTTTTCTTGCTTTGATTTCCATCATGAATGTTGTAGGCTAAATTGATGTGATTCTAGGGTAAGGAAAATATGGTTTTGGCTAGAACTATGATAGGACGGACTTAGATTTACCTTTGGACGATTTTTGTTTATGAACGTAGTTTCTGTTAGAAATCACGGGTAGTTCTTGAAGAACCACGGTCGTGGTTTCTATAGAACAGGCCGTGATTTTCACTGGATCGAAGGATCTTACCTTAGATCTATATAAATGTTGAAACCCTAAGTTTTTGCTAAGTTTAACCTACCCTAGAGTATCCTAAGGTAGAGACTAAGTGTTAGGAGAGACTTACCCGGTAATCCTTGCCCTTAGAATTCAAAATAGCAAAACCTTAGGTAGTGGTGAGCCTAATAAGCCGCCATTGGATTAGATGTGCTAGGAATGTTGATTAGGACTTCCCATTCCGAGACTTACCCGGTAAGGATAGGTTAGATTCCTAATTAACAATTCCGGTTTGTGTAGAATTCCTAACCTTAGGTTCTTAGAGACTTACCCGGTAATGAGACCTTAGGTGTGGACTAGTTGGACCATGAGACCTACCCGGTAATTGATCCCAATTTAGAAACACTTAATCCCAACATATCAAAATCAATCCAAAGAATGAATAGATAACTTGAGTTCTATGCCATAACCGGAATTTCCAATCCCCTAGAATCCGTCTTTCTTTTTCCTTGATTAATATCTTGTTTGATTTGTTTATTTGTGCTGATTTTTGGTTTAGTTTGATTGTTTGCTTTGCATGAATTGTGATCTTTGATGTGATCACCTAAAACCAACAAAAAAACAATTGAGATTTTCTTCCTTTATTTCCTCCCTTTCTTTAGACTTAGATCTTGCTAAATTCAATCACGACTTGAATCAATTTCACCTTAGTCTTTGTGTTCGACCTCGGAATACTTATCTTTCTACATACGTCCCGTACACTGCGGGTGCGCTAGAAGTTAGGATAATTATAACGAGTATAAATTTAAGGCTTATTGCGTGCACACACATTTTTAGCGTAACACACAATTCTAAGCCTAGCCAAATTTTTCTATAAACCAACTATGCTTATACCTAACTTCAAAACATCACAAATTCGAATCTAACTACTGGATCGCTCTCTAAACTTGATACATTATACTACACATATCCATAAACAACATATCAAAATTTTAAGTTCATCAAATGTATCTAATCCATTCAAATCTACATCACAAAACTTCATCAACGAGTAGTTTCCTCAACACTTAGAACAATTCAGCACAGACTAGAAACTGCATTAGGTCTCTACTTTTGAAAACCATAACCCCTAAACATTTCATCGGATTCAACTGAAATTTCAGTATGTTCTACTATACAACTGTGACTATAACATATCCAAAATTCATTAACAAAGAAAGAGTCTAGCTTAACCAAAACAGAACCCGAAGTTAACTCCTTGTCACTTCATTAAACTCAAAAATGAATAAGCTCCTCAAGCTATCTTCCAAGGATGTTATGGAAGTTTTCAAGATACCTGAAAACTCCACCTCGATTATATATATGCATATGTGACGATGGAAAACTTAACACAAATGAGCGGTTTTTATACTAACAAATATCGATTTTATTTCTAGATTGCTTGGTGTGTTTTTGTAACACGCCGATTCCACAGGACTCAGGATACTACAGGCGAGGCCTCACAATGGGTCCCGACCCTTAGCTTGACAACAATTTCACCGGACCTTTCCAACAAGGCACAAATAAAGGCAAATACTTAAAGCGTTTTACAATGTATGCGAGGGAAACCAAAAGAGAAGGTACAACGTGGAAACTCAACCGAGTCCTCAAAACAACACAACTCCAAACATAAACCAACCCGTACAACATACAACCAAAACCCACAACAACAAAAGACAGAAACGTCCCCGTTCTATAATGTACGGAGGCCCCGCCTGTCCACCCCTCCACCTCACTCGTCGGCATTCCTAACCTGCAAGGCATCTACATAATCGTTTTAAAATCGTTAGCTAATATTCAAGGCATTAGAATCAATGGGAAAGGCACAAACACAAGTAAATCATCATAAGCACACAACATACACAACAACACACCAATCCGGTTTATTATCTTTATTATTATTATGTCGTATCCCGTTCTAATTCAACTTAGGTTTGTGACACGGGACCACCGTGGTCCCGCCTCGCTCCCTACTTACAGGCAAGGAATGGTACTGATGCATCTGACCATCTACCCGCACGAGCTAGTCGCCGAGAACCTCCTAGACTCTCGCAAGAGCTAGGCAGATGATATCACCGCCCGCTATCATACACTTGGGCCAAAATAATATAAGGTCGGTGGTCCTATTGCCGGTTTAGTTGTTTATAACATGAACAATAACATACACACACACACACACACACACCACCCAACACACATCAATGCTAATACGTAAAATACGAGCTAAGTAAGTCCGGAGACTTAACTTATCGCCACACTCAACTCACAACACTCTCTCTCCCTTGGGAAGGAGTCCACAACCTACTCACAAGAAGATAACTATATCAACAACTTGCTCAACTCAAGAACTCCAAGACCTCTACACAAATGATCTACGCAAGATCATTTAACTCTCATTCTAGGACCGCATCCTAGAATCCCTCATGCTCACATCACACTCGACACGAGCTAGAAGTCCTTAGACTTCTAGACCCTATGATCTCGCAAGATCATAACCCATAACACAACTAGGATAAACATGCCTAGTCTCAACAATCTGACGTTAACCACTCTATGCTAGTGATAACATGAATTATAGTCTATATTTTGGGGTTTGTTTGGACATTTTATCTTTCATAATCTGCATGTTTGTATGTATAATATGTGATTATATTACCATTTCATCTACCTTTGCGAGAATCGAGGTCTACACCTAGTTTTGTTGTAATCGTAGGTAAAATGGAACGTTTTGCATCAAAAAGGAGCAAAAGGAGCTATGGAGTCATTGGAGCTACATTGAGGAACATAAGGAACCATCCAGGAAGCATAGCCATGGATTAAAGATTCATTTTGGACCAGTTTTGAGAGATTTCACATTCAGTTGTGACTCACCTCGGTTGACCAGAGATTCATCTCGACCGAGGTGATCCAGAGACGCCGACTCGACCGAGGCGAATACCTAGGACGCGGCGAGAATATTTTATTCTTGGCTGAGATCTTTTATCTTTGGAAAGTGATCTTATATTTTTGGGCTTGGCTCCTGGAAGGAAGAAGATCTTATATTTTACCTATTTTTATGGGAAGAGTGATAGCATGAATTATAGTCTATATTTTAGGGTTTGTTTGGACGTTTTATCTTTCATAATCTGCATCTTTGTATGTACATTATGTGATTTTACTAGCATTTCATCTACCTTTGCGAGAATCGAGGTCTACACCTAGTTTCGTTGTAATTGCAGGTAATATGGTACGTTTTGCATCAAAAAGGAGCAAAAGGAGTCAAGAGCCATTTGGAGCTACATTCAGGAAGCATAGCCATGGATTAAAGATTTACTTTGGACCAGTTTTGAGAGATTCTACATTCAGTTATGATCACCTCGGTTGACCAGAGATTCATCTCGACCGAGGCGATCCAGAGACGCCGACTCGACCGAGGCGAATACCTAGGACGCGGCGATAATATTTTATTCTTGGAAGAGATCTTTTAATTTTGGAAAGTGATCTTATATTTTTGGGCTGAGCTTCTGGAAGGAAGGAGATATGCAGAATCATATATTTTACCTATTTTTATGGGAATATATCTTCTTAAGATTTATTATCTTTGGAGGTTTATTTTTCCTATAAAAAGGGTTGGATTTCCACAATTCGAGAACCCCGCCTACACCGAAATACAGGCTGCATACATCGATACAATCTCGCACATACGACGCAGCCGCAGTATACTCCAATTTGGGAGAGATTTGAAGAACCTTTTTGAAGGTTGAAGGAAGTTGAAGATCATAGCTTTTTATAGCTTTTTGAAGGGTTTTGTAAGATTGTCTTCAATTCCCTCATTGATTGTCTTGTCTTGTTGGATTGCTATCCAAGGAACGCTTTTGTGTGATATTTGATTCAATTATTGAAGTCTTTTCATTAAATTCTTCTTTGTTCAAATATTCACCTTCTTCCCATATATTTTAATACTTTCATAATGATGATGAGTGGCTAATTTCCTTGTGTGATTCTAGGGTGATTGGCTGAAGGTTGTGGGAAAAACAATGATAGAATAATCTTAGATTCCAGTAGGATCCTGAAAGTTCGAGTCTTTAACCTTAACCCTAAGCATCTCGTTCGGTTGATGAACATCTCGGCCGGGGTGGAATTCTTCTGACCGAGGTGACTTATCCGACCTAAAACAGAAAGTTAAGTGTTAGAGTTTGCCAAATCCTATTCTTATTACACCTTACTGGTTCAATGCAAGCTTAGGATGAGACTTACCCGGTAATTCCTTAGTTTGTGTACCAACGATCATAAGTGTAGGTAATAAAGGTTTGTCCTTTATTGGGGTTTGAGTGTGCTTCCATCCCATCTTTGTGAGTTAGCCTGAGACTTACCCGGTAAAGGTTGATTCTATTCCCTTAGGTGGTGTGTTAGTTTGAGGTTGTAGTTCTTTATCTTAATTCCTTGAGACTTACCCGGTAATAGGAGTTACGGTTTAGGATTAGTGTGTAGTGAGACTTACCCGGTGATCTACTCCACTTTAGAAACACCTTCCCCACGCAAAAAATCTCAGCTTTGTCCGCTTATCTATTTGATCTTGAGTTGGAACCACAACTAGATGCTTTAATCCCTAGAATTGCATGTTTGCTTTATTTGACATCTTATTCATCTTTGATTGTATTGATTGCTCTTGTGGTTAGCATTGACATTAGCACACCGTATTGGACTTTGTTTCACCAAGTCCCTGTGATCGACCCCTGGAATTTTCTTGCTTTTACTACGATTGACCCGTACACTGCGGGTTCGCATCCTTGTTTTAAGCTTAAGTCTAGGGTTATAAATTTAAAGCTTGCACACACCGTTTGGAGCGAACAAGTTTTTGGCGCCGTTGCCGGGGACTTGGTCTAGACCGAGCCGGTACGGTTTGCTCTTGGGGCATTTGCCCCCTTTTTGTCTAACCACTCTACTTGAGTGACTTTCGCAGGTTCTTTCTTAGGTATATGCGAAGAACCCGCATTGGGAAGGAAATCGTTCCTTACGATCCCGAACCAGAAAAGACATACAAGAGACGCTTAAGAGAAGCAAAAATGGCCCAACAAGACGATCACGATCTTGCGGCCCAGTTGAGAGAGACGCAGGAGCTGCTACGTCTCAGTAAAGAAGAGCTAAGGCAAGAGAAAGAAGAGAATCAAGCCAGGACTGCAGCAATCGAAGCTGAGATTGCAGCAATTCGGAACCAGATTCTACCTCGACCGATGCAGGATCCAGTAGTTGATCCTCGACCGAGGCAGATTCCAGCACCTGACGCCCCGGCCGATGTACATCCACTTCGGATGCCAGTCCGAGATGTTCTTCTTGCAGGAATTCCACAAACCCTAGGTCAAAGGATGGACCCTAATCAGCAGCTGAGGCGTCCAGGGGTGAACCTAGGAGATCCAGCGGATCATGACTACGAACTTCGACCGCAAGTGCTAGCCATGATTCGCCAATGTCAATTCGGAGGGCTAGAGAAGGAGTCGCCGCATCAGCATCTTCAAAACTACGAGATCTTGATGGAGACCTTGCGACCTCCCAGAATTGAAAATAACAACTACAAGCTAAGACCTTTCTACTTTTCTCTTAAAGATAGAGCTCTTACTTGGTATCAATCTCTTCCTGCAGGAAAGATCAGCACATGGGAAGAGATGACTACGGAATTCTTGACCAAATTCTTTCCCCCCTCAAAGACTGCTGAAATGAGAGGGAAGATCAATGCTTTCATCATGAAGGACAAGGAGAGCCTGTCCAAATCTTGGGAGCGGTTCAAGGATATCCTTTTGGATTGCCCACATCATGGGATTCCAAAGATCGAGTTGTTGGAGATCTACTTCAAAGGGCTGGACGGAAACACCCAGTTCAATCTCCAACTACTCTCCACCGGTACATTCATGGATATGGCGGTTGACGAGGCTTGGGACTTCATTGAGAAGCAAGCCTTACATATGGAGAAGTATACCCACCAAGGAGCTGAAGGTGGAGTTAAAAGAGTCAACTTTCAAGAGACTCAACCCAACAACAACCAACTCACGTCCTTGAAGAACGACGTGAAGCAATTGAAGGAGCTATTGATGGCTCAAACTAAGAAGGAAGAGCAAGGGCAAAGGAACAACAACAACAACAACAACAACGGGTACCGTAACAACAACAACGGACCCCGAAACAACAACTACAACAACAATAGAGGATCCAATAGCAACAATTGGAGGGCGAATAACCAAAACAACGGTAACAATCATTCAAACTCCAACTCTAATGATTCCTCTAACCCTTTCCTCTCTTCTCCTTCTTCTTCTTCCACTCCATTGAAGAGCCAAGGGCAAGGATCAAGTTCGTCTCAGCCGGAAAAGAAGGACGCAGTCCTAGAGGCAATCTTGATCAAGCTTAGTGCTATGGAGAATTCTATGACTTCATTTTCGAGGGCCCAAAAGTCCTTCGAACAACAACTTGCTAATAGGGCGAATGAAGCGCCAAGAGATCCAGGGAAGCTTCCAGCAAAGACGGAAACTAAACCTAAGGGCCAGTGCATGGCCATCACGACGAGGAGTGGACTCAAAACTGCAGATCCAGTACCTCGCTCGACGCAGACCACCTCGGTCCAGATCCAGTCGAAGAACACCTCGACCGAGATGCCAACCGAGGCGGCGCAACAGAAAGCAGGAGGAACGACAGAAGCTTATGTTCCACCTCCTGCATATAAACCACCACTTCCATTCCCCCAGTCCAGAGCCAGAGCACATCTTGACAAGCACTTTGGTAAGTTCCTTGACTTGATGAATAAGCTCCATATTAACATTCCCTTCCTTGATGCTATTCTAGGTATGCCCGCCTATGGGAAGTTCTTAAAAGAAATCTTATCAAGGAAGAGGAAGCTGGAGGATGTTGGTGAAGTTAGGATGACATCTAAGTCTTCGGAACTCATAAAGATCATGAAGGAGAAGATGCCACCTAAATTGAGAGATCCCGGCTCATTTTGCATTCCCATTCAAGTTGGGGATGTTACTTGTGAAGCCCTTTGCGATCTAGGAGCCAGCGTGAGCATCATCCCGCTGGAGCTATGCACTAAGATCGGTCTTGGAGAGCCCAAACCGGTCAAGTTCTGACTCTACATGGCGGATCGCTCCATCACCCATCCCGTGGGCATTTTGGAGGACGTTCCGGTCAAGTTAGGTAATTTCTATCTTCCTATAGATTTTGTCGTACTTGACATTCCCGCAGATTATCCTGTTCCCATCATTCTCGGGAGGCCATTTCTAGCAACTTCGGGTTGCAATGTGGATTGCAAGAACGCCAAGTTGAAATTCAACGTTGGTGGCGATGAGGTGGAGTTCGCACTACTTGCAGCCATGAAAGGGGAGCAACTAACTGATGATATCTTCAACATCTACGATGAAGAAGAATCAAGAGAATTGGTGAGCTCTATCCTTATTAACGATCCACTCGAAAGAGTTATTAGCTTCAGTTTAATGGAGGAAGGTATAGATGCTTCTTGTGATGCAGATATACGGAGCTTGAAGGCACTGGAAGAAGATCCAGGAGCTAAAACTGAGAAGCTGATCCAGGAAACGAAGATTTTCAGCCTCGGATCCAGTAGCAGTACCTCGACCGAGGCACCTTCTGGACAGAGCGAGGCGTCTGAAGAACACCTCGGTCAACGCCTTTGCGCCTCGACCGAGGTCGACAGCGAGACGATTCAAACTGAGACTGCATCTAGTCCAGTTTCTGACACCACTCCACTGGAAAGAGGAAGCACATATCCCTCTCAGAAAGCACCCCCAGTTGTGGAGCTTAAACAACTCCCTAGTCACTTGAGGTATATCTTTCTTGGGCCGGATTCTACTTATCCCGTTATTGTTAGTGCTTCCCTTTCCGATTCTGAATTAACTAAGCTATTGCATGTCCTGAGAAAGCATCGAAAAGCCATAGGTTACACCACGGATGATCTTATTGGCATTAAACCTTCTTTCTGCATGCATAGAATTCTAATGGAGGATAATCATAAGACTTCACGGGAACCTCAAAGACGGTTAAATCCGATCATGAAAGAGGTTGTGAAGAAGGAAGTTCTTAAGTTGTTGGATGCAGGTATTATTTATCCTATCTCGGACAGCAAGTGGGTTAGCCCGGTGCATGTCGTTCCGAAGAAAGGAGGGATGACCGTTGTGACGAATAAGAACAACGAGTTGATCCCAACAAGGACCGTTACGGGCTGGAGAGTTTGCATCGACTATAGGAAGCTGAACACGGCTACTCGGAAGGATCATTTTCCGCTTCCCTTCATTGATCAAATGCTCGAACGGTTGGCCCAGCATTCACACTTTTGCTACTTGGACGGCTATAGTGGATTCTTCCAGATTCCTATCCATCCGGATGATCAGGAGAAGACCACTTTCACTTGTCCATGGGGGACGTTTGCCTATCGGAGGATGCCATTTGGATTGTGCAATGCACCAGCTACCTTCCAGCGATGCATGATGGCTATCTTTTCCGAGTACATAGAGGAGATCATGGAGGTATTTATGGATGATTTTTCTGTATATGGTTCCTCTTTTGATGATTGCCTATCTAACCTTTCTCTAGTGCTTAAAAGATGTGAAGACACTAACCTTGTTTTGAATTGGGAGAAGTGTCATTTTATGGTTAATGAAGGCATTGTGCTAGGACACCTCGTTTCTAATCGAGGTATTGAGGTCGATCGAGCTAAGATCGAGACTATTGAGAAACTCCCTCCTCCTTGTTCTGTTAAAGGTGTGAGGAGTTTTCTCGGGCATGCAGGTTTCTACAGGAGATTCATCAAGGACTTCTCCAAGATTTCTAAACCTCTAACTAACCTCTTGAATAAAGATGTTGTTTTTGAGTTTTCGCAGGAGTGTCTTGATGCTTTTTACAGGATTAAGGAAGCGTTGATCTCCGCTCCCATTATCCAACCTCCTGATTGGACCTTGCCCTTTGAAGTCATGTGTGACGCTAGCGATGTAGCCGTAGGAGCGGTGCTCGGGCAGAAGAAAGATGGACGGACCACCGCCATTTATTATGCTAGCAAGACGCTAGATGAAGCACAACGCAACTACGCTACCACCGAGAAAGAATTATTGGCGGTTGTATATGCCTTCGAGAAGTTTCGTTCCTATCTAGTAGGGGCGAAAGTCATTGTCTACACCGACCATGCAGCCATTCGTTACTTGTTGGCTAAGAAAGATGCAAAGCCGCGCCTTATTCGATGGATTCTCTTGCTTCAAGAGTTTGACCTAGAGATCCGCGATAAGAAGGGATCCGAGAATTCAGTTGCGGATCACCTCAGCCGGCTACCGGAATCCTCCCGCGAGACGGATAGCCCACCCATAGACGATTCATTCCCCGACGAGCACTTACACGTCTTGGAGAGTTTGATGGATCTACTTACTTCACCCCACGATGGAGGTGAAGTATGGGGTGAGGGAACCTCCTACCTCGTTTGAGACGCATCATGGTCCAGCTAGCGACCTTAAATCAAGCGCTTCTTGGGAGGCAACCCAAGGTATTGCTTTCTTTCCCGTTTTCTAGTCTAGTTTAGATAGTTTTTGTTTTTGCTTTGCTTTGCTTTGTTTTTGGCGTTCTGGACAGACAACAGGAAGGAGCACATCTGGATGGACAGAAGTTCGAGATTTTGAGAAGAAAGAGGCACCTCGGTCACTGTCAGAACACCTCGACCGAGTTGATTCTTGAAGCAACCGAGGCGACTAGGGTTTCTGCAGAACCGCCTCGGTCCGTACCACCTCGGTCCAGTCGAGACCATCTCGACCGAGGTGACAGCAGTTCTCGTGACAGTATAAAAAGAAGAAAAAAATTTTTACTTTTCACTTTCACCCATTTCGACCGCGGCGCACAGAGGCACCTCGCTCCTCCATTTCTCGCTCGTTTTCGACGATTTCTCCTTCCAAAACGCGATTAAAGGGTAGAAGAGTCGATTGCTACTACGGATCTGCAAGAAGATTGAGTGTTTTCGACCGAAACGAGGTGCAAAGGTTCGAAAACCCTAACTCACTCGTTTACTGCGTATTGGGCTTTGGTTGCCCTTGTTTCTGTTGAGGAAATCTATAAGTACCCCTTAGGAAGCAATTGTAGTGATTTTAGGGGGAAAAGAACTGAAAATCCGAGAATTGAAATCGCAACTGCTACGCCTCGGTCCGGTCGAACTGCATCTCGACCGAGGTGATTTCTGAGGCTTGTCAGCAACCGAGGTTGCCTGACAGTGTGTTTGTGAAGATGAGTTCCGATCGCCGTTTAGCTCTGAGAGATAGATCTTCCCCTTCCCCTTCTCCTTCCTCATCCCGTCCCTACCGCCCGGTTATCCACGAGAGATGCCGGGTAGATTATGAGAGGATAGCTGGACGTCCAGTCATCGCACCGCGATTTCTGGATGTGTCAGCCTTTGACTGCCTAGGGTTAGATGCTGACCTTAGGAGGATGATTGCTACCGTTGGGCTAGACCAGTTCACTGAGGTCCGAGCCCCAGCCTACATAGAGCCGACACTAGAGTTTGTTAGCTCCTTCTCCTACCTTCCCACAGACGGATCTGTGAAGTACCGGCTGATGAGCCGGAACTTCATAGTTCCATTAGAGATCTGGAGAGAGATCTTTGGCTTTCCTACCCCTACCGCTGTAGACTTCCCCTCCCGATCAGTAGCTAGGGAGTTCTGGGGACAGATAGCCCACATTACCACACATGCAGACAGATGGCGCCCTGGAGATTCCAGGGAGAAAGTCATCTTTCACCCAGCTTTCAGACTTGCCCACAGGATTTTTAGTGAGATGCTTCTGGCGCGTACTGAGACGCCCCAGAAGATCAGACAGGGGGAGCTCTTTTCGCTTTACTGCATGGTCACAGGAGGTTTCCCCGACTTTGGCTTGCTCTTGGCAGAGGATCTGCACAAGATCAAGGCCAAAGGGAAGGGGGATATTTGCTGTGGAGGTCTAGTCACCCACATCGCCACTTACCATGGGATGGACCTCAGCGTGTGCACATTGGCGGCGGCTCCGAAGCCGCTGGGTCTGCAGGAGATGATCACGCGGAGGATTCTAGTTCCCCGTGGGTTGACCACTCCATACGTCGCCATGCCATGGGAGCGGACTGCACCTCAGGGCATCAGATGGTCTGCGCAGTTCTCTGTCTACGACCCACATTTTTGGCAGACAGCATGGGCTCCGCTTATGGAGGATTACAGAGAGGGAGCAGCTGCTGCTGCTGAGGCTGCTGAGGAGGCTGAGGATGAGGATGACGACGACGAGACTGTTGATGAGAGAGGAGGCGGCGTCCCGATGGACACAGGGACAGATACTGCTGGGACGAGCGCGCCTCCCATTATTGATCTAGATGAGGGTGAGGAGGACACTGAGCCGGCGCCAGCTGAGACTTCTCCAGTCAGGCCCGCTAGGCGCAGGAGACAGAGAGTTAGGGACAGAGCAGCACACCGACGGATCGATAACCTGACGGATCAGGTTATCGACACTTATGCTGCACTTTCATTGGATATCCGGGAGATGCAGGAGCGGCAGCATAATCAGCACATGATGGCTCAGCTACAGTTCCAGCATGTCATGGGCTACCCCTATGATCCTACTCAGTTCCCCTACATTCCACCACCACCACCGGATCGAGACTACTGAGGAGCTGCAGGGTTTTATTTATTATATTTTTATGCAGTTCGGCTCTTTATCCGGTGAGTCCTCTTTTATTCAGACTTTTATTATACCCACTGGGACAGTGTGTCTCAAGTATGGGGTATTTGATGTATTATTTGACTACGTGACTATTCGATGTATTATTTGACTTTTGATGTATTATATCGGATATTTTCATATTTATGCTTCATTCTGCATTTATATGTTTATCTGAGATTGCATGCATACTTACAGGTTATTTGATTGAGAAAAACGTCGAAACCGAAAAAAAAAATGGTTTTAAAAAAAAAATTTTCGACCTCGACCGGGACAGTTCTGGCAAAACGAGGTGTTTCACCTCGGTTGAACCAAGAACATCTCGACCGAGGTGGGTTAACTGAGAGTTTTCGAAAACGATTTTTGTGTTACTTATCTGGATATGATCTCAGTGAAGATCTTGTTTACCTACTGTTTTTAAATTCTTTGTGTGTTTGAAAGGTTTTATAATATGTTTAAGTTGCTAAATGCTTTGTTTGAAATTATTGGCATGTTTAATATTTTGTTTTTATCCAAATTATGTTGAATTTGAAGGTTGACACCGCAGGTTAAGTTCTCTCACATTCTTCTTGGAAAGACCAAGGCAATTCATTCTCTTCTTCTTCTTCTTCTTGATCATGCTTAGCCCCTCATATACATTTTGCCTCCCTTTACCTATCCGGGAATTTGGAAGCAAGCGAAGTGGTGAAAGCAAGTTAAAGTTGAAGATGGGTGGAAGTGGAAGTGTTAGAAAGTAATTCTAGGTTTGGGGAAGTCAATCATGAAGATGAGTAACTCGGCACCATTCACATAGCCGGGTGTTTGTGTCTTGCCAAAGTCGGATTGAGCGATATTCCTAACGGGTCATGGTATGTGCATCAAGGGTTTGATGCATCTCAAGAAATTGATGATTGCAGATCTCCTAGGCTTCGGTTATTGTGCACCTCTGTCCATGCATCCCAAAAAGTAAAGTAAAAAAGTGTGAAATAAGCAAAGCTTATTGCTGGAAGATGTTGCAAGTCAAAGTGAAAGTGAAGTTCATCCTTTTTCCCGGATTCTAGCACCACATTACCTTACATACATCCCTACCCTACACGTTTCTTGACCTTTTCTTTTGGGAAGCCCTTGAGACCTTGAGCTTGTTGATTGACTTAGTGGTTTAAACTGGATTATACATGATTAATTTTGATAATTATGACTTATTATGCATTCTATGATTTTATGCAAAGATGAACAACTTTCCTATATTTATAAAATGTTTTGATCATGTTTGGATTTTAAATTCCATGAAGTATTCTCTTAGAGTGATCTATGATTGTAACACACCATAAAAATGTTTTTGAAAAGACTTTTTGTTGATTTTCATGACTATTAATCCATTTTATCTTATCTTTTATATGCGGAACTTGCTTGGGGACAAGCAAGGGCTAAGTATGGGGTATTTTGATAGCATGAATTATAGTCTATATTTTAGGGTTTGTTTGGACGTTTTATCTTTCATAATCTGCATGTTTGTATGTACATTATGTGATTTTACTACCATTTCATCTACCTTTGCGAGAATCGAGGTCTACACCTAGTTTCGTTGTAATTGCAGGTAATATGGTACGTTTTGCATCAAAAAGGAGCAAAAGGAGTCACGAGTCATTTGGAGCTACATCCAGGGAGCATAGCCATGGATTAAAGATTTACTTTGGAACAAATTCGAGAGATTTCACATTCTGTCGTGAGTCACCTCGGTTGACCATTGATTCACCTCGACCGAGGTGATCCAGAGACACCGACTCGACCGAGGCGAACACCTAGGAAGCGGCGAGAGTATTTTATTCATGGAAGAGATCTTTTAAATTTGGAAAGTGATCTTATATTTTTGGGTTTGGCTCCTGGAAGGAAGGAGATATGCAGAATATATATTTTACCTATTTTTATGGGATAATATCTTTCTAAGATATTTTATCTTTGGAGAGTTTATTTTCCTATAAAAAGGGTTGGATTTCCACAAATCCAACATCCCGCTTACCCTGAAAAACCCGCTTACAGTTGGAGGCCGCTATCACCCCACACACGCAGCAGCAGCAGCATACTCCAATTTGGGAGTTTTCGAATAACCTTTTTGAAGGTTGAAGGAAGATTGAAGACCATAGCTTTTATAGCTTTATTGAAGGGTTTTGTAAGATTGTCTTCAATTCCCTCAATTGTTGTCTTGTCTTTTTGGATTATTATCCAAGGAACGCTTTGTTGTGATATTTGATTCAGTTAATGAAGTCTTTTCATTAAATTCTTCTTTGTTCAAATATTCACCTTCTTCCCATATATTTTAATACTTTCATTATGATGATGAGTGGCTAATTTCCTTGTGTGATTCTAGAGTGATTAGCTGAAGGTTGTGGGAAAGACAATGATAGAATAATCTTAGATTCCAGTAGGATCCTGAAAGTTCGAGTCTTTAACCTTAACCCTAAGCATCTCGTTCGGTTGATGAACATCTCGGCCGGGGTGGAATTCTTCTGACCGAGGTGACTTATCCGACCTAAAACAGAAAGTTAAGTGTTAGAGTTTGCTAAATCCTATTCTTATTACACCTTCCTGGTTCAATGCAAGCTTAGGATGAGACTTACCCGGTAATTCCTTAGTTTGTGTACCTACGATCATAAGTGTAGGTAATAAAGGTTTATCCTTTATTGGGGTTTGAGTGTGCTTCCATCCCATCTTTGTGAGTTAGCCTGAGACTTACCCGGTAAAGGTTGATTCTATTCCCTTAGATGGTGTGTTAGTTTGAGGTTATAGTTCTTTATCTTGATTCCTTGAGACTTACCCGGTAATAGGAATTACGGTTTAGGATTAGTGTGTAGTGAGACTTACCCGGTGATCTACTCCACTTTAGTAACACCTTCCCCATGCAAAAATCTCAGCTTTGTCCGCTTATCTATTGATCTTGAGTTGGAACCACAACTAGATGCTTTAATCCCTAGAATTGCATGTTTGCTTTATTTGACATCTTATTCATCTTTGATTGTGTTAATCGCTCTTGTGGTTAGAATTAACGTAGCAAACCGTGTTGACTTTGTTTCACTAAGTCCCTGTGATCGACCCCTGGAATTTTCTTGCTTTTACTACGATTGACCCGTACACTGCGGGTTCGCATCCTTGTTTTAAGCTTAAGTCTAGGGTTATAAATTTAAAGCTTGCACACACCGTTTGGAGCGAACAAGTTTTTGGACGAGGAAGGATTGGTCCATGAAATTAGACGATGCTCTTTGGGCATACAGGACCGCATTCAAGACTCCCATAGGCACCACCCCTTATAACTTGGTGTATGGGAAATCTTGCCATTTGCCCGTTGAGTTGGAGCACAAAGCGTATTGGGCTATCAAATGGTTGAACTTTGACATTAAGGAGGCTGGTGAGAAGCGACTATTGGAACTTAACGAGCTGGAAGAGCTGCGTTTGAACGCCTATGAGAATGCCAAGATCTACAAGGAAAGGACGAAGAGATGGCATGACAAGCGTATCGTTCCAAAGGAGCTTAACGAAGGAGATTTAGTTCTACTCTTCAACTCCCGCCTCCGTCTTTTTCCAGGTAAGTTGAAATCTAGATGGACCGGACCTTACATTGTGAAACATGTTTTCCCTCATGGTGCAGTTGAGATATGGGGCGAAACTAGCGGAAGCTTCAAGGTCAACGGTCATAGACTTAAGAAGTACCAACCGGAAACGCCGGTTGAGGAGGTCGCGCCGATCTACCTCGTTTGAGACGCATCATGGTCCAGCTAGCGACCTTAAATCAAGCGCTTCTTGGGAGGCAACCCAAGGTATTGCTTTCTTTTCCCGTTTTCTAGTCTAGTTTAGATAGTTTGTTTTTGCTTTGTTTTGTTTGTTTTTGGCGTCCTAGACAGACAACAGGAAGGAGCACTCCAGGAAAGAGAGAAGTTCGAGATTCTGAGAAGAAAGAAGCACCTCGGTCACTGTCAGAACACTTCGACCGAGTTGATTCTTGAAGCAACCGAGGCGACTAGGGTTTCTGCAGAACCGCCTCGGTCCGTACCACCTCGGTCCAGTCGAGACCATCTCGACCGAGGTGACAGCAGATCTCGTGACGGTATAAAAAGGGAAATTACTTTTCACTTTTTATTTTTCACCCACTTCGACCGCGGCGGACAGAGATACTTCGCTCCCTCGTTTCTCACTCTTTTTCGACGATTTCTGCTTCAAAACTGCAATTGAGGGGAAGAAGAATCGATTGCAACTACAGATCTGCAGAAAGATTGAGTGTTTCGACCGAAACGAGGTAAACAAAGTTCGAAAACCCTAACCGACTCGTTTACTGCTTATTGGGCTTTGGTTGCCCTTGATTTTGCTGAGGAAACCCATAAGTACCCCTTAGGAAGCATTTGTAGTGATTTTAGGGGGAAAAGAACTGAATTTCTGAGAATTGAAATCGACGCTGCTACGCCTCGGTCCGGTCGGTCTGCATCTCGACCGAGGTGATTTCTGAGACTTGTCAGCAACCGAGGTGGTCTGACAGTGCTGTTTTGAGAAGATGAGTTCAGACAGATTACTGGCCCTTAGAGATAGATCCTCACCTTCCCCTTCCCCTTCTTCTTCCCGTCCCTACCGCCCGGCCATCCACGAGAGATGCCGAGTAGACTATGAGAGGATAGCGGGCCGTCCAGTTATCGCACCACGATTTCTGGAGGTATCCGCTTTTGACTGCCTAGGGTTAGAGGCTGACCTTAGGAGGATGATCGCCACAGTCGGGCTGGACCAGTTTACTGAGGTCCGAGCCCCAGCCTACATAGAGCCGACACTCGAGTTTGTCAGCTCCTTCTCCTACCTACCCACAGAGGGATCTGTGAAGTACCGGCTGATGGGCCGGAACTTCTTAGTTCCATTAGAGATATGGAGAGAGATCTTTAGCTTTCCTGCCCCTACCGCTGTAGACTTTCCCTCCCGTTCAGTAGCTAGGGAGTTTTGGGGACAGATAGCCCACATCACTACTCACGCAGACAGATGGCGCCCTGGTGATTCCAGGGAGAAGGTCATCTTTCACCCAGCCTTCAGACTCGCCCACCGGATATTTAGTGAGATGCTTCTGGCGCGTACTGAGACGCCCCAGAAGATCAGACAGGGGGAGCTCTTTTCGCTTTACTGCATGGTCACAGGAGGTTTCCCCGACTTTGGCTTGCTCTTGGCAGAGGATCTGCACAAGATCAAGGCCAAAGGGAAGGGGGATATTTGCTGTGGAGGTCTAGTCACCCACATCGCCACTTACCATGGGATGGACCTCAGCGTGTGCACATTGGCGGCGGCTCCGAAGCCGCTGGGTCTGCAGGAGATGATCACGCGGAGGATTCTAGTTCCCCGTGGGTTGACCACTCCATACGTCGCCATGCCATGGGAGCGGACTGCACCTCAGGGCATCAGATGGTCTGCGCAGTTCTCTGTCTACGACCCACATTTTTGGCAGACAGCATGGGCTCCGCTTATGGAGGATTACAGAGAGGGAGCAGCTGCTGCTGCTGAGGCTGCTGAGGAGGCTGAGGATGAGGATGACGACGACGAGACTGTTGACGAGAGAGGAGGCGGCGTCCCGATGGACACAGGGACAGATACTGCTGGGACGAGCGCGCCTCCCATTATTGATCTAGATGAGGGTGAGGAGGACACTGAGCCGGCGCCAGCTGAGACTTCTCCATCAAATAATCTGTAGGTATATCTCTCTTGGGCCGGATTCTACTTATCCCGTTATTGTTAGCGCTTCCCTTTCCGATTCTGAATTAACTAAGCTAATGCATGTCCTGAGAAAGCATCGAAAGTCTAATGGAGGATAATCATAAGACTTCACGGGAACCTCAAAGACGGTTAAATCCGATCATGAAAGAGGTTGTGAAGAAGGAAGTTCTTAAGTTGTTGGATGCAGGTATTATTTATCCTATCTCGGACAGCAAGTGGGTTAGCCCGGTGCATGTCGTTCCGAAGAAAGGAGGGATGACCGTTGTGACGAATAAGAACAACGAGTTGATCCCAACAAGGACCGTTACGGGCTGGAGAGTTTGCATCGACTATAGGAAGCTGAACACGGCTACTCGGAAGGATCATTTTCCGCTTCCCTTCATTGATCAAATGCTCGAACGGTTGGCCCAGCATTCACACTTTTGCTACTTGGACGGCTATAGTGGATTCTTCCAGATTCCTATCCATCCGGATGATCAGGAGAAGACCACTTTCACTTGTCCATGGGGGACGTTTGCCTATCGGAGGATGCCATTTGGATTGTGCAATGCACCAGCTACCTTCCAGCGATGCATGATGGCTATCTTTTCCGAGTACATTGAGGAGATCATGGAGGTATTTATGGATGATTTTTCTGTATATGGTTCCTCTTTTGATGATTGCCTATCTAACCTTTCTCTAGTGCTTAAAAGATGTGAAGACACTAACCTTGTTTTGAATTGGGAGAAGTGTCATTTTATGGTTAACGAAGGCATTGTACTAGGACACCTCGTTTCTAATCGAGGTATTGAGGTCGATCGAGCTAAGATCGAGACTATTGAGAAACTCCCTCCTCCTTGTTCTGTTAAAGGTGTGAGGAGTTTTCTCGGGCATGCAGGTTTCTACAGGAGATTCATCAAGGACTTCTCCAAGATTTCTAAACCTCTAACTAACCTCTTGAATAAAGATGTTGTTTTTGAGTTTTCGCAGGAGTGTCTTGATGCTTTTTACAGGATTAAGGAAGCGTTGATCTCCGCTCCCATTATCCAACCTCCTGATTGGACCTTGCCCTTTGAAGTCATGTGTGACGCTAGCGATGTAGCCGTAGGAGCGGTGCTCGGGCAGAAGAAAGATGGACGGACCACCGCCATTTATTATGCTAGCAAGACGCTAGATGAAGCACAACGCAACTACGCTACCACCGAGAAAGAATTATTGGCGGTTGTATATGCCTTCGAGAAGTTTCGTTCCTATCTAGTAGGGGCGAAAGTCATTGTCTACACCGACCATGCAGCCATTCGTTACTTGTTGGCTAAGAAAGATGCAAAGCCGCGCCTTATTCGATGGATTCTCTTGCTTCAAGAGTTTGACCTAGAGATCTGCGATAAGAAGGGATCCGAGAATTCAGTTGCTGATCACCTCAGCCGGCTACCGGAATCCTCCCGCGAGACGGATAGCCCACCCATAGACGATTCATTCCCCGACGAGCACTTACACGTCTTGGAGCGTTTGATGGATCTACTTACTTCACCCCACGATGGAGGTGAAGTATGGGGTGAGGGAACCTCCTACCTCGTTTGAGACGCATCATGGTCCAGCTAGCGACCTTAAATCAAGCGCTTCTTGGGAGGCAACCCAAGGTATTGCTTTCTTTCCCGTTTTCTAGTCTAGTTTAGATAGTTTTTGTTTTTGCTTTGCTTTGCTTTGTTTTTGGCGTTCTGGACAGACAACAGGAAGGAGCACATCTGGATGGACAGAAGTTCGAGATTCTGAGAAGAAAGAGGCACCTCGGTCACTGTCAGAACACCTCGACCGAGTTGATTCTTGAAGCAACCGAGGCGACTAGGGTTTCTGCAGAACCGCCTCGGTCCGTACCACCTCGGTCCAGTCGTGACCATCTCGACCGAGGTGACAGCAGACCTCGTGACAGTATAAAAAGAAAAAAAAAATTACAGTTTTCACTTTTACCCTATTTCGACCGCGGCGACAGCGTACCTCGTTCTCTCCGTTTCTCGCTCGTTTTCGAAGATTTCTGCTTCCAAAACACGATTAAAGGGTAGAAGAGTCGATTGCAACTACAGATCTGCAAGAAGATTGAGTGTTTTCGACCGAAACGAGGTGCAAAGGTTCGAAAACCCTAACTCACTCGTTTACTGCGTATTGGGCTTTGGTTGCCCTTGTTTCTGTTGAGGAAATCCATAAGTACCCCTTAGGAAGCAATTGTAGTGATTTTAGGGGGAAAAGAACTGAAAATCCGAGAATTGAAATCGCAACTGCTACGCCTCGGTCCGGTCGAACTGCATCTCGACCGAGGTGATTTCTGAGGCTTGTCAGTCAACCGAGGTGGTCTGACAGTGAGTTTGTGAAGATGAGTTCCGATCGCCGTTTAGCCCTGAGAGATAGATCTTCACCCTCCCCTTCCCCTTCTTCTTCCCGTCCCTACCGCCCGGTTATCCACGAGAGATGCCGGGTAGATTATGAGAGGATAGCTGGACGTCCAGTCATCGCACCGCGATTTCTGGATGTGTCAGCCTTTGACTGCCTAGGGTTAGATGCTGACCTTAGGAGGATGATTGCTACCGTTGGGCTAGACCAGTTCACTGAGGTCCGAGCCCCAGCCTACATAGAGCCGACACTAGAGTTTGTTAGCTCCTTCTCCTACCTTCCCACAGACGGATCTGTGAAGTACCGGCTGATGAGCCGGAACTTCATAGTTCCATTAGAGATCTGGAGAGAGATATTTGGCTTTCCTGCCCCCACCGCTGTAGACTTCCCCTCCCGATCAGTAGCTAGGGAGTTCTGGGGACAGATAGCCCACATTACCACACATGCAGACAGATGGCGCCCTGGAGATTCCAGGGAGAAAGTCATCTTTCACCCAGCTTTCAGACTTGCCCACAGGATTTTTAGTGAGATGCTTCTGGCGCGTACTGAGACGCCCCAGAAGATCAGACAGGGGGAGCTCTTTTCGCTTTACTGCATGGTCACAGGAGGTTTCCCCGACTTTGGCTTGCTCTTGGCAGAGGATCTGCACAAGATCAAGGCCAAAGGGAAGGGGGATATTTGCTGTGGAGGTCTAGTCACCCACATCGCCACTTACCATGGGATGGACCTCAGCGTGTGCACATTGGCGGCGGCTCCGAAGCCGCTGGGTCTGCAGGAGATGATCACGCGGAGGATTCTAGTTCCCCGTGGGTTGACCACTCCATACGTCGCCATGCCATGGGAGCGGACTGCACCTCAGGGCATCAGATGGTCTGCGCAGTTCTCTGTCTACGACCCACATTTTTGGCAGACAGCATGGGCTCCGCTTATGGAGGATCACAGAGAGGGAGCAGCTGCCGCTGCTGAGGCTGAGGAGGCTGCTGATGAGGATGATGACGACGACGAGACTATTGATGAGAGAGGAGGCGGCGTCCCGATGGACACAGGGACAGATACTGCTGGGATGAGCGCGCCTCCCATTATTGATCTAGATGAGGATGAGGAGGACACTGAGCCGGCGCCAGCTGAGACTTCTCCAGTCAGGCCCGCTAGGCGCAGGAGACAGAGAGTTAGGGACAGAGCAGCACACCGACGGATCGATGACCTGACGGATCAGGTTATTGACACTTATGCTGCACTTTCATTGGATATCCGGGAGATGCAGGAGCGGCAGCATCATCAGCACATGATGGCTCAGCTACAGTTCCAGCATGTCATGGGATATCCCTATGATCCTACTCAGTTCCTCTACATTCCACCACCACCACCAGATCGAGACTACTGAGGAGCTGCAGGGTTTTATTTATTATATTTTTATGCAGTTCGGCTCTTTATCCGGTGAGTCCTCCTTCATTTAGACTTTTATTATACCCACTGGGACAGTGTGTCTCAAGTATGGGGTATTTGATGTACTTATTTGACTACGTGACTATTCGATGTATTATTTGACTTTTGATGTATTATATCGGATATTTTCATATTTATGCTTCATTCTGCATTTATATGTTTATCTGAGATTGCATGCATACTTACAGGTTATTTGATTGAGAAAAACGTCGAAACCGAAAAAAAAAAAAAAATGGTTTTAAAAAAATTTTTTTTCGACCTCGACCGCGACAGTTCTGGCAAAACGAGGCGTTTCACCTCGGTTGAACCAAGAACATCTCGACCGAGGTGGCGTAACAGAAAGTTTTCGAAAACGATTTTTGTGCTACTTATCTGGATATGATCTCAGTGAAGATCTTGTTTACCTACTGTTTTTAAATTCTTTGTGTGTTTGAAAGGTTTTATAATATGTTTAAGTTGCTAAATGCTTTGTTTGAAATTATTGGCATGTTTAATATTTTGTTTTTATCCAAATTATGTTGAATTTGAAGGTTGACACCGCAGGTTAAGTTCTCTCACATTCTTCTTGGAAAGACCAAGGCAATTCATTCTCTTCTTCTTCTTCTTCTTGATCATGCTTAGCCCCTCATATACATTTTGCCTCCCTTTTACCTATCCGGGAATTTGGAAGCAAGCGAAGTGGTGAAAGCAAGTTAAAGTTGAAGATGGGTGGAAGTGGAAGTGTTAGAAAGTAATTTTAGGTTTGGGGAAGTCAATCATGAAGATGAGTAACTCGGCACCATTCACATAGCCGGGTGTTTGTGTCTTGCCAAAGTCGGATTGAGCGATATTCCTATCGGGTCATGGTATGTGCATCAAGGGTTTGATGCATCTCGAGAAATTGATGATTGCAGATTTCCTAGGCTTCGGTTATTGTGCACCTCTGTCCATGCATCCCAAAAAGTAAAGTGAAAAAGTAAAAGAAAAAGAAAAAGTGTGAAATAAGCAAAGCTTATTGGTGGAAGGTGTTGCAAGTCAAAGTGGAAGTGAAGTTCATCCTTTTCCCGGATTCTAGCACCACATTACCTTACATACATCCCTACCCTACACGTTTCTTGACCTTTTCTTTTGAGAAGCCCTTGAGACCTTGAGCTTGATGATTGACTTAGCGGTTTAAACTGGATTATACATGATTAATTTTGATAATTATGATTTATTATGCATTCTATGACTTTATGCAAAGATGAACAACTTTCTTATATTTATAAAATGTTTTGAGCATATTGAGTTTTTAATTCCAGGAAGTACTCTCTTAGAATGATCTATGATGGTTGCACACCATAAAATGTTTTTGAAGGACTTTTCATTGATTTTCTTGACTTATAATCCATTCTATCTTGTCTTCTATGTGAGGAACTTGCTTAGGGACAAGCAAGGGCTAAGTATGGGGTATTTTGATAGCATGAATTATAGTCTATATTTTAGGGTTTGTTTGGACGTTTTATCTTTCATAATCTGCATGTTTGTATGTACATTATGTGATTTTACTACCATTTCATCTACCTTTGCGAGAATCGAGGTCTACACCTAGTTTCGTTGTAATTGCAGGTAATATGGTACGTTTTGCATCAAAAAGGAGCAAAAGGAGTCAAGAGCCATTTGGAGCTACATTCAGGAAGCATAGCCATGGATTAAAGATTTACTTTGGACCAGTTTTGAGAGATTCTACATTCAGTTATGATCACCTCGGTTGACCAGAGATTCATCTCGACCGAGGCGATCCAGAGACGCCGACTCGACCGAGGCGAATACCTAGGACGCGGCGAGAATATTTTATTCTTGGAAGAGATCTTTTAATTTTGGAAAGTGATCTTATATTTTTGGGCTGAGCTTCTGGAAGGAAGGAGATATGCAGAATCATATATTTTACCTATTTTTATGGGAATATATCTTCTTAAGATTTATTATCTTTGGAGGTTTATTTTTCCTATAAAAAGGGTTGGATTTCCACAATTCGAGAACCCCGCCTACACCGAAATACATGCTGCATACATCGATACAATCTCGCACATACGACGCAGCCGCAGTATACTCCAATTTGGGAGAGATTTGAAGAACCTTTTTGAAGGTTGAAGGAAGTTGAAGATCATAGCTTTTTATAGCTTTTTGAAGGGTTTTGTAAGATTGTCTTCAATTCCCTCATTGATTGTCTTGTCTTGTTGGATTGCTATCCAAGGAACGCTTTTGTGTGATATTTGATTCAGTTATTGAAGTCTTTTCATTAAATTCTTCTTTGTTCAAATATTCACCTTCTTCCCATATATTTTAATACTTTCATAATGATGATGAGTGGCTAATTTCCTTGTGTGATTCTAGGGTGATTGGCTGAAGGTTGTGGGAAAAACAATGATAGAATAATCTTAGATTCCAGTAGGATCCTGAAAGTTCGAGTCTTTAACCTTAACCCTAAGCATCTCGTTCGGTTGATGAACATCTCGGCCGGGGTGGAATTCTTCTGACCGAGGTGACTTATCCGACCTAAAACAGAAAGTTAAGTGTTAGAGTTTGCCAAATCCTATTCTTATTACACCTTACTGGTTCAATGCAAGCTTAGGATGAGACTTACCCGGTAATTCCTTAGTTTGTGTACCAACGATCATAAGTGTAGGTAATAAAGGTTTGTCCTTTATTGGGGTTTGAGTGTGCTTCCATCCCATCTTTGTGAGTTAGCCTGAGACTTACCCGGTAAAGGTTGATTCTATTCCCTTAGGTGGTGTGTTAGTTTGAGGTTGTAGTTCTTTATCTTAATTCCTTGAGACTTACCCGGTAATAGGAGTTACGGTTTAGGATTAGTGTGTAGTGAGACTTACCCGGTGATCTACTCCACTTTAGAAACACCTTCCCCACGCAAAAATCTCAGCTTTGTCCGCTTATCTATAGATCTTGAGTTGGAACCACAAACTAGATGCTTTAATCCCTAGAATTGCATGTTTGCTTTATTTGACATCTTATTCATCTTTGATTGTATTGATTGCTCTTGTGGTTAGCATTGACATTAGCACACCGTATTGGACTTTGTTTCACCAAGTCCCTGTGATCGACCCCTGGAATTTTCTTGCTTTTACTACGATTGACCCGTACACTGCGGGTTCGCATCCTTGTTTTAAGCTTAAGTCTAGGGTTATAAATTTAAAGCTTGCACACACCGTTTGGAGCGAACAAGTTTTTGGCGCCGTTGCCGGGGACTTGGTCTAGACCGAGCCGGTACGGTTTGCTCTTGGGGCATTTGCCCCGTGTTGTCTTACCACTCTACTTGAGTGACTTTTGCAGGTTCTTTCTTAGGTATATGCGAAGAACCCGCACTGGAAAGGAAATCGTTCCTTACGATCCCGAACCAGAAAAGACATACAAACGACGCTTAAGAGAAGCGAAGATGGCCCAACAAGACGATCACGATCTTTTGGCCCAATTGAGAGAGACGCAGGAGCAGCTACGTCTCAGTAAAGAAGAACTAAGGCAGGAAAAAGAAGAGAATCAGGCCAGGAATGCAGCAATCGAAGCTGAGATTGCAGCAATTCGGAACCAGATTCAACCTCGACCGATGCAGGATCCAGTAGTTGATCCTCGACCGAGGCAGGTCCCAGTACCTGACGCCCCGGCCGATGTACATCCACTTCGGATGCCAGTCCGAGATGTTCTTCTTGCAGGAATTCCACAAACCCTAGGTCAAAGGATGGACCCTAATCAACAGCTGAGGCGTCCAGGAGTGAACCTAGGAGATCCAGCGGACCATGACTACGAACTTCGACCGCAAGTTCTAGCGATGATTCGCCAATGTCAATTCGGAGGGCTAGAGAAGGAGTCGCCGCATCAACATCTTCAAAACTACGAGATCTTGATGGAGACCTTGCGACCTCCCAGAATTGAAAATAACAACTACAAGCTAAGACCTTTCTACTTTTCTCTTAAAGATAGAGCTCTTACTTGGTATCAATCTCTTCCTGCAGGAAAGATCAGCACATGGGAAGAGATGACTACGGAATTCTTGACCAAATTCTTTCCCCCCTCAAAGACTGCTGAAATGAGAGGGAAGATCAATGCTTTCATCATGAAGGACAAGGAGAGCTTGTCCAAATCCTATTCTTATTATACCTTTCTGGTTCAAAGCAAGCTTAGGATGAGACTTACCCGGTAATTCCTTAGTTTGTGTACCAACGATCATAAGTGTAGGTAATAAAGGTTTGTCCTTTATTGGGGTTTGAGTGTGCTTCCATCCCATCTTTGTGAGTTAGCCTGAGACTTACCCGGTAAAGGTTGATTCTATTCCCTTAGATGGTATGTTAGTTTGAGGTTATAGTTCTTTATCTTAATTCCTTGAGACTTACCCGGTAATAGGAGTTACGGTTTGGGATTAGTGTGTAGTGAGACTTACCCGGTGATCTACTCCACTTTAGAAACACCTTCCCCATGCAAAAATCTCAGCTTTGTCCGCTTATCTATAGATCTTGAGTTGGAACCACAACTAGATGCTTTAATCCCTAGAATTGCATGTTTGCTTATTTGACATCTTATTCATCTTTGATTGTATACTTGCTCTTGTGGTTAGCATCAACACTAGCATACCGTATTTGACTTTGTTTCACTAAGTCCCTGTGATCGACCCCTGGAATTTTCTTGCTTTTACTACGATTGACCCGTACACTGCGGGTTCGCATCCTTGTTTTAAGCTTAAGTCTAGGGTTATAAATTTAAAGCTTGCACACACCGTTTGGAGCGAACAAGTTTTTGGCGCCGTTGCCGGGGACAGTTCTGATATGTTTAAGTTGCTAAATGCTTTGTTTAAGTTGCTAAATACTTACAGGTTATTTGATTGAGAAAAACGTCGAAACCGAAAAAAAAAAAAAAATGGTTTTAAAAAAATTTTTTTTCGACCTCGACCGCGACAGTTCTGGCAAAACGAGGCGTTTCACCTCGGTTGAACCAAGAACATCTCGACCGAGGTGGCGTAACAGAAAGTTTTCGAAAACGATTTTTGTGCTACTTATCTGGATATGATCTCAGTGAAGATCTTGTTTACCTACTGTTTTTAAATTCTTTGTGTGTTTGAAAGGTTTTATAATATGTTTAAGTTGCTAAATGCTTTGTTTGAAATTATTGGCATGTTTAATATTTTGTTTTTATCCAAATTATGTTGAATTTGAAGGTTGACACCGCAGGTTAAGTTCTCTCACATTCTTCTTGGAAAGACCAAGGCAATTCATTCTCTTCTTCTTCTTCTTCTTGATCATGCTTAGCCCCTCATATACATTTTGCCTCCCTTTTACCTATCCGGGAATTTGGAAGCAAGCGAAGTGGTGAAAGCAAGTTAAAGTTGAAGATGGGTGGAAGTGGAAGTGTTAGAAAGTAATTTTAGGTTTGGGGAAGTCAATCATGAAGATGAGTAACTCGGCACCATTCACATAGCCGGGTGTTTGTGTCTTGCCAAAGTCGGATTGAGCGATATTCCTATCGGGTCATGGTATGTGCATCAAGGGTTTGATGCATCTCGAGAAATTGATGATTGCAGATTTCCTAGGCTTCGGTTATTGTGCACCTCTGTCCATGCATCCCAAAAAGTAAAGTGAAAAAGTAAAAGAAAAAGAAAAAGTGTGAAATAAGCAAAGCTTATTGGTGGAAGGTGTTGCAAGTCAAAGTGGAAGTGAAGTTCATCCTTTTCCCGGATTCTAGCACCACATTACCTTACATACATCCCTACCCTACACGTTTCTTGACCTTTTCTTTTGAGAAGCCCTTGAGACCTTGAGCTTGATGATTGACTTAGCGGTTTAAACTGGATTATACATGATTAATTTTGATAATTATGATTTATTATGCATTCTATGACTTTATGCAAAGATGAACAACTTTCTTATATTTATAAAATGTTTTGAGCATATTGAGTTTTTAATTCCAGGAAGTACTCTCTTAGAATGATCTATGATGGTTGCACACCATAAAATGTTTTTGAAGGACTTTTCATTGATTTTCTTGACTTATAATCCATTCTATCTTGTCTTCTATGTGAGGAACTTGCTTAGGGACAAGCAAGGGCTAAGTATGGGGTATTTTGATAGCATGAATTATAGTCTATATTTTAGGGTTTGTTTGGACGTTTTATCTTTCATAATCTGCATGTTTGTATGTACATTATGTGATTTTACTACCATTTCATCTACCTTTGCGAGAATCGAGGTCTACACCTAGTTTCGTTGTAATTGCAGGTAATATGGTACGTTTTGCATCAAAAAGGAGCAAAAGGAGTCATGAGTCATTTGGAGCTACATTCAGGAAGCATAGCCATGGATTGAAGATTCACTTTGGAGCAGATTTGAGAGATTTCACATTCAGTTGAGATCACCTCGGTTGACCAGAGATTCATCTCGACCGAGGTGATCCAGAGACGCCGACTCGACCGAGGCGAATACCTAGGACGCGGCGAGAATATTTTATTCTTGGAAGAGATCTTTTAATTTTGGAAAGTGATCTTATATTTTTGGGCTGAGCTTCTGGAAGGAAGGAGATATGCAGAATCATATATTTTACCTATTTTTATGGGAATATATCTTCTTAAGATTTATTATCTTTGGAGGTTTATTTTTCCTATAAAAAGGGTCGGATTTCCCACAATTCAAAAGCCCCCGCATACACGAACATCCGCCTACACCGAAAAAAGACGCAGCCGCAGTATACTCCAATTTGGGAGAGATTTGAAGAACCTTTTTGAAGGTTGAAGGAAGTTGAAGATCATAGCTTTTTATAGCTTTTTGAAGGGTTTTGTAAGATTGTCTTCAATTCCCTCATTGATTGTCTTGTCTTGTTGGATTATTATCCAAGGAACGCTTTGTTGTGATATTTGATTCAGTTATTGAAGTCTTTTCATTAAATTCTTCTTTGTTCAAATATTCACCTTCTTCCCATATATTTAATACTTTCATAATGATGATGAGTGGCTAATTTCCTTGTGTGATTCTAGGGTGATTGGCTGAAGGTTGTGGGAAAAACAATGATAGAATAATCTTAGATTCCAGTAGGATCCTGAAAGTTCGAGTCTTTAACCTTAACCCTAAGCATCTCGTTCGGTTGATGAACATCTCGGCCGGGGTGGAATTCTTCTGACCGAGGTGACTTATCCGACCTAAAACAGAAAGTTAAGTGTTAGAGTTTGCCAAATCCTATTCTTATTACACCTTCCTGGTTCAATGCAAGCTTAGGATGAGACTTACCCGGTAATTCCTTAGTTTGTGTACCAACGATCATAAGTGTAGGTAATAAAGGTTTATCCTTTATTGGGGTTTGAGTGTGCTTCCATCCCATCTTTGTGAGTTAGCCTGAGACTTACCCGGTAAAGGTTGATTCTATTCCCTTAGGTGGTGTGTTAGTTTGAGGTTGTAGTTCTTTATCTTAATTCCTTGAGACTTACCCGGTAATAGGAGTTACGGTTTAGGATTAGTGTGTAGTGAGACTTACCCGGTGATCTACTCCACTTTAGAAACACCTTCCCCACGCAAAAATCTCAGCTTTGTCCGCTTATCTATTTGATCTTGAGTTGGAACCACAACTAGATGCTTTAATCCCTAGAATTGCATGTTTGCTTTATTTGACATCTTATTCATCTTTGATTGTATTGATTGCTCTTGTGGTTAGCATTGACATTAGCACACCGTATTGGACTTTGTTTCACCAAGTCCCTGTGATCGACCCCTGGAATTTTCTTGCTTTTACTACGATTGACCCGTACACTGCGGGTTCGCATCCTTGTTTTAAGCTTAAGTCTAGGGTTATAAATTTAAAGCTTGCACACACCGTTTGGAGCGAACAAAGAGATCTTTCTAAGGTATTTTATCTTTGGAGGGTTATTTTCCTATAAAAAGGGTTGGATTTCCACAAATCCAACAACCTGCATAGATCTCGCATACATCCCGCAGATCCGTTTACGCAGCAACAGCCATACTCTAGTTGGAGAGTTTGAAGAACCTTTTTGAAGGTTGAAGGAAGATTGAAGATCATAGCTTTTTATAGTTTTTGGAGGGTTTTGTAAGATTGTCTTTAATTCCCTTCCTTGTTGTCTTGTCTTGTTGGATTGCTATCCAAGGAACGCTTTTGTTGTGATATTTGATTCAGTTATTGAAGTCTTTTCATTAAATTCTTCTTGTTCAAATATTCACCTTCTTCCCATATATTTGATTAATACTTTCATAATGATGATGAGTGGCTAATTTCCTTGTGTGATTCTAGGGTGATTGGCTGAAGGTTGTGGGAAAAACAATGATAGAATAATCTTAGATTCCAGTAGGACCCTGAAAGTTCGAGTCTTTAACCTTAACCCTAAGCATCTCGCTCAGTCGATGAACATCTCGACCGGGGTGGAATTTGGCTGACCGAGGTGACTTATCTGATCCTAAACTGAGAGTTAAGTGTTAGAGTTTGCCAAATCCTACTCTTATTACACCTTTCCTGGTTCAAAGCAAGCTTAGGATGAGACTTACCCGGTAATTCCTTAGTTTGTGTACCAACGATCATAAGTGTAGGTAATAAAGGTTTATCCTTTATTGGGGTTTGAGTGTGCTTCCATCCATCTTTATGAGTTAGCCCGAGACTTACCCGGTAAAGGTTGATTCTATTCCCTTAGATGGTGTGTTAGTTTGAGGTTATAGTTCTTTATCTTGATTCCTTGAGACTTACCCGGTAATAGGAGTTACGGTTTTGGATTAGTGTGTAGTGAGACTTACCCGGTGACCTACTCCACTTTAGTAACACCTTCCCCATGCAAAAACCTCAGCTTTGTCCGCTTATCTTTAGATCTTGAGTTGGAACCACAACTAGACGCTTTAATCCCTCGAATTGCGTGTTTGCTTTATTGACTTCTTATTCATCTTTGATTGTGTTAATTACTCTTGTGGTTAGTATTCACGAAGCTTATCATTATCGACTTTGTTTCACCGAGTCCTTGTGATCGAACCCTGGAATTTCTTGCTTTTTTACTACGATTGACCCGTACACTGCGGGTTTGCATCCTTGTTTTAAGCTTAAGTCTAGGGTTATAAATTTAAAGCTTGCACACACCGTTTGGAGCGAACAAGTTTTTGGCGCCGTTGCCGGGGACTTGGTCTAGAACGAGCCGGTACGGTTTGCTCTTGGGGCACTTGCCCCCGTGTCTTCTAACCACTCGAGTGACTTTTGCAGGTTCTTTCTTAGGTATATGCGAAGAACCCGCACTGGGAAGGAAATCGTTCCTTACGATCCCGAACCAGAAAAGACATGCAAGCGACGCTTAAGAGAAGCGAAGATGGCCCAACAGGACAACCGCGATCTTGAGGCCGAATTGAAAGAGGCGTTAGAGCTGCTACGCCTCAGCAGGGAAGAACTAAGGCGATAGAAGGAAGAAACTCGCACCAAAACTGAAGCAATCAAAGCAGAAATGGCCGTCATACGAGACCAGATTCTACTTCGACCGAGGGAAGACCCAATTCCCGATGCTGGACCGAGGCAGGTTACAGTTGCTGACCCTTGACCGAGGCAGGTCCCAGTACCTGACGCCCCGGCCGAGATACTTCCACCTCGGATGCCAGTCCGAGATGTTCTTCTTGCAGGAATTCCACAAACCCTAGGTCAAAGGATGGACCGTAATCAACAACTGAGGCGTCCAGGAGTCAACCTAGGAGATCCAGCGGACCATGACTACGAACTTCGACCGCAAGTTCTATCGATGATTCGCCAATGCCAATTCGGAGGGATGGAGAAGGAATCACCACATCAACATCTTCAAAACTACGAGATCTTGATGGAAACCTTGCGACCTTCCAGAATTGAAAATAATAATTACAAGCTAAGACCTTTTTACTTTTCTTTAAAAGATAGAGCTCTTACTTGGTATCAATCTCTTCCTCCAGGTAAAATTAGCACATGGGAGGAGATGACTACGGAATTCTTGACCAAATTCTTCCCCCCTCAAAGATAGCCGAAATGAGAGGGAAGATCAATGCTTTCATTATGAAGGACAAGGAGAGCTTGTCCAAGTCATGGGAGCGGTTCAAGGACATCTTTTTGGATTGCCCACATCATGGGATTCCAAAAATCGAGTTATTGGAGATTTACTTCAAGGGACTAGACGGAAGCACCCAGTTCAATCTCCAACTACTCTCCGCCGGTACCTTCATGGACATGGCGATTGACGAGGCTTGGGACTTCATTGAGAAGCAAGCCTTGCACATGGAAAAATATACCCACCAAGGAGCTGAAGGTGGAGTTAAAAGAGTCAACTTTCAAGAGACTCAATCCAACAACAATCAGCTCACGTCTTTGAAGAATGACGTGAAGCAATTGAAGGAACTCTTGGTTGCTCAAACCAAGAAGGAAGAGCAAGGACAAAGGAACAACAACAATGGATACCGTAACAACAACAACGGTTCCCGGAACAACAACTACAACAACAACAATAGAGGGTCCAATAGCAACAATTGGAGGACGAACAATCAAAACAACCAGAATCCTGGTAACAACTATTCTAACTCCAACTCTAATAATTCCTCTAACCCTTTCCTCTCTTCTCCTTCTTCTTCTTCTACTCCATTAAAGAGCCAGGGGCAAGGATCAAGTTCGTCTCAGCTAGAAAAGAAAGACGCAGTTCTGGAGGCTATCTTGATCAAGCTTAGTGCTATGGAGACTTCTATGACTTCATTTTCGAGGGCCCAAAAGTCCTTCGAACAACAACTTGCAAGTAGGGCGAATGAAGCGCCAAGAGATCCAGGGAAGCTTCCAGCAAAGACGGAAAGCAACCCTAAGGGCCAGATCATGGCCATAACTACGAGGAGTGGACTGAAGACTGCAGATCCAGTGCCTCGGTCGGTGCCAGTACAGACGAAGACCACCTCGGTCCAGGTGCAGTCGAAGAACACTTCGACCGAGACGCCAACCGAGGTGGAACCACAGAAAGCGGAGGGGAAAACTGTAGTTTATATTCCACCTCCTGCATACAAACCACCACTTCCATTCCCCCAGTCAAGGGCCAGAGCACATCTAGACAAGCACTTTGGTAAGTTCCTTGACTTGATGAATAAGCTGCATATTAACATTCCTTTCCTTGATGCCATTCTAGGAATGCCCGCCTATGGGAAGTTCTTAAAGGAGATCCTTTCAAGGAAGAGGAAATTGGAAGACTTTGGTGAAGTTAGGATGACATCTAAATCCTCGGAGCTTATTCAAATCATGAAGGAGAAGATGCCACCTAAATTGAGAGATCCCGGATCATTTTGCATTCCCATTCAAGTTGGGGATGTCACTTGTGAAGCCCTTTGTGATCTAGGAGCCAGCGTGAGCATCATCCCGCTGGAGCTATGTATGAAGATCGGACTTGGAGAGCCCAAGCCGGTCAAGATTCGACTTTATATGGCGGATCGCTCCATCACCCATCCCGTGGGCATCTTGGAGGACGTTCCGGTCAAGTTAGGTAACTTCTATCTACCTATAGATTTTGTTGTACTTGACATTCCCGCAGATTATCCTGTTCCTATTATTCTCGGGAGGCCATTTCTAGCAACTTCGGGTTACAACGTGGATTGCAAGAACGCCAAGTTGAAATTCAACATTGGTGGTGATGAGGTGGAGTTTGCACTACTTGTAGCCATGAAAGGGGAGCAGCTAACTGGTGATATCTTCAACATCTACGATGAAGAAGAATCAAGAGAATTGGTGAGCTCTATCGTTATTAACGATCCACTCAAAAGAGTTATTAGCTTCAGTTTAATGGAGGAAGGTATAGATGCTTCTTGTGATGCAGATATACGGAGCTTAAAGGCACTGGAAGAGGATTCAGGAGCAAAAACTGAAAAGCTAATCCAGGAGACGAAGATCTCCAGTTTTGGTTCCAGTTGTAGTACCTCGACCGAGGCACTTCCTGGACTGAGCGAGGCGACTGAAGAACATCTCGGTCAACGCCTCTGAGCCTCGACCGAGGTCGATGGTGAGATGATGTCAACTGAGACTACTGAGAATAATAAACTTCTTACTCCTTTCTCTGACATTCATCCTCAGTTGGTGGAACATTCCATCCACCAACTTTCTGATAACAAGGGACCTTGGTATGCTGATATTGTGAATTATCTTGTTTGCCAGGAAACACCGCCGGGATTGACGTACTCTCAAAAGAAGAGATTCTTCAAGGAAGTACGACATTATTACTGGGATGAGCCGCTGCTATTCAAGCGCGGACCGGATGGGATGCTTCGAAGATGCATTGCGGAAGATGAAGTTAATAGCGTCATACGGCATTGCCATTCACTACCTTGTGGAGGACATGCTAGCACCGATAAAACATGCGCTAAGGTATTACGTTCTGGTTTCTTTTGGCCTACGTTATTTAAGGATGTACAAGCTTTTGTTGTCTCTTGTGATGCATGCCAAAGAACAGGAAATTTATCAAGGAGGAACGAGATGCCACTTAATAACATCCAGGAGGTGGAAATCTTCGATGTATGGGGGATTGACTTCATGGGACCTTTCCCATCCTCCGGAGGAAACCTCTATATCCTTCTTGCGGTTGATTACGTCTCTAGATGGGTTGAAGCCATTGCCTCTCCCACTAATGACGCCAAGGTGGTTGTGAAGTTCCTAAACAGGACCATCTTCCCACGGTTTGGAACTCCACGCATCATCATCAGCGATGGAGGAACACATTTCATCAACCGGAAGTTCAAAGCACTTCTATCGAAGTATGGGGTAACCCACAAGGTATCAACCGCTTATCACCCTCAAACTAGTGGACAGGTCGAGATCTCGAATAGAGAAATCAAAGCAATTTTGGAGAAGACCGTCTCTAGAACGAGGAAGGATTGGTCCATGAAATTGGACGATGCTCTCTGGGCGTACAGGACCGCATTTAAGACTCCCATAGGTACCACCCCTTATAATTTGGTATATGGGAAGTCTTGCCATTTGCCCGTTGAATTGGAACACAAAGCGTATTGGGCGATCAAATGGTTGAACTTCGACATTAAGGAGGCCGGCGAGAAGCAACTATTGGAACTCAACGAGCTGGAAGAGCTGCGTTTAACCCCTATGAGAATGCCAAAATCTATAAGGAAAGGACGAAGAGATGGCATGACAAGCGTATCATTTCAAAGGAGCTTAACGAAGGAGACTTAGTTCTACTCTTCAACTCCCTCCTCCGCCTTTTTCCAGGTAAGTTAAAATCAAGATGGACGGGACCTTATGTTGTGAAACATGTTTTTCCTCATGGTGCAGTTGAGATATAGGGCGAAACTAGCGGAAGCTTGAAGGTCAACGGTCATAGACTTAAGAAGTACCAACCGGAAACTCCGGTTGAGGAGGTTGCACCGATATACCTCGTTTGAGACGCAAAATGGTCCAGCTAGCGACCTTAAATCAAGCGCTTCTTGGGAGGCATCCAAAGGTATTGCTCTCTTTTCCCGTTTTCTAGTTTAGCTTAGATAGTTTGCTTTTGCTTTGTTTTTTTTGTTTTTGGCGTCCTAGACAGATAACAGGTTACAGCTAAGGAAGGAGAACCAATCAGGAGCATAACTGGAAGAACAGAAGTTCGAGAATTCGAGAAGACGAAGTTTGACTGAGACACCTCGGTCCAGTCGAGGCCACCTCGACCGAGTTGATTCTCGAGCAACCGAGGCGACTAGGGTTTCTGCAGAACCACCTCGGTCCGTACCACCTCGGTCCAGTCGAGACCATCTCGACCGAGGTGACAGCAGTTCCAGGAACAGTATAAAAGGGGGAAAAAATTTCTTTTTTCACTTTTTTTACCCATTTCGACTCGACCGCGGCGCTTTCTCACCTCGCTTCTTCGATTCTTGCTTGTTTTCAAAGATTTCCGCTTCCAAACTGCGATTAAGGCATAGAGGATCCCATTGCAAGTACAGATCTGCGAAGAAATCGAACGATTTGGCCGAAACGAGGTAAAACCGAAACCGAACCCTAACTCGTTTATTCGCTTCGATTTGGGCTTTGGTTGCCCTTGCATCTGCTGAGAAAAGGCTTAAGTACCCCATAGGAAGCAATTGTAGTGATTTTGGGGGAAAAGAACTGGATTTCTGAGAGTTGAATCGCGAACTGTCTTCGCCTCGGTCCAGTCGAACTGCACCTCGGCCGAGGTGATTCTTGAGAGCTGTCAGTCGACCGAGGTGATCTGACAGTAGCTGAGTGAAAATGAGTTCTGAACGTCGCCTTGCCCTCAGAGATAGATCCTCGCCTTCCCCTTCTTCCTCTTCTTCCCGACCTTACCGCCCGGTGATCCATGAGAGACACCAGGTGGATTATGAGCGTATTTCTGGCCGTCCAGTGATTGCACCACGTTTCCTGGACGTGTCCACTTTTGATTGTCTAGGGGTAGATGGAGACCTTAGGAGAATGATTTCTACAGTTGGGCTGGATCAGTTTACTAAGATCCGAGCCCTAGCCTACTTGGAGCCGACCCTAGAGTTCGTTAGCTCCTTCACCTACCTTCCCACAGAGCAGTCTGTGAAGTACCGGTTGATGAACCGGAACTTCTTAGTGCCGCTCGAGATTTGGAGAGACATTTTCGGCTTTCTTGAGCCCACCGCCATTGACTTCCCTTCCCGATCTGTAGCTAGGGAGTTTTGGGGGCAGATTGCCCATATTGCTGAGCATGCAGATAGATGGCGCCCTAGAGATTCCAAGGAGAAGGTCATCTTCCATCTAGCTTTTAGGTTAGCCCACCGGATATTCAACGAGACACTTCTGGCGCGTACTGAGATGCCCCAAAAGATCCGACAGGGCGAGCTTTTCAGTTTATACTGCATGGTTACTGGGGGTTTCCCAGACTTTGGCTTGATTTTGGCAGAGGATCTGCACAAGATCAAGGCCAAAGCGAAGGGAGACATCTGCTGCGGAGGGCTTGCCACCCACATAGCTGCTTATCATGACATGGACCTCAGTGCTTTTACGATAGTGGCGGCTCCGAAGCCGCTTGGATTGCAGGAGATGATCACTCGGCGGATTTTAGTTCCCCGAGGTCTGACTACTCCATACGTGGCTATGTCGTGGGAGCTGACTGCGCCACAAGGGATCCGATGGTCTGCCCAGTTCACTGTTTACGATCCACACTATTGGCAGACCGCTTGGGCTCCACTGATGGAGGATCATAGGGAGGTAGCAGCTGCCCCAGCTGAGGAAGAGGAGGCTGATGACGAGGATACAGTGGATGAGAGAGAGGGTGGAGTCCCGATGGACACAGGGACGGATACTGCAAGGACGAGCGCGCCACCGATTATAGATCTGGATGAGGAGGATACTGAGCCTGCACCTGCTGCATCACCTTCTAGACATGCTAGGCGTAAGACACGCCGTCATCGAGATTCAGAGGCTCATCGTCGGATCGATGATCTGACAGATCAGATGATAGATTCTTATGCTGCCCTCACTGTGGACATGCATGAGAGATTTGCTGCCCAGCACCGACAGATTGACAGTTGGACTCATCAGATGTTAGAGGGGCAGCACCGTCAGCGCAGGATGATGGAGATACAGTTCCAGCAGACTATGGGTTATCCATTCGACCCATCCCAGTATCCGTACGTGCCACCACCACCACCACCACCGGATCAGGACTATTGATGAGCTGCAGGATTTTATTTATTATATTTTTATGCAGTTCAGCTATTTATCCGGTAAGTACTCTTATCTTTAGACTTATATTGACCCACTGGGACAGTGTGTCCCAAGTATGGGAAGTTGGCTGGAAAGTTGAGAAGTTGGCTGGAAGTGAAAGTGTTAGAAAGCAATTTTAGGTTTGGGGAAGTCAATCATGAAGATGAGTAACTCGGCACCATTCACATAGCCGGGTGTTTGTGTCTTGCCAAAGTCGGATTGAGCGATATTTCTAACGGGTCATGGTATGTGCATTAAGGGTTTGATGCATCTCGAGAAATTGATGATTGCGGATCTTCTAGGCTTCGGTTATTGTGCACCTCTGTCCATGCATCCCAAAAAGTAAAGTAAAAAGAAAAAAAGGTGTGAAATAAGCAAAGCTTATTGGTGGAAGATGTTGCAAGTCAAAGTGGAAGTGAAGTTCATCCTTTTCCCGGATTCTAGCACCACATTACCTTACATACATCCCTACCCTACACGTTTCTTGACCTTTCTTTTGGGAAGCCCTTGAGACCTTGAGCTTGTTGATTGACTTAGTGGTTTAAACTGGATTATACATGATTAATTTTGATAATTATGACTTATTATGCATTCTATGGTTTTATGCAAAGATGAACAACTTTTCTATATTTATAAAATGTTTTGATCATATTTGAATTTTAAATTCCATGAAGTATACTCTTAGAGTGATCTATGATTGTTGCACATCATAAAAATGTTTTTGAAAGACTTTTCATTGATTTTCATGACCTATAATCCATTCTATCTTGTCTTCTATATGCGGAACTTGCTTGGGGACAAGCAAGGGCTAAGTATGGGGTATTTTGATAGCATGAATTATAGTCTATATTTTGGGGTTTGTTTGGACGTTTTATCTTTCATAATCTGCATGTTTGTATGTATAATATGTGATTATATTACCATTTCATCTACCTTTGCGAGAATCGAGGTCTACACCTAGTTTTGTTGTAATCGTAGGTAAAATGGCACGTTTTGCATCAAAAAGGAGCAAAAGGAGCTATGGAGTCATTGGAGCTACATTGAGGAACATAAGGAACCATCCAGGAAGCATAGCCATGGATTAAAGATTCACTTTTGACCAGCTTTGAGAGATTTCACATTCAGTTGTGACTCACCTCGGTTGACCAGAGATTCATCTCGACCGAGGTGATCCAGAGACGCCGACTCGACCGAGGCGAATACCTAGGACGCGGTGAGAATATTTTATTCTTGGCTGAAATCTTTTATCTTTGGAAAGTGATCTTATATTTTTGGGCTTGGCTCCTGGAAGGAAGAAGATCTTATATTTTACCTATTTTTATGGGAAGAGATCTTTCTAAGGTATTTTATCTTTGGAGGGTTATTTTCCTATAAAAAGGGTTGGATTTCCACAAATCCAACAGCCTGCATAGATCTCGCATACATCCCGCAGATCCGTTTACGCAGCAGCAGCCATACTCCAGTTGGAGAGTTTGAAGAACATTTTTGAAGGTTGAAGGAAGATTGTAGATCATATTTTTTATAGCTTTTGGAGGGTTTTGTAAGATTGTCTTTAATTCCCTTCCTTGTTGTCTTGTCTTGTTGGATTGCTATCCAAGGAACGCTTTTGTTGTGATATTTGATTCAGTTATTGAAGTCTTTTCATTAAATTCTTCTTGTTCAAATATTCACCTTCTTCCCATATATTTGATTAATACTTTCATAATGATGATGAGTGGCTAATTTCCTTGTGTGATTCTAGGGTGATTGGCTGAAGGTTGTGGGAAAAACAATGATAGAATAATCTTAGATTCCAGTAGGACCCTGAAAGTTCGAGTCTTTAACCTTAACCCTAAGCATCTCGCTCAGTCGATGAACATCTCGGCCGGGGTGGAATTTGGCTGACCGAGGTGATTTATCTGATCCTAAACTGAGAGTTAAGTGTTAGAGTTTGCCAAATCCTACTCTTATTACACCTTTCCTGGTTCAAATCAAGCTTAGGATGAGACTTACCCGGTAATTCCTTAGTTTGTGTACCAACGATCATAAGTGTGGGTAATAAAGGTTTATCCTTTATTGGGGTTTGAGTGTGCTTCCATCCATCTTTGTGAGTTAGCCTGAGACTTACCCGGTAAAGGTTGATTCTATTCCCCTAGATGGTGTGTTAGTTTGAGGTTATAGTTCTTTATCTTGATTCCTTGAGACTTACCCGGTAATAGGAGTTACGGTTTTGGATTAGTGTGTAGTGAGACTTACCCGGTGACCTACTCCACTTTAGTAACACCTTCCCCATGCAAAAACCTCAGCTTTGTCCGCTTATCTTTAGATCTTGAGTTGGAACCACAACTAGACGCTTTAATCCCTAGAATTGCATGTTTGCTTTATTGACTTCTTATTCATCTTTGATTGTGTTAATTACTCTTGTGGTTAGTATTCACGAAGCTTATCGTTATCGACTTTGTTTCACCGAGTCCCTGTGCTCGACCCTTGAAATTTCTTGCTTTTTACTACGATTGACCCGTACACTGCGGGTTCGCATCCTTGTTTTAAGCTTAAGTCTAGGGTTATAAATTTAAAGCTTGCACACACCGTTTGGAGCGAACAGATAGGATACGCATATCCTACCCCACCACCTCACAACGATACACAACCAAATTCAATCCTCACAAGCCTCACAAGGACAATCCTATACTCATCCCATGAACCACTCAAGATCATACATCCATCAAGCCTTATAACAATCAAGATCCTCGAACACTCACCTAAGATACAAGCCACTACTTGGCACTCTCAACTATCCTAGGTCCAGCCTAGCATGCTTCTAACATCAAAACTCTCTAGAATTAACTATGAACACATACTCAAGGGAGAGAACTCATCAAGAAAAGACACGGGCTCAGAAGGAGGATGAACAACAGCGAAATGAAGAAGAAGACCACAAGGGAGGGCTCGCTGAGCCAGTGGCCGCCCCTGCGGCTCAGTGCATTGGCCGCCCCCGCAACACTGTCCAGCCGCGGGTGCGGGCGAGCTCATGTGGGCGAGCTGCGATGGCTTCTTCGATGATTCCTTGATGTGCCATAGCCTCCTAGCTTCCTTGCTTGGCTCCAGAACATCCACCACATGGATCCACACTCAAGAAAATATGCTAGACATGAGCCACTCACATGCAAGCCAAAAGGGAGATGAAAAGCTTAAGATCCATGGCCTCCACCATTTAAGCTCAAGGAAGAAGATGAAGATGAAGGATGAAGGAGAGGAACTTACTGCTTAACCCAAGACTACACATCATCCCCTGCTGGACACTTACACAAGAAGAAGAGGAGGAAGGATCATCAAGAGCTTCTCCAATGTCAAGGATGGAGAAAGAGAGCACAAGAGGGAGAAATGGAAAAATCAACGTGAAAGAGAAAGTGAGAGGAGAGAGAGAGCTAGGCTGAAAAGGTGGGAGGGAAACAAGGGGTCGACTTAGGGGAACGAGGAGTTGGTTCCCCAAAACAAAGGGTCACACCCTCCAACGAAGGGTCAGTACGGGATCTTTGGAATAAAACTCGTCACTCAGCATCCCGTGCCTGCGGGCAACGGAGCCACGCTTGTGGGAAGGTCGGTAACTCGCTAACAATCCGGAACAAAAATTCTGGATGTTATAGTTTTTGTGTTTGTCAAATGTATGCAGGCCTTGAAAATCATTTCAAGGTATGAACGGAGGCCTTAAAAACAGATATAAAGGACAAATGCATAGATTGGAAAGCATTTCAAAGGTTCAACACGGAGGCCATGAAAACCATTTCAAGGGATCAAAGCCTTAGCCTTGAAACAAGATTATTAGGATATGACGGCTGAAAGGAATTCAAATCAATCTCAAATAACCAAATCTACCAAGGATCAAGAGAAGATCTTTCAAGAAGATATCAAGTAGATCTCGACCAACAAAGAAGATTCGGGTCAACCAAAAAGATCTTAACCAAAGTGACACAAGATTTCTTCCCAACAAAGCCGAAGATCTTCAGCCAAAGATTCTCAACAAACATGAAGATCTCGATGCTTCAACGACAAGATCTTCAACATCGTGATTCAAGAGAAAAAGAATCAACGTGCGTTAAGAAGATGAAGAAAATAAGGAAAATCTACAACGGCTATCTCATCTCAACCAAGAAGCGTTTCCTATGGAGAAGAAGAAACATAAAAAACGGTTAGCTTCTCTGTAAGAGCCTTAGTCTTTTACGTGCTGAGTCGGGTTGAGCCGCCCCCGCGCATGCTTTGACCCGCCCCTGCACATGTTGTAGGCCGCCCCTACGCCCTGCAGATTCTCCCCTGCGGATTTGTGCGGCTGCAACCACCTTTGTTTACTCTTGACCATGATTTTAGTTGAATTCCTATATAAGCTTCCCTTTCGCTTTTGAATGAGGGTTTCCTCATCTTCTCCAGCCTTCCTCTTCTTCTCACGTTCATCTTCTTCTCTTCTCTTCTCTTCTTCATTTGATCATTTTCTTGGTGTTCTTTGATCTTTTGTGAGTTTGTGTGAGAATTTTGAGCTTGACTGTGGTTGATGATGATGTTTGATGTTGTTGCTGATGTGTTGTGGTAGTTTTGAGGTGGTGTTGGTGTTGATCTCCCCTTCTGCTTAGGTTTCAGTAGTGGTGAGTTCTTCTTCCCTTCTTTTCTTCCTTTCTTCCTTTCTTCCTCTTTAGTTTAGGATTCACCAACCTAGGCTTGTCTGGATATTTCGTGGATGTTTTGATGTTCATACATGTGTATATGTGTATGTGTATGCTTTCTGTGTGGTAAAGAAGTGAAGAGAGTCCAGAGAAGGATTGAAGAGAAGTCAGGATCAACTCACTACACACCAGCCGCCCCTGCGCCTGAGTTGAGCCGCACATGAGCCTTGTAATGAGCCGCCCCAATGCCTGGAGTGGTCCGCCTCTGCGCCTCACTAGTGTAATGCCTTGCGCCTCTTGCTTCCACCGGTGCGTCCAGGGCATACCTAGTTGGTATGTTTCCTTTCTTCCTTTTCTTTGGCTTTGGCTTTAGATTTAGCTAGGCTAGTATTGTTGAAGACGAGCTTCATGAGATGTATGTTGGGTTGTGCCTTAGGCACTTGCATGTTTTTTAGGATCTTGAGGTTTAGATCCGGGATATAGGATGGTTGTGGTTATGAGGTGTAGGAGATGCGGTTGCTAACCTTTTACAACGTTTGATTGTGTGTGCCTTGCTTATGCAGGTGTTGATTGTTTCCCCAAGGGGAAATTGTGACGTGGTTCAGAATTTCGAGTGTGTCAAGTAAGTCCATTGGACTTACTTAGCGTTCAGTTGTGGATTTGAGTGGTTGTAATGGTTGTATGTGTGTGTTCATAAGATTGTTGCATTTATAACCTAAACCGGACTAGGATTGACCACATCATTACCTTAATTGACCCAAGTGTATTATAACCGGGCGGTGACCACCTACCAAAGCTCGCCGAGAGTGAAGGAGGTGCTCGGAAGCCAGTAGCTCAGGGGAGGTAGATCCCATGCAAAACCTGGCTTAAAGGGGGAAGAGACGAGGTTCTTTAGGCTCCTTGTACCATAAAAGAAGTTGAATTAGTAATGGAATAACTTAAGTAAAGATAATAAACGGACGTGTGTGTGGCATTGCATATTGTGATGTGTTGATGTGTGTATGTGCTATTACTTCATTCTTATTCATTTTTGTTAGCTAACGGTGTATACCGTGTTGTAGTTGATTTGCAGGATAAGAGGACTACAGAGTGAGCAAGATGGGTGTCGAACTGAGGGCTTCCGTACACTAGGTTGTTCATGGGATATGGGATGTTTTGTACTTGGATGTTTATGGTTGCCTTTTTTGTATTCGGATATGAGGTTGTAAACTCTTTTGATGTATATATTGTACAATATATAAATGCAGATGTCACCCTCTATCACTGGGCGCAACCGCGGCCTAGCTAAGACACTCCTGCGGATAAGGAAGGGTGGCCCAACCGCGCCTCTTATGTGGCACTCCTGCGGCCAGGGAGTGGTCGCGCACTCGCGGCCAACCCATTACGCCCCCGTGGACCTGAGTGGGTAGGAAGGCGTCGAAGAGCCTTTCTTTTGTTGTGTTGTTGTTGTGAGGCTAAATCCGGTGTTGTCTTCACAAGAACTAGTGAAGCCTGCTCCGGCTTGTTGGACTCAAGGAGGGGGATGATTGCGGTTTGTTTCGGTGTGGACGAGTTTGGCGACTCTTGGCTCATGGCTGATGGTGGTGTTCACAGTCATGGAGACGGATAAGATCCCTACACATGTGGGGTCTTGGATGTCGATAGTTGTTGGTTATGGTTGCGTACAAAGGGACAAGGTTGTTGGAGTTGTGGTGGTTCAACGTTGGTGCAAGGGAGAAGGGCGGCGTCAGAGTACGAAGGGAGAGGGAAGGAGGAAGCCGACAACCATGGTTTGGTGTGATTGAGAGGGATCAATGTTAAGGAAGGAGGATAATAGGATTTTTGGTATGTAAAAAAGGGAAGTCAACCCATCCCTCCCCGGGCCCAGCCGGCTTGTCCTCTCGAGCCCATATGGCATGTCTTGACAGGCCCAGATGACCTTCCTTAACGATTTAAAATCTCCTTTAACGGGCTAAGAAAAAGGTAGATCGGTTGCATATTTTATGTGAGTAGAGTCCTCACATAAAATGATAAAAGGTTGAAGAAACATGACTTTGTGTCACATAAAATGATCACACGTTGGAAGAAGTCCAAAACCGGTCAAGGTCCGGTTTGCTTCGGAATAAATCGGAAATATAATTTTTGGATTTTACATCAATCCCCTTAAAATAAGTTTCGTCCTGAAACTTAAAGAAGACAAACATAAGGTCGGCCAAGGCACAAATTTAGTGTATCTAATCAGCTTACCCAAAAGTCTCGTCATTTTCTACTCTTTCTCCACATATAAGTATCCCACATATCACACGCTAAAAATAAAACACACATCATCAACTAAACACTCAAGCATTAAATAAACAAGTAGTCAAATAATCTCACATAACTATAGGTCCGTGTACTAACTCATCGGTCTTGAGGTTGCATCTAATCCTATATAGCTCTCAGAATGGCTACGCCTAATATTATCCTCGGTATCTCAAGTAACCTCATCGACTTTTCGTCCAACTGTTGACTTTGAATCTCTGCATGTTCTTATACCTTAAGCGTCTGATACCACGCTCTAGAATAGCTACAAGGTGCTCCACCCAGGTAGGATCCGACTCGACGGTCCAAACCTCGTAGTTGAGGACCCGTCTCGGGTTGTGTCCCCAACTGCTATATGTGGAAAAACTGGAGATACACTCTTTAGAATGGTAGGAGTGCACAATAAATAACTTCCTAATCTGCTTTAAGATCTCAAAAGGTCACATTTCTCAACCTACTTCCACATACTTGATGACTCTATTGAGAATCAACTATACAACTTTATTCCTTACATTGAATCCACTTGCTTCCGACCTTCCGAAAAGATTGCGTCTATCAAATCTGGGACAATGCTCTTAACATCTCTCGGCACCTTACTAAGTGCATACTGTTCTTTGTAAGTGTAACACCCCAAATTCTGAGAACTCGGGGAGCTACTGGTTGGGACCTCACAATGGGTCCCGACCTTAGTTTGACAACAATTTTACTAGGATCTTACAACAAGGCACAATAGTATTTAAAACATTTGAAAACTTTAAATAATATATACATGGAGAATATGTATCAGCCTTGCAAGAAAAGATACTAAAACGACGCATATGAAGAACAGAAGACATTCCCGTCCCCAACTAAATGAGTACGTGGACCCGGCTGACCATTCCCTCCGGATTCTCTCTACAACTGTCTTAACCTGCAAGGCATCTACAAGCGGTATAAAACCGTTAGCTAACATTCTATGCATAAATATAAAGGTAAAAGCACAATCACACATCATACACAATCAACATGCAACAGTCAATTCTTTCATTATCTTTAATTAGGTGATATGTCATTACTAATGATACTTATTTTGTGACACGAGGGATTCCCAAACCTCGCCCATGTCCCCGTTTACCAATGCGGAATGGTACTAATACATTTGACCGTCTACCTGACTGGGCTGGTCGCAAGGAACCTCCTAGACTCTCGCAAGAGCTAGGTAGATGATGTCATGACCCGTTATCATACACTTGGGTCAATTACGTAAATAATAAAGTTGGCCTAATCATGTTTTATTGTTTATCATAACTAACAAACACCACTCATACACATTACACTCATACAAGAAGCCAGCTAAGTAAGTCCGTGGACTTACCTGAATCAGATCTCGACTTTCTAATTTGCAAATCGATTTGTACAGTAGGAATTCAGTGGCCTGTCAAAGGAGGCAAGTGTGTCAGCACACTTTCTAGGTGATTGGAAGTCTAAGACTTCTAAGATAGTAGGTCTTAATAGAACAAAATTGATTACAGTATTAATTTATGGTAAAATGACTATTTTACCCTTGGTCTCGAAACTTCCAAAAATTCCCTAATTCATGCCTAAACTCTTATTTGAGACTAAAGAGTCATATTCTAACTCCTAAAGATGAGTTTGGTTACAAACTGGCAATTTACCCTTTTCCCTATTTTCGGAAAGATAGTTAAGGTCCAACTTCGGCTTCAAATATAAAATTCGAATAATCTTATAAAAAATCCGAAATAATTCTCTAGATCATCTATGATATCTCATCTACTCCTAGGAGCAAGAATTTTTTAAAATTGTTCAACCATCAATTCTACAAAAATTTCCAAAGTTGGTTACAACACTTAACAAACAACACATTGTCTTAACTTTGAAAAAATCATAACTCCTAAACCGTTCGCTGGATTTATCCCAAATTTTGATATGTTCTACTATAAAATCTTATATATACTATATCTAAAATTCAGCAGCAAAGGAGATCAAAAGCCTATTCAAAACCATCCCACAAAACTGCATCACATTCTGTTTTTATCAACACTCAGCACACTTATAAAAACTACATGAGGAGTCAACTTTACAACATCATAACTCTCAAACCGTAACTCCGATTCTTCCTAAATTTTAGTATGATCTACTATATACTACTGAATACAACATATCCAAAATTCAGCAACAAAGGAGGAGTATAACTTACTCAAATCTTGACCCAAAGTTGACTGTTTTTCACTTCCGAAAACTCAAAAAAATGCATGAATCTGTACAGCTCTCCTATAGTTGTTCTGAGTAGGTTTAAAGACGAAAACTGGTCCATGTTAGGCAAGGAAAGGTGGACTAAAGTATAGTGTAGCAAGGGGTACAAGCCTTACCCGATTCCGATACTCGAAGGCACGGGAAAGACAACACCAAGGCTGCTGCGGATCGGATCTGGGCTGCTCGGTATCCAAGGTCTGCTGGATCCCTTGACGACAAGATCAAGATGAGGGCTGGGTTTTCTGCAAACGGTTTAGACAAAACCTCGCTGCCTTTTCTCAAAGTTGAAGACAGACGAAGGGGTGTCCTGCTTGTCTGAGTCTATACGTTTGATAGTGAAGATCAAGTCTGTTGCACGTGAATGATAGCCTTCCATCATCGATAACAAACAAAGCAGAAGGGAGGGGATAGGGATAGTATCTATTCGACTCACTTGTGCCGAAGTGTTGTGTGCAGAACCTATGTCACAGGCGTCTGAACGTGTGCAGCAGCCTTGCTACCTTCTGGATCTCGCAGCAAGGAGCGTCTAGCTTGTCTGAGAGTGTCGGTGGTGTATTTGGGATGCAATTCTATACGCAGAAGAGTTAGGAAGGGTGCAGCGTCTCTGATTGCTATCAACTGGGAGGAATTGCTCGCTGGGTAGAAGGCTGAGGTTATGTGGCTCGATACAGAAAAGAAAGATGGAGTAGTTGGTGTGAATCTGGACAGAAGGCAAGCGGCTGAAGTGGGAAAGAGATCAGCAAAGATCTTGGATGTTACGTGCAGAAGGGGAGAGAGAGACTGACCGTTTCTTTCTTCATGGACAACACACGTTGAGGAGTTGAAGAGTGAGCTGGGCTGCTTCTGGATGGGCTTCTTGGGCTGCTACAATCCGGCAGCAAGGGACAAGGCCAAGGCTGGATAAGGGAAGCACAAGAGATGGGCTGAAGTTTAAAAAAAAAACAAAGGTGGGCTGAGTCTGTAAAAAGCAAAGGTGGGTTGTGTTGTTAAAACTCGTCATAACTCGTCATGGCTTTGTCAGGCCCATGCATGACTTCGTCATAGAGTTGTCGGGGTTCGTCATGACCTCGTCACAGCTCTGTCATGGTCTCGTCACAGCTTTGTCACAGTCTCGTCTCAGCCTTGTCATGATCTCGTCTAAAGTCGTCGTTGAGGATTAATTATAAGAATTAGGGTTTGATATAATTCTATCATTTTATGTGAATTAAATTCTACATAAAATGATAAATAATTATAAGAATTAGGGTTTGATATAATTCTATCATTTTTATGTGAATAAAATTCTACATAAAATGATAAAATTTTTGAATAAAGAAATACTAGATAGAATGGGAACCGTTAACGGCTCGAAGTCCGAATTGATTCGGAATTAAACGGAATAAAAATTCCGGATATTACAGTAAGACAATTCACTTGGTTTTGTCTCCTTAATATGACCTATTCATATCATTCGTCAATTAATGAATCATCACCTATTTCTTCTCGGGACTTAAACTTGATATAACTTAATAATCAAAAATCTAGTGGTCATTCTTCTACATTCACTTGGAGTCATCATATTGTTTTATAGATCTCTAATATATCATTAACTTAACCTCGATCTTCTTACTTAGTTCCACATATCTTAAAGTGGTTTACAAATATATATCCGGAATGATGATACTAGATACATGGTGAACTCTCATCACCGGCAATTGATCATGACCACGCATTAAGTGTTAAACCATCACCCACACTGTACCTTGCCCACAATGGGTTGTCAGCCCACTAATCTCACTTTTACTTTAACCGTATCCCACTACCACTCAGATATCAAGCATTATACATTAGAAATACTCCCCAAGAATCCGCTTTCCCAACGTATAGTTACTAGGTTGCAAGTAGAATCATGTTGATTCCTCTTCTTATAAGTGTTTAGACTCAGTATGGTAGTTACTCCCTTAGCTTTGAGCTTTCTCGTACAACCTTTACGGACCACTTTGAATACTTTTGTTACTTCGATCAAATTTTCTTCAATCCATTAGGGAAATGACTCTAAGGTACACCATTTACGTACTCAGTTCTAAAAAAATTCCTCAATCGTCATAAGACGCGGTTATCTTGATTGATTTGGATCCGTAACAAAGTGCCACTCTCTCTTGATAAAATCTTTATATATACACCTTTTTTTATCGATCTTGTTGAAAGGGACACGAGATTCATACAAGAGTCTTTAGTCACTCAGCATAACCTATCTCTTGCCCATTTCAATCGAGATGTATTCTCCAACTAACATCGCCTTAAACTTGACACGTCACTTTTATGTAATATGAAGCTTCCTGCTCTGTGGGTTATGGGCCCACCATGATTCCTCTGCGCTACTCTGATTATTCTGTTGCCACCCATTAATCATAATGGCATCTTTTGTGAGTAAGAATGATTAACCCAACTCTTGCTCGTCAAAACACATCATCATTCCCATTTGGAAGAAGTACTAAGCACCCTCTTTACCGACCTTTCTTGAAATAAGACAACGGTAGGATATCGACCTCTTCCTCTTATTCTCTTAGTTCTTCTTACACAGATTCATCCCTACTAACTCAAATTGGGCTCTTTCCTTAACCAACAAGAAAGTTGTCTCTAACATGATTCCGTTTATATTGTTAAATGGCTCAAGAGGGTCTTCGTTGACCACCTGAGGAAATCCTCCAAGGTGTCGATAAATTTCCGTTATAAACCCGCAATTAATGTTACTCTTCCTACCTTCCAATTACTCGTCAATAACCAACTAACACGTGTACGTTCTTAGTTATCACCGGTCAATTTATAGTTTATTTACCCCCAAGATCATGGACTTACCTCTCTCCTATACCTTTTGACGTTGAATTTCCTTGTGAAGCACTACTTACTCGAGTTCATCCATTTACACTACTTTAGCTTGTTCTACACTCCACACTTCCAGTAACTCTGTTAGCTAACTCATTTTCCCGAGTCCAACTGTATCATCCATTTTACATCAATAGTCTTTTCAAAATCTCCAAAGATAGCTTGTAAGTACGTCATCATGATTCCTATGACCTTAACTATCATCCATTTGTGGTTTCTCTTTTATGGATCATTGGTGTTGATGACTTAATCCCCGTGATAAGTGAAGGGTCGTTGTGGACTCTTGAGTCCACCTTGGTCATTATCACGCACACTTCCTCCTTCACTAGCATTATTTTGTAATATTGCTTTCATGAAGATTTGTTGACTCTACTACAGGGCTTCTACCCGTTTGATAACTACATCTTAATTTCTTTCGATATTCTCGTATCTCCGAGGAAGTCAAACCGTCTCCACGCTTATGAAATCTAACCTTCACCTTTAAATTCAATCGTGAATTTCCATTTTTTCTCCTTTAGTTCTTCACATCTAGTTCGACACCCTATCCCATCTGGACTCTCATGCCTATAATTGTCTATAAAGGCATCCACCTTGATTACAATGTCATTTAACTCGCCAAGCTTGGTTGTATCCACCCTGCTTGATTTGTGTTCCAATATTGCCATCTTCAATCCGTTTTCTTGTCAGTCCTTACATGCTTCCTCGAATTGCATCTATTGTCTTCATATCGCTAAGTCCATTGTACGACTTTCTATCCTTCTATCTGAGTTGACTCGGAATTTCTTTCTCCTTTGAATATTCTTGTTGTTAAAGTCATCTCGTAGTCTTCACCTCTTTGTCCACCCGTTCTTTGGAAGATTTGTAGAAACTGCCAAGGTTTCCGTTAGATCATAAATACTCGAATCCGAGTCCAAAGCCTGTTATCTTTATATTAAAACTCTTCCAAAATTTGTTTAGGTGCTACCAAGGAGCGATGATCGCCTCATGCGATCTTAACTAATAGATATAATAATATTACTGAGAAACTAACCTAATATCTATATACATATGTATAGTTTATTTTAATAAACAATACAATACGTTATATAAAATCTCACACACAGTACTAAGTTGCAGAAATCCACGGAGAGCGATGGTGGTCCGATGTACTACCAACCCAACAACCCGACTATGACATGATTTAAAATAGAAACTCATTTTGTGACACCCCAAATTATCAAAACTTGGGGAGCTACTAGTTAGGACCTCACAATGGATTCTGACCATAGTTTGACAACAATTTTACTAGATCTTACAACAAGGCACAAATCTAAGTAAAACACTTTGAAAAACGATAAAGTATATTTGTGTGAATGTATAACATATGACAGTCTTACAAGACGGAAATATCATAATAATGTGTATGCAGAATCTGTCGACTCTTTAGTCCCCATCTAAATGAGTACGTGGACCCAGCTAACCATCCGCTCCGGATCTCTCTACAACTTCCTATTCCTACAAAGAATCTAACAAAAAGGTTAAACCGTTAGCTAACAATCTACATAATAGAAGAATAATGTAAGCACAAACACACACAATGCGAAAATGAAACACATAGCATGCTCACACATAAATTATTTATTATCTTGCATTAAGGTCATACACTCTCAGTTCTAATTATGCTTGTGGCACGATAAGTCTAAGACTCTCGCCTCCGTCCCTTTATCCAACAAGAGTGGTTCGGTGCACCTCCCCGTATACCATGTGGAGTGATTCAGTACCCTGCCAGTATACCATGTCTGGCCTAGTCGCGAAGAACTTCCTAGTCTCCCTCAGGAGCTAAGGAGATGATGCCTCCACCCGTTACACTTGGGCCAAAATATAAGTCGTTATACTAAACTAGTTATCATACTATAAACACATGATCAAACACCACTCATGTCATTCAACCAATATAAGACTGCAACTAAGTAAGCTCAAATGACTTACATGAACCAGGTCTAGTCCCGCTAACAATATCACTCGATCCCGTCCGAGTATGATCTCAACTGCCGGATCATAACATGAAACTTGTATCAATATAACTATCCGACATCTAGAAGTTCCAACTTCTAGCTCAACAACAAATATCCGAGAAAACGTACTAAACTGACTCTTTTTTGAGACAAGACGATTTTACTTCTGGGATCCGGAAACTCTAAAGGATCTATAAAGTCTTGTGACTCCTACTAGAAACCCAATACAAGATGTCCAACTCTTAAGGCGGAAGGAATTACTGAGTTTGAAAGATGTCCGACTTTCAAACTCCAAACCTAAACTAACTAAGGTCCAACTAGCACGTTACTCCTAAATCCCAAACATTACGAGAATAACTACTCACGTGTAAGACCATGAGTATTCCTATAATACTATTCCATAAAGATACACAAATCCCAAGCCATCTTCAAGGACACCATTCTAAACCTAGCAAACTCTTCTATAAACAAACTATGCTTATACCTAACTTCGAAACATCACAAATTCGAATCTAACCGTTGTATCGCTCTCTAAACTCGATACATTATACTACACATATCCATAAACAACAAACCAATATTTAAAGTCCATCAAAGGTATCTAACCCATTCAAATCTGCATCACAAAATTGCATCAACATGCAGTTTCCTCAACACTTAGAATAATTCAGCACAAACTAGAAGTTGCAGGAGGTCTCTACGTTGGAAAACCATAACTCCTAAATTATTCATCGGATTCATCTCAAATTTCAGTATATTCTTCTATGATACTCTGACTATAACATATCCAATATTCAGCAACAAATAAAGAGTCTAGCTTACCCAAAACTGAACCCGAAGTTGACTGCTTGTCACTCCTTAAAACTCGAAAATGCATCAGCTCCTCAAGCTATCATCCAAGGCTGATATGGAAGGTTTCTGTTCGCTCTCAGACGTGTGTGTATGGTGAATGATATAGCTTTAAATTTATAACCTAAAATATAAGCCTGAAATATTATGCGAACCCGCAGTGTATGGATTAATTGTAATAACAGCAAATACTCTAGGGTCGAACACAAGGAGTATGGTGAAACAAAGATCGGTAATTCAGGTTGTCAATAAAAAACAAACAACAAAGAAAAGATATCAAAGATGATGTAGTAATCAGATAAAGAGAATGCAAATTCTAGAGATTAAAGCATCTAGTTGTGGTTCCGACTCAAGATCTTAAAGGATAACGTGGACAAAGCCGAGGTTTGCAAAGAGAATTTGTTTCTAAGGTGGGAATAGATCACCGGGTATGTCTCACTACTCACTATCCCAAACCAAAGATCCTCTCACCGGGTAAGTCTCAAGGTACTAAGGAAATGAACTATAATCTCAAACCAACACACCGCCTAAGGGAATAGAACTAACCTTTACCGGGTAAGTCTCATGATAACTCCCCCTGTAACATATCCAATATTCAACAACAAATAAAGATCTCCCCAAACTGATCCGGTGAAGATCCTCTAATCCGGTGAAGATCCTCTGCCAACATGGCAGCAAAATCTGGAACTCCCCCTGTAACCATACAAAATAAACCCAAGAGCTCACCTTGTTAGACCTTTTGGGGCGTCTCAGTACGCGCCAGAAGCATCTCACTAAAGATCTTGTGAGCTAAGCGGAAAGCAAGGTGAAAGATGATTCGCTCCCGGGAATCTCCGGGCTGCCATCTATCACGGTGATCGGTCACGTGAGCTATCTCTCCCCAAAAGCTCTGAGCTTGCGCTCTAGAAGTAAAATTTGTAACTGTGGGAGTCGGGAATCCAAAGATCTCTCCAAACTTATCTAGAGGAACAACGTAGTACCTGTTCAATAACATGTACTTGATTCCTCTACGCTCCGGTACATAGGTAACTGAACTCAAAAACTCAAAGGTCGGCTCTAGATAAGCCGGTGCTCTAATGGCCATAAAGTCCTTGAGGCCAACCATCGATATCATCTTCTTCAAGTCCTCCACCACGTGAAGGCACTCGAAGTCATCAACATGAACAAAACGTGGGGAAATCATGGGGCGCCAACATATCCTATCGAAATCCCGCTGATGCCGCTAGTAGATCACCCGGATGGGAGGCTGAGATGTAGAAGAGGGGAAGAGTGGTGTGAACTGCTTGGCCTATCTCTCAGGGCCAACTGACAATCAGATCTCCTGGAACTACTCATAGCTGGGGGTCATCTCGGTCGGGTCAAGAACACCTCGACCGAGACGCAGACGGTTCAACCGAGGGGAAGTGCTGTGTGAGGTAAAATCTAGAAATTGCAAGGTTTTTCCCCAGAAAACACTACCAATTGCTTCCTAAGGGGTACTTATACTCTTCTCAACAACAATCTATTGCAACCAAAGCCAGATTTATGCAAAATCGAAGATATAGAAACGAGTTATGGTTTTTGATGAAATACCCTTAAATCTGTAGATCCCAGTCAATCTTTGTGTTGTTTGTTTCTTGGGAACTGATTCTCATACGTTTCCTGAGGATTTGGAGAAAAATTTCTTCGAAAACGAGCAAGAATCAAGGATTTGAGCGAGGAGGATGTGCCGCGGTCGAGGTGAGCTCGGAGAGGGAAAGTAAGAGGAGAGAAAAATGTCGAACCCCTTTTATACCCCTCACTGATTTTGATTTGACCTCGGTCGAGGTGTTCCTGGCGGACCGAGGTATGGATGTCAGAGTTATGCACCTCGGTTGACGGAGAACATTTCGGTTGAGGTATTGTGACAGCAATCGAGATGTATCTCAGTCGAACTCCATCTTCTCAATCTCTCGAACGTCTGTCCTTCTACGTAGCTCCTGTTGTAATTTTTTCTTAGAGAGTACCTGATTCTTGTCTAGGAGGACGCACAAAATACAAAGCAAACTATCTAAACTAAACAAGAAAAGGGAAAAGAAAGCAATACCTTGGGTTGCCTTCCAAGAAGCGCTTGGTTTAAGGTCGCTAGCTGGACCGTACGTCATTCTCAAGCATGGTGTACGGTGGCAATCTCTTCAATCGGAGCCTCCAGTTGATACTTCTTCAACCTATGCCCGTTGACCTTAAAGCTTTTGCTAGCTTCACCCCATACCTCAACTACACCATGGGGAAAAACATTTTTCACAACGTAAGCTCCTGTCCATCCAGATTTCATCTTACCTGGAAAGAGGCGGAAGCGAGTATTGAAGAGTAGAACAAGATCTCCTTCTTTGAGATCCTTAGGAACGATATGCTTGTCATGCCATCTCTTCATTGTTTCTTTGTAGATTTTGGCATTCTCATCAGCATTTAAGCGCAACTCCTCCAGCTCATTAATGTCTAAAAGTCTCTCTTATCCAGCTTCCGTGATGTCGAAATTCAACCACTTGATTGCCCAATATGCCTTGTGCTCCAGCTCAACGGGTAGATGACAAGACTTTCCATATACCAAATTGCAGGGGGTGGTACCAATGGGAGTCTTTAATGCGGTCCTGTAAGCCCAAAGAGCATTGTCTAGCTACATGGATCAATCCTTCCTTGTCCTTGAAACGGTCTTTTCCAAAATTGCCTTAATTTCTCTATTAGAGATCTACACCTGCCCGCTAGTTTGAGGGTTATAAGGGGTTGCTACCTTGTGGGTTACCCCATACTTCGATAGAAGTGCCTTGAACTTTTGGTTGATGAAATGTGTCCCTCCATCGCTGATGATGACACGCGGTGTCCCAAAACGTGGAAAGATAGTTCTACTGAAGAACTTCACAACCACCATGGCGTCATTAGTGGGAGAAGCAATGACTTTCACCCACCTAGAAATGTAATCAACAGCTAAAAGGATGTAGATGTTCCCCGCGGATGATGGGAAAGGTCCCATGAAATCAACCCCCCATACATCAAAGATATTAACTTCTTGAATATTGTTGAGCGGCATCTCATTCCTTCTAGACAAGTTCCCTGTTCTTTGGCATGCATCACAAGTGACAGCAAATGCTTGCACATCCTTAAATAATGTAGGCCAAAAGAAATCAGAATGTAATACCTTAGCGCACGTTTTGTGAGCGCTAGCATGTCCTCCACAAGGAAGTGAGTGGCAATGCCGTATGACACTAGCAGCTTCATCCTCTCGAATGCATTGTCGAAGCATCCCATCCGGACCTCTCTTGAAAAGTAGAGGTTCATTCCAATAGTAGTGATGTACATCTTTGAATAACTTCTTCCTTTGAGCGTATGTCAATCCAGGAGGTACTTCTTGACAAACAAGATAGTTAACAATATCAGCATACCAAGGCTCTTTACCATCAAAAACTTGGCAAAGCCAATGCTCCACCAACAGTGAATGATCATCAGAGAATGAATTATCAATGGACAAATCGTCCTTCTCAGTTGACTTCATCTCGTTTGCTGTCTCGGTCGTGGTCCGAGATGGTGGACCGAGGTGTTCTTCAGATGGGGTCACCTCGCTTCCTCTAGAAATTGTCTCGGTTGAGGTACTGGAATTGGGACCGAAACCTAATGTGCTTTTCTTCTCCTGAATAATTTTCTCGAATCTAGCTCCTGGATCTCCTTTTAGTGTTTCCAAGCTTCGCGATGTTGCTAGGAATGATCTTCCGAGAATGATGGGAATGGGATAATCTGCAGGAATGTTTAGCACAACAAAGTCTATAGGTATGTATAAATTACCTAGTTTGACGGGAAAGTCCTCCAAGATACCAACGGGGCGGGTAATGGAATGATCTGCCATGTATAACGTCATCTTCACGGGCTTGGGAACTACAAGGCCGATCTTCTCACAAAGTGCTAGAGGAATGATGCTCACACTAGCCCCTAGATCACAAAGCGCCTAGATCACAAAGCGCATCATAAGTCACATCCCCAACTTGGATGGGAATGCAAAACGAACCGGGATCTCTCAACTTAGGCGGAATCTTCTCCTTCATGATTTGATTAAGCTATGAAGATCTAGAGGTCATCCATACTTCTCCAAAGTCTTCCAGCTGTATCTTCCTTGACAAGATCTCTTTCAGAAACTTCCCATAGGCGGGTATTCCTAGGATAACATCAGTGAAAGGGATGTTAATATGTAGCTTATTTATAAGGTCAAGAAACTTATCAAAGTGCTTGTCTAGATGTGCCCGTTCCCTAGACTGAGGGAACGGGAGTGGTGGTTTATAAGAAGGTGGTAGAACATAAACTTAAGCTTTTTCTTTTGCTTTCTGAGGCTTCATCTCAGTTGGCACCTCGACCGAGGTGTTCCTCGTCTGATCGTAGTCCGACCGAGGTACTGGATCTACAGTCTTCAACCCACTGCGTGTTGTGATCACCATGACTTGCCCTTTTGGGTAGTTCTCTGTCCTTCCTGGAAGTTTACCAAAATCTCTTGGTGCTTCATTATCCTTGTTGAAAACTTGTTGTTCTAAGGCTTTTTGCGCCTTTGAAAACGAGTTCATAGATGTCTCTATAGCGTTGAGCTTGATCAAAATAACCTCCAGCACAGCGTCCGGCTTCTCCTTGGATGGCTGGGACGAGCGATGGCTCCTGGCTCCTTAATGGAGTAGAAGAAGAAGAAGAAGAAGAAGAAGAAGAAGAAGGGGGGGGGGGGTTAAGAGCATTTTCAGCATAAGAATAAGAGTTACCGGGATTTGTTGATTTGATCTCCAATTGCGGTTGAAATTCCTGTGTTGTTCTAATTGTTGTTGTTCCGTGGCCCTTTATAGTTTCCTCTCCCCACATATCCAGCATCTTGCTCCTTTTTAGTTTGATCTATCAAAAGCTCCTTCAATGCCTTAACTTTATTGTTGAGTGTGGTGAGTTGAGCAACACTTGAATTTGTAAGACTTGTATCCGGAAAGCTAACTCGCCTTGCTTCATCTTCAACTCTTTGATGGGAGTACTTCTCCATGTGTAAAGCTTGCTTCTCAATAAATTCCCAAGTTTCATCAACTGGTGCATCCATAAAAGCTCCAGCAAAAAGTGATTGGAGTTTGAATTGAGTTTCCTTATCCAACCCCTTGAAGTAGATCTCTAGCAACTCGATCTTTGGAATCCCATGGTGAGGGCAATCCAATAGAAGGTCCTTGAACCTCTCCCATGACTTGAACAAACTTTCTTTATCTTTCATAACAAAAACATTGATCTTACCCCTCAATTCAGCGGTTTTTTATGGGGGAAAGAACTTAGTAAGAAACTCCTTAGTCATCTCTTCCCATGTGTTAACTCTTCCAATTGGAAGGGATTGATACCAAGCTAGTGCCTTGTCTTTCAAAGAGAAGTAGAAAGGCCTTATCTTGTAGTTGTTGTTCTCCACTCTTGATGGTCTCAAAGTCTCCATAAGGATCTCGTAATTTTGAATGTGTTGATGTGGAGATTCTTTTTCCATGCCTCCAAATTGACATTGTCAAATCATAGTTAGAACTTGATGTCTAAGTTCATAATCATGCTCAGCTAGATCTCCTAGATTAACTCTTGGACGCCACACTTGCTGATTTTGGTCCATCCTTTGATCTAAGGTATGCGGAGCTCAAGAGAAAAAATCACCTCGGTCTACCATGGCCGGAATCCGAGGCGGTGGGTGTATCTTGGCCGGTGCAACTAGGGCTGGATCCTGCCTCGCTCGAGCAACTGGACCGGTCAAGGTTGGATCTGAGCTTGTAGAACGGCCATGTCAGCTTGAATCTCTTCAATTCTTGCATGAGTCTCGTCTCTTTCTCTCTGCAGTTCTTCTTTACTGAGGCGAAGTTGTTTCAATGTCTCCTTCAATTCAGCTTCAAGATCGCGATTGTCTTGATCGCCCATCTTAGCTTCTTTCAATCTTCTTTTGTATCTCTTTTTTGGTTTGGGATCGTAAGGAACGATTTCCTTTCCAGCACAACTTCTTTGCATAAACCTAAGAAAAGATAATGTGAAATCACTCAAGTAAAGTATTCAATAGTAACAAGGGAAACAACCCCAAAAGACAACCGAAACCAAACTTGGTCTTGACCAAGTCCCCGGCAGCGGCACCAAAAACTTGTTCGCTCTCGGACGTGTGTGTATGGTGAACGGTATAGCTTTAAATTTATAACCTAAAATATAAGCCTGAAACAATATGCGAACCCCCAATGTACGGATCAATTGTAATAACAGCAAATACTCCAGGGTCGAACACATGGATTATGGTAAAACAAAGATCGATAATTCAGGTTTTCAATCAAACACAAGCAACAAAGCAAAGACATCAAAGATAATGTAATAATCAGATAAAGAGAATGCAGATTCTAGAGATTAAAGCATCCAGTTGTGGTTCCGACTCAAGATCTCAAAGGATAACGTGAACAAAGCTTAGGTTTGCAAAGGGAAAGTGTTTTTAAGGTGAGAATAGATCTAAGAAAACCTTACAACTTCCTTCAAAGATGATAGCATGAAATATGACTATATTTTAGGCACTTGTTTTAGTTGTTTTTTCCTCTTTTTATGGGTACATGGATATGAGTTTGAAGCATTTGTGAGCTCATTCACCCACTTTGTCGATATAGAGATCTACACTAGCTTTGTTTTGATTATAGATGAATAAAGGCTTGAATTGGAGCAAAATGTGGAAGGAAAGGAGTATTTGATCATGCTAGATGTCAAGGAGATGCTTTGGAGGAGCTAAGGAAGGAGCATGACTGAAGAATATCACGAAATAAAGGCTTTCACAAAGGATTTGGATTTCCATGCCCTAAATTACGACCGTGGACTTGGCCTTTGTTCATGGAGAGTGATTTTGGAGCACAATAGAAAGTTCCACGCCCTAAACCACGGCCATGGAAACTTGTACTAGACCGTGATTTCCATGATGAAGTGACGTGTCATATTTGCCACGTCAGCGGCGGTTATTGGGATTTTCTCGTAACCCTGTTTCTCTCTATAAGAAGCCTTAAGAAGGGAGTTTCGAGGACGGTTGCTTAGGGTTTTCATTTTGACCTTCGCTTGCAATTCGGTGGAGAGTCGAGACGAAAGATCGGAGATTTCGGAGTGTGGCTTGTGAAAGACGCGATATTGAAGATTGCGTACTTTGGAGATTTTCTTAGGGTTTTGCTTTCGGAGATGGATTGACACTCTATTCTTCATTGTTCCCTAAGATTGTTGTGAGGATTCTTGTTCCATATTCTGAATTCATTATTCATACTACTTTATTGTTCGGATTTGAGATTGACTTTGATTGGTTATTGAGTTTTCGAGGGTTTTTATCTTTCTTTCTTTTTAAATTGATATTTGATTCAGTGACAATGATTGTTGGCTAAAACCATATAGCAATTCTAAGGTGAAGGGTTGATAGTTGTGGCTTAGATGATGATAGATCGATCATAAACAAATTGGACCCTGAGAGTGTGAGAAAACTTGTCGACACCCTAAATTACGGTTTGTTCTTGAGTTCCACGGCCGTGGAATCTCAAGATCCAGCCGTGATTTTCTCTGTTTTACGACTTTTGCTTTTGCTTTAACCCGAAGTTAGAGATTTTCTTTAACCTAGCATTGGCTTGCCTTTCCTAGGTAGTAGTGAGACTCAACATCCTCTATTTCGATTTCGAGTGTCACAACCTTAACCGTTTTAGTCTATCTTTGATTCCTTGGGTTTGGGCATGGGTATTTGAGATTAATTCTTACCTTTAGATCGTTTCTATATTACAGCCTCAACAACCTTTATAGAGAGAGTCCTTGGGTTAGACATATAAAGTTTTGGAACTTCACCGTACATAACCTTACATTAGTTATACCATTGCAACTTCAACTCTGTCCTTATATCTATAGAATATCTTAAATCGATTGCTCATAATTGGATACCTGGATCTTTAGGATTGCTGTTTTCCCAATTATTTGCAAAGCTTCTATACTTTTGATTGCTCGATTATTCGAAACTGATTTTGTTTCACCAAATCCCTGAGTTCGATACTCTGGAATTCTTGCTTTACTACACCGATCAACACACTGCGGGTTTGCTTGCTTTGATTTCAGTTTTATAAAATTAAAACTTATTTGCACGCACACTTTGAGGCGAACAAGTTTTTGGCGCCGTTGCCGGGGATTTGGTCTAGACCAAATTCGGTTTTCGGTTGTCGAGCTTGGGAGCTTTGCTCTTGTTATGTGATATCTCTTTTTGAGTGATTTTTTGCAGATTCTTTAGGTATATGCAAAAGACTAGATCCACCAAAGATCTAGTTCCTTTCGATCCAGAACTTGAGAAAACCTTAAGGAAAAAGCTGATGGAAAGAAAGATGGTTGAAAACAATGAGAGAAACATCCAAGCGGAGTTGGATGAAGCTCAAGCTCAAGCTCAACTCAAGTTGAGTTAGAAGGCTCGTATGGAAGAATTGGAGCGTCATTAATTCCAAATCGATGAGCTCAAAGCTATGATGTTGGACATGAAGTTGGAGATGAATGACTACAAGAAAAAGAAGAAAACCAAACCAACTAAGTCCATTAGAGCTGAATCATCCGACGATGATGATGATGAGGATATGCCGGCACTAGAGGACATTGATCCGGTTATCCATCCCGTTCGTGACAACCCTAGAACACCGGTTGATCCTTGCATTCCCGTTAGAGATGTGAGAGCCGCTCATGAAGGGGATGAACCACGGACTCTTGGGTAAAGGATGGATCCAATTCAGCAACCACGCTTCTAGGTGTGAATTTCGGAGCTGAAGATATCCAGGAATTCGGGTTTAGCCCGCAAGTTATCACCATGGTTCGCCAAAGTCAATTTGGTGGATTGAGTGCTGAATCTCCACACCAAATTTTGCAGAATTTCAAGATTCTTATGGAGACATTGAAGCCGAAAAGGGCTACCAACAACAACTACAAGATCAACCGTTCTTCTTCTCTTTGAAGGACAAGACTTTGTCTTGGTATCAAGCTCTTCCAGCTGGAAGTCTTAACACATGGGAGGATCTATCTTCGGAGTTCCTAACCAAGTTCTTTCCGCCATCCAAGACGGCGGAGTTGAGAGGTAAGATTAATGCATTTTCTATGAAACCTAACAAAAGTTTGTTTCAATCTTGGGAAAGGTTTCAAGATCTCCTATTGGATTGCCCACACCATGGCATTCCAAAGCTTGAACTGTTGGAGATATACTACAAGGGACTGGATGTCGAAACGCAATTCAAGCTCCAATCTCTTTCTTGTGGTACATTTATGGACATGAGAGAAGACGATGCTTGGGACATCATTGAGAATCAAGCCCAAGTTATTGAGAAGTATTCCCATCGAAAGGTGGATCCTAATAGCCGGAATCAAGGAGATCCGGGAGCTAAGCTAACACAAGCTGCACAAACTCAAATATTCTCCCTCAATACCGAAATCAATGAGTTGAAGGAAATCATTAGAGTTGGCCTTCAAAAGCCAAAGGAGCAAGATGTTGGCTTCTTAGGAAACAACAACAACAATCAAGGGAATAGGAACAATAACCGGAATAACAATTGGAACAACAATTGGAATAACAACAACAACAAGAATTCCAACAACAATTGGCGGTCCAACCAACAAAATTCCAGTAATTCCTATTCAAATTTTGGAAATTCACTAACACCACCTTCTTCTTCTACTCCTTTGAAAAGCCAGGGGAAAACATCAAATAGCTCAAACAAGACGGAGAAGGAGAAGCCCGATCCCATGTTGGAGACAATCTTAGGAAAGCTACAAGGTTTGGAGAGCTACATAACTTCGGTTGATAAAGCACACAAAGCTTTGGAAAACCAAGTGTTCAGCAAGGCCGGAAAAGTTCCTAGAGATCAAGGGAAGCTTCCCGGAAAGACGGAGGACAACCCGAAAGGAAGGGTGATGGCTATCACTACTAGGAGTGGCGTGACAACCACCGACCCGCAGCCTAAGTATGTAGAAGTTCCCATCGAGAAGGAGAAAGAAAATGGGAAGGAAAATGAAGATGTTTATGTTCCTCCTCCAGCTTACAAACCTCCTCTATCATTCCCACTATCTAGAGCAAGAGCACGTCTAGACAAGCAGTTCGGTAAGTTCGTTGAACTAATGAGCAAACTGCCTATTAACATACCTTTTATTGATGCAATTGTAGGTATGGCCATTTACGGGAAGTTCTTAAAAGAGATCCTCTCTAACAAGAGGAAGCTGGAAGACTTCGGAGAAGTCAACATGAGTTCGGAATCTTCGGAGCTCATCAAAACAGTGACGGAAAAGATGCCCCCAAAGTTGAGAGATCCGGTGTCATTTTGCATTCTAATTGGAGTAGGAGAAGTCACATATGACGCTCTTTGTGACTTAGGAGCAAGCGTAAGTATCATTCCACTTGCTTTGTGTAGGAAGGTCGGTTTGGGTAAACCTAAACCGGTGAAGATGACGTTGTACATGGCGGATCGATCCATAACTCATCCCGTTGGTATCATTGAAGACGTCCCAGCCAAGCTCGGTAAGTTCTATATTCCAATAGACTTTGTTGTGCTTGACATTCCTGCAGATTGCCCGGTCCCGATCATACTCGGAAGACCGTTTCTTGCAACCTCCGGTTGTATGGTGGATTGCAAGAATGCTAGACTAGCCTTCGACATAGGAGAAGAGAAGGTTCAGTTTGTTCTCTCCACTTTGGTGATAGAACCAGCACTTGGAGAGGATATGTTCTACATCTATGACGAAGAGTCGTCTAGAGAAGAATTGAGCTCGATCTTATTCAAGGATCCATTGCAAAAGGTCATAACCATGAGCATCATGGAAAAGGGAGAGGAAGAGGATTGCAATGTTGAGATTGAAGCCTTGGAAGAGCTAAAGGAAGTACAAGAGGAAGAGTTTGAGAAACTATACGATGGCTCAGAAAATGTGAGAAATCACGGTCAGTCGTGCTATTCCACGGCCGTGGTTTCACCAAAACTGGCCGTAAACTGCTATTACAAGCACAACAGAGAGTTCCACGGCCTAAACCACGGCCATGGAAGTAACAGTGGTGCCGTAATTTTGGGAAATTCTGAGGACAATTCCGTTCTTTCTACAAATGCTCTTGAGTCTTCTTCAATCACTCTCACACCCTTAGAGACTTCTAAGGAAGCATCGGACACATCTCAAGACTCATCAAAGGCATCAATAGCTATGGAATTGAAGCCACTTCCCGCGGATCTTCGATATGCATTTCTTGGAACTAATTCTACCTTTCCCGTTATTGTTAGTTCCGATTTAAATGAAGATGAACATGAGAAACTAATGGTTGTTCTAAGGAAACATAAGAAAGCCTTAGTTTATACCATAGAGGATCATGTAGGAATTAAACCATCTTTATGCATGCACAAGATTCTAATGGAGGAGGATTTCAAGCCTTCATGACAACCTCAAAGACGGTTAAATCCGATCATGAAGGAGGTTGTTAAGAAGGAAATTCTTAAGTTACTTGACGCATGTATCATCTATCCTATCTCCGCTAGCAATTGGGTGATCCCCGTTCAAGTTGTCCCGAAGAAAGGAGGAATGACGGTTATCACCAACAAGAACAACGAGCTTATTCCTACAAGAACCGTGACGGGATGGAGGATGTGCAGTGACTACCGCAAGCTGAACAATGCAACTAGGAAGGATCACTTCCCGCTACCATTCATAGATCAAATGCTTGAGAGGTTAGCACAACATTCCTATTTCTGTTATCTTGATGGTTAGAATGGTTTCTTCCAGATTCCGATCCACCCGGACGATCAAGAGAAGACCATATTCACGTGCCCGTGGGGTACGTTTGCTTATAGGAGGATGCCATTCGGCCTTTGCAACGCTCTAGCCACCTTTCAAAGGTGTATGATGGCCATCTTCTCGGAGTATATTGAGGAAATCATGGAGGTTTTTATGGATGACTTTTCAGTTTATGGTTCCTCATTTGACAATTGTCTTTCTAACCTTTCTCTTGTGTTGCAAAGGTGTGAAGACACTAACCTAGTTCTTAATTGGGAGAAGTGTTAATTCATGGTTAAGGAAGGCATTGTGCTGGGACACATGATCTCTAATAGAGGGATCGAAGTTGACAAAGCTAAGATAGAGACTATAGAGAAACTTCCTCCTCCATCTTCGGTGAAGGGGATAAGAAGTTTCCTAGGGCATGCTGGATTTTATAGAAGATTCATCAAGGACTTTTCAAAGATTTTGAAACCGTTAACTAATCTATTGATGAAGGATGCAGTTTTTGATTTTTCGCAGGATTGTTTAGACGCCTTCTATAAGATCCGGGAAGCTCTCATCTCAGCCCCGATTATCCAACCTCCGGACTGGAATCTCCCGTTCAAGGTTATGTGTGACGCAAGTGACGTAGCTGTTGGAGCGGTTCTTGGGCAAAAGAAGGAAGGCCGCACTCATTCCATCTACTATGCTAGCAAGACGCTAGATGAAGCGCAGCTCAACTACGCCACAACGGAGAAAGAATTTTAAGCCATTGTATATGCATTTTAAAAGTTTCGTTCTTATCTTGTAGGAGCGAAGGTGATTGTATACACGGACCATTAATCAATCCGGTATTTGCTCGCCAAGAAGGATGCGAAACCGAGGCTGATTAGATGAATTCTTCTCCTACAAGAATTCGATCTAGAGATCCGTGATAAGAAAGACTCAGAAAATTCTGTTGCGGATCACTTGAGTCGTCTACCGCACATCGAAGATGACGATCTACCCATTGATGACTCTTTCCCGGACGAACACTTACACATAATGGAAGAGTGCATCGACAAGATCTCTAAAGGTAACGAACCTTGGTTTGCTAATTTTGTAAATTACTTGGTTTGTCAGGAAATACCTCCCTGACTATCCTACGCACAAAGAAAGAATTTTTTTAGGGATGTCCGGCAATACTTTTGGAATGAAACTCTACTCTTCAAGAGAGGTCCCGACGGCATCATTATGAGATGTGTGCCGGAAGACAAAATGCAAAGCGTCATTCGTCATTGTCATTCACTTCCTTGTGGAGGACACGCTAGTTCCAATAAAACTAGCGCTAAGGTATTGCAATCCGGATTCTTTTGGCCTACTTTATTTAAGGATGTGCAAAGCTTTGTTGCTTGTTGCGATGCATGTCAAAGAACAGAAAATATCTCTAGGAGAAACGAGATGCCTCTCAACAAAATTCAGGAGCTGGAAATCTTCGATGTTTGGGGTGTCGACTTCATGGGACCTTTCCCATCATCTTGCGGAAACCAATACATACTTCTCGCTGTAGATTATGTTTCAAGATGGGTTGAAGCTATTGCCTCTCCAACTAATGATGCCATTGTTGTTGGCAAGTTCTTTAATAGAACTATCTTCCCAAGGTTTGGGACACCACGGACCATCATTAGTGACGGAGGTTCACACTTCATTGCTCGACGATTCGAAGCTCTACTAGCTAAGTATAGGGTGACTCACAAGATCGCCACTCCCTACCATCCACAAACAAGTGGGCAAGTGGAAATTTCGAATAGAGAGATCAAGGGCATCCTTGAAAAGACGGTGTCAAAGACAAGGAAGGATTGGTCTTTGAAACTAGACGATGTGCTATGGGCATATAGGACTGCATACAAGACTCCCATTGGTACAACACCATACAACCTTGTGTATGGGAAGTCTTGTCATCTCCCGGTGGAGCTAGAATACAAGGCGTGCTGGGCTATGAAGTGGTTGAACTTCGGCATGAAGGAAGCAGGCGAGAAGCGCCTCTTGGACCTTAACGAGCTTGAAGAACTCCGCTTGAACGCCTATGAGAACGCAAAGATTTACAAAGAAAGGGCAAAGCGTTGGCATGATAAGCATATCATTCCAAAGGACCTCAAAGAAGGAGATCAAGTTCTCCTCTTCAATTCGAGACTTCGGCTCTTCCCAGGTAAGCTTAAATCTCGTTGGACTGGACCTTATTTGATTAAACGTGTTTTTCCCCATGACGTAGTTGAAGTATGGGGTAAAAAGTGCAGAAGTTTCAAGGTGAATGGCCAACGACATAAGAAGTATTCACCGGAGCTCCAAGTTGAGGAAATCGCTCCGATTGTCCTCGAATAAACTCAGGAACGGTCTAGCTACGGACCGAAAAGAAAGCGATTCTTCGGAGGCAACTCAAGGTATTACATTTGCTTTTTTGTTTTTCATTCTTAGATTAGTTTATTTTAGTTGTTTTTGTTTTGTTTTCCCCTCGATACCTCCCGGTATGTTATGTTTTTGGATGTAGGAATAAGGAATGAGCAAAGGAAGGAAGAAAAAGTTGGAAAAAATTGACAAAACTTGAATTTCTGGCACACAACAAAGACTTCCACGCCCAAAACCACGGCCGTGGAAGTAACAGATGGACGTAATTTTCCAAATTTTGACACAAATTAGAAAATTCCACGGTGTCCGTACAAAACCACGGCCGTGGAACACCTCGAGTGACCGTGGTTTTCCAAAAGTTTACGGGCACTATATAACCTTCTTTCCTTCTCAAAAACACATCCATCCTCACCTTCCACGCCCAGAACTACGCCCAAATCGCCGGCCACTTCTCTCATCCTGTAATTCTTCGTCCGGAGTCCGATTCAATCGATTCTTCAACCAAAAGTGGAGCATTTTCAATCATCTACAAGATCCAAGCATCAAACTGAGTGAAAATTCCACTTTGGAGAAGGATTTTGGATTTTTCAAATTCAAACCTAGGTTTTATTCTCTATTCTCTTCTTGGTCAATTTGGTTCAATTTCCTTGCAAGATTATAGGAGAACTGGACGAAATTGGATTTAGAATTAGTCTAGGGTTGTGATTGTTGAATTTGGTGTGAATTTGCTGAATTTTGAGAGAGACAGAGCAAATCCACGGGTCCGTACATTTCCACGGCCGTGGAATTCTAAGAACAGACCATGGAATTTTCTGTTTTTGAGTGAAAATGTTTAGACGGAAGTCAAGTAGAAACAAGAAACAGAAAGGTGATAGTTCCTCTTCTTCCCAACCCCTTCCTAGTGAACCACCACCATCACCACCTCCTAGAATCCATAGAATCCATGAGGACTATGAAGGAGCCATGGAAAATATTTCAAAGAGACCGATAATAGGACCTAGGTACCTTGCCCTAGAGGAGATTGAAGAGCTCAATATAGTGAATGATTTGACTTGGCTTTTGGATTGAGCCGGATTGATCATCTTCTCCGCCATTAGGGAAGATGCTTATGAGGAGATAACAAGGGAGTTTGTAACTTCCTTTGAGCATAGCGCCGTTAGCCAAACGGTGTCTTTTAGGTTGATGGAACAAAGCTATGAGTTCTCCATAGTTAGGTTTGGAACCTTCTTTGGGTTTCATGAGAGTTTTAATGGAAGGTTTCCCGGGGGAGTGTATGCTAAAGACTTTTGGGAAGATATTGCTTTGATCTATGCTAGTTAGGATCGTTGGCAACCGGCCGACACTAAGGCTAAACTCATATACCACTTAGCCTTGAAGATAGCCCATAGAGTCCTTTTGTAATGCCTTTTCCCAAGGACCGGAACACCACAAAAGATTAAGACCGATGAACTTTCCCTCCTCTATTGCATGCTCACTGGTACTTCCGCAGATTGTGCCACCCTAGTAGCCTCTACCATTAGTAATTTGAAGAAAAAAAGGGCCGGGAATATAGGCTATGGGGGTATGGTGACTCACATCGCCAACCAGTTGGGCATAGACTACTCCGCTTGCACTAGGATAGCGACGAGACCTTTGGGTCTCAATGGACTCATGACTAGAGGTATCATCTTCCCCACCACCGTGCTCCACCTACCGCCGCCATGCCTTGGGAGGAGAGAGGTGGTAGGAGCATCCCATGGCTTCCCGAGTATTTTATCATGCTAGGCCGTCACAACTAGAAGGAGACTTTCGTACCGATGCATGCCAATAGACTAGTAGCTCCTCCATATGTGCCTGATGAGGTTCCAGCTGAGGATGATGAGAAAATGGGAGGAGGAGATGACCAGGATGCAGGAGGCGCTGAGCATGACTTTGGCACATTCCCGGATCAGCCGGCCGACTTCACGGAGCCTTTTAGGAGATCTCCTCGTCCATCTAGACCTTCCGGTTCTTCTTCTTCACATAGGGCTAGTGTGAGTGAGAGGCCAACTTGGATGGAGACTCCACCTGCTTGGTATGGAGCGCAGCCGTCATGGATGGGAGCTCCTCCTCCATAGTATGATCATCCACCGGTGGCACAAACTCTTCCTTAGGATGCGCCTTTATTGTATGGGCAGCCACCAGCTTGGTATTCGTAGCTACTAGATTGGGCGGATGACCTTTCGAAGAGAGTAGGAGACTTGGAGGTCCATCAGCAGGCTCATGACGTGGAGCGCCAAAAGAACGCCCGGATCTTGAGGGATGTCTACCGCTAGCAGTTTGGGTGGCCTTTTAGCTCCGACTTCTATCCATTCCCGCCACCTCCTTCACTATGATGATGAGATGATCCACCGGTTAGAGCCGCTCCACCGCCATTAGTGAGTTTCCTTTGTTTCTTTTCTTTTTTTTATTTCTTTTGAACATTGAGGACAATGTGTATGTCAAGTATGGGGTGGGGTGTGACTCTCGTGTTGTAATAACCCGACTCACTTTGTTTGCTTATGTCTATGAACACTTGCATGTTTCCTTTCATTGTCACACGTTTCATTGTTGCATTGCATGAAAAAGGCTTTGAAAAACCCATAAAAATTTGAAAATTTTTGTGCTTCTAAGATTAGGGATGATTTCTATGATGAATCTACTTGTGGAATGAGTTTTTGATGACATTGATATGCTTAAATTGGATTATAAATTGAGAAGAGATTGAGTATGTTGTTTATCCTTTCTTGCAAGTTTCATAATGTGAAGGTTTTGTCTAAATCATTTTGAGAAATGAAGGTTGAAATCACAATATAAGTTTTTATACTTCTTTATGAGATGATTAAGGCACCTCGATTTTCTTGTTTCTTTCTTTGATCATTTAGCCCCTCAATGAAAATATTTGCCTCCTTTACCTATCCGGGATTTAGGAAGAGTTGATTTTGGCATGTTTGATGTGGGAGGGCCATGAAAGCAATTGTTTGCATTCAAAGTATAGAAAATCTAGGTTTGGGGAAGTCAATCATGACGATGAGTAACTCGGCACCATTCACATAGTCGGGTGTTTGTGTCTTGCCAAATTCGGATTGAGCGATATTCCTAACGGATTATGGTATGTGCATCAAGGGTTTGAGGCATCTCGAAATTGAGAAACGTCACTAATTGGAGCAAAATGAGAAAGATGATAGCAAAGATATCAAAGATAATGTAATAATCAGATAAAGAGAATGCAGATTCTAGAGATTAAAGCATCCAGTTGTGGTTCCAACTCAAGATCTCAAAGGATAACGTGAACAAAGCTTAGGTTTGCAAAAGGAAAGTGTTTTTAAGGTGAGAATAGATCTAAGAAAACCTTACAACTTCCTTCAAAGATGATAGCATGAAATATGACTATATTTTAGGCACTTATTTTAGTTGTTTTTTCCTATTTTTATGGGTACATGGATATGAGTTTGAAGCATTTATGAGCTCATTCACCCACTTTGTCGATATAGAGATCTACACTAGCTTTGTTTTGTTTATAGGTGAATAAAGGCTTGAATTGGAGCAAAATGAGGAAGGAAAGGAGTATTTGATCATGCTAGATGTCAAGGAGATGCTTTGGAGGAGCTAAGGAATGAGCATGAGTGAAGAACATCACGAAATAAAGGCTTTCACAAAGGATTTGGATTTCCACGCCCTAAATTATGGCCGTGGACTTGGCCTTTGTTCGTGGAGAGTGATTTTGGAGCACAACAGAAAGTTCCATGCCCTAAACCACGGCCGTGGAAACTTGTACTAGACCGTGATTTCCATGACGAAGTGACGTGTCATATTTGCCACGTCAGCGATGGTTATTGGGATTTTCTCGTAACCCTATATCGCTCTATAAGAAGGCTTGAGAAGGGAGTTTTGAGGACGGTTGCTTAGGGTTTTCATTTTGACCTTCGCTTGCAATTCGGTGGAGAGTCGGGACGAAAGATCGGAGATTTTAGAGTGTGGCTTGTGAAAGATGCGATATTGAAGATTGCGTACTTTGGAGATTTTCTTAGGGTTTTTCTTTCGGAGACGGATTGACACTCCATTCATCATTGTTCCCTAAGATTGTTGTGAGGATTATTGTTCCATATTTTGAATTCATTAAACATACTACTTTATCGTTCGGATTTGAGATTGAATTTGATTGGTTATTGAGTTTTCGAGGGTTTTTATCTTTCTTTCTTCTTAAATTGATATTTGATTCAATGACAAGGATTGTTGGCTAAAAACACTTTAGCAATTCTAAGGTGAAGGGTTGATAGTTGTGGCTTAGATGATGATAGATCGATCATAAACAGATTGGACCCTGAGAGTGTGAGAAAACTCGTCGACACCCTAAATTACGGTCTGTTCTTGAGTTCCACGGCCGTGGAATCTCAAGATCCAGCCGTGATTTTCTCTGTTTTATGACTTTTGCTTTTGCTTTAATCCAAAGTTAGAGATTTCTTTAACCTAGCCTTGGCTTGCCTTTCTTAGGTAGTAGTGAGACTCAACATCCTCTATTTCGGTTTCGAGTGTCACAACCTTAACCGTTTTAGTCTATCTTTGATTCCTTGGGTTTGGGCATGGGTATTTGAGATTAATTCTTACGTTTAGATCGTTTCTATATTGCAGCCTCAACAACCTTTACAGAGAGAGTCCTTGGGTTAGACATATAAGGTTTTGGAACTTCACCGTACATAACCTTACATTAGTTATTCCTTTGCAACCTCAACTCTGTCCTTATATCTATAGAATATCTTGAATCGATTGCCACAATTGGATTCCTGGATCTTTACGATTGTTGTTTTCCCAACTATCAGCATATATACGTAAAGGGAAAAGCACTGAAGAGAGGTGAGGTCCTTACCCGACTAACGAGACTCGACATGCTCGCGTGCACGAGGACGAATAGAAGATGTGACCCTCTGTCATTGGGCGCACCCGCGGCCTAGATAAGACGCTCCCGTGTCCAGGGAAGGGTGGCGCACCCGCGGCTTTTGAGTGGCGCTACCGCGACCAAGGAGGGGTGGTACACTCGCGGCCAACCCTAGCGCCCCCGCGGACCTGAGTTTGCATAGGAACCAAGGAAGCTTGTGTTGTCTGCACAGGAACCAGGGAAGCTTGTGTTGTCTGCACAAGAACCAGGGAAGCCTCCTCTGGCTTGATGGGCTCGAGGAGGGGGTGAACTGCATCTCGCTTCGGTATGGATGAGTTTGGCAACTCCCGGCTCGTGGTTGATGGTGGTGTGTGCATTCATGAAGATGAAGAAGATCACTGTACAGGAGGAGTCTTGGATTTTGATAGTTGTTGGTTGTGGTTGTGTGCAGAAGGACGAGGAGGTTGGAGTTGTGGTGGTTCAACGTCGGTACAGGGCAGTGCGGCGGCGTCATAGTACGAAGGGAGAGGGAAGGAGGAAGTCGGAAGCCATGGTTTGGCGTGATTGAGAGGGATCAATGCTAAGGAAGGAGGAGGTTAGGGTTTTCGGTACGTAAATGAGGGAAGCAAACCCATCATCTTCCCGGACCCAACTGGTTTGTCTTCTTGAGCCCATATGGCATGTCTTGACAGGCCTGCATGGCTTTCCTTAACGAGTAAAAATCTCATTTAATTGGCTAAGAAAAAGGTAGATCGATTGCGTACTTTATGTGAGTAGAGTCCTCACATAAAATGATAAAAGTTTGAAGATACATGACTCAGTGTCACATAAAATGATTAGACGTCGGAAGAAGTCCAAAATCGGTCAAGGTCCGGTTTGCTTGGGATTAAATCGGAAATAAAATTTTCGGATCATACACTAATGAGTTCTCTTAAAATATAAGGCTTTAAATGCTTCCCATTGGCTTTGAACGTTCCCGTTTGCACTCTAGACCTCGATAGTACCAAAGGTGTTTACCTTACGCACAAAAAAGCAACCGCTCCATCGGAATTTCAAATTACCATGATATGATTTCTACCTTGATTTGAGTAATAGGACAAGGTCACCTTTCTTCAATTTGTTTGGTAGTATCTTGAATTCAAGCCACTTCTTCTTAGGCTCCTTATATATTTTTGTGTTCTCATACGTATCCAATCTCATATCTTCAAGTTCTTGCAAATAAAAATGATGATGCTCATCAATGTCTTTTAGAGAGAAATTGAGATACTTTAGGCCCTTTATGGCTTTGTGTTTGATCTCGATCGGAGAATTACACGATTTCCTGCTTGTTTAGAGTGATAAGGTATAACAAATGTAGGGGACACCTCATGTTTAGTCATTAACATCGAGAGGCTTATATCTATCAAGTTATCTATATTACTATCTCGTAGAATTCTAGACAACAAAAAAAAAGATGGACACCAATGATTAGGGATGACTATGGATCGGATGGCGGGTGGATGAACTTGACCGCCAACAGATTCATCACCCATTATTATCCACCCGACTCACCACCCACATCCAATCCATCTGCATCCAACGGATGAAGCGGGTGGATCAGTGAGATTTCGGGTGGTCTACGAAATCAAATATTTAACATAAATTAAAAGCATACTTAAATCCAACAAAAAAAAACTGTGTTCGGAGAAATAAATTGGGTTGCTGACCGACTTACCCATTTGGGAAGATCGAACCCCAACACTAATTTTTTTGACGATCCCGAAATTTGTGTTCTCATCCGAAAGGATGCTTTAGGTTGGGCTACTTCTAGAAAATAGTCCAACCTAACCGCTTTCCGTTTTTTCAAAAAAAATCCAACAAAAAAATAATATTGTATATAATTTCAAGTACACTAATATAATCAAGGAAGATCAAAAATAATAAAAAAATCTATAACGAATCAATAACAAGGACCTAAATATATTAGCAAAGAAATAACAGGGTTTACTTTTATATAGTTTATATAGTAAGGAAATAAAGTTTAACCTTTTATAAAACTAAAAACTATAAGTATTAAAGATCTATATAATTTAAGCGAGTTAATACGGGTCAGATGGATGAATGGATGATGGGTCAAGTGATGGGTGGATGAAACATTCACCAGGATCCTACCCGATACATCAAAATCATCGAACTGAAAATCATCGTCATCAACCTCTATTGTGTGCATGGTGGTTGTGTTCGTATAAGATACTCAATGACATTCTTTGGCCAATATAGTGCTCTTAAAAAAAAAAGTAAAAGAAAATAAAAAGATGAAAAGGGGAAAGACCGATCAAACACATGGGTTGCCTCCATGAAGCGCTTGTTTACAGTCTTTAGCTTGACCTAATTCTGCTCAGGATGGATGTTCAACAATCGGATATTTCCAATTTCGAAACTTGTAACGCCGTGTTTTTGGCTTTCCATGGCATACCTCATACTTATTCAGGAAGATCAAGAGGTTGTTTTCTTCATTAGCAAAATTACTAGGTGAAATATGGTTTTATGTGTACAATATATACGGTATAGGTCCTCTTATACTAATTTAACACGCAAACGATATAGCTCTCCTAAGACATAGCATTTTCGAGTGCTATCTCCTAGTGGGGTAATAATACTCCATCTTATTTATCTTTCAGGATCTCAACCTACGAGACAAAGACAAGAAGGAAATGAAGATCAAACGTAACAAGAAACTTATAATAACAACTATCAAATATAACCAAACTATAGGCAGTCCTCCGAAATGGCGTCAAAAACTTGATCGTGAAAGTTTTACCAAATGGTAACAACAGCCTCCCCGCAAGTATCACGCGATCGGATGCATTATATCGGGTAACGAATTTACATGGATCACATTTATCTGAATATAAATGATAGGAATTACATTAAGTTAAGGGAGAAGATAGAGAGAAAAGGGAAGAGGAAAATATGTCTTTGAAAAGGTTTAAGAAAACAAGAAAGCATTAGTTGTTGAGGATAAGAAATAAGGAGGAAGGTGATCTAAGGAAACAAGAATCCGAACTATAATAAATTAAAGTAATATTATATAAATTAAACTCATGAACATTGATATATGAACATTGTAGGTAACCATCTAAAATAGCACTTAGCATACAGAAAAAAACACTATGCTTTTCAACATGCGTAGCTCTCAATCCAGTGGTTCGGCTAGTATCGAAAATCCCAAAATGCGTAGCTCTCAATCCAATGGTTTGGCTAGTATAGAAAATCCCATTAACAACTTAGAAATCCGGAAAAGACGAAGAACAACCTTCGCTTTTGGCTTTTCAGTTTGAAAAAGGTACAATGACCGGAACTTTCTACGATAGTAAAAAATCCTCGAAATAATGATACACCGGTACTTTCAAAACAAACTTATTTTCAATAAATCCAATAATACGCCATTCGCTTGTGGCTCTTCATTTGTATTATCTAGAACAGTTATAATACCACTTATTTCGAGAGGGTAAATAAAATGTAGGAATGAAACACTTTGAAAAGAAGCAATACAACAATCTCAATTCACAAACATATATGCAATAATAAACCAAACCATTATAAGGATTACCCAATGCTTAGATTAAGAAGAATCACCTAGACGTAATAAAAGAAAAGACTTTCATATATATCAAAGATTAAAACTTCTTACGGAACAAAGGAAAGAGAAATCTAACGCTATTGAGTTGCGGCGTAAACTTGAAACTCTAAAGACCTTGGAAACTCATTCACCCTAGGTGGGATGCGACACTCTTCTAATCTGACCTTAAAAGGTCTATGTATGTAATAGTTACAACAAACCTTAGGGCGGAAATAAGAAGCGCAACCCATAAACATAAGATAAAATAGGAGGAATTATAATTTCAACAAAATAGCGGCGGCAAAACAACCACCAAATAGCCATAGGCTGGCCGTTTTAACTTTTGAAAACTTTTTGATAAATTAGTAAAACCAAAGTTTTTGTTGCTCTAGTTGGAACCACAAGACCTATGAGTATTATTTTCGAAGTTCTTTTGAAGATCTACAACATTGTTGTTGATATGTTTGTCCAAATTTAAAGGAAAGGTAGTCGAAATCGGAAATCTCTCGGTGGTTGTCATGAGATGGTATCCAATGTCAATGATCTTCACAAGCTTCTTCCATTCTTCATTCTCCAACACGAATTCACCTTCGAACTTCAATCCTCAGTCAATATAGATGTCTTCTATGATGTTTTGGACCTCAAGGAGGATATAACTTGTACTCTAGCATTATTTTCATCGTTTCTGCTTATTTTTGTCTCGAACGCATGAAATACGAATATATAAAAGTAGACACCACACTATACAATAGGTAGGATTTTTGGTCTATATGAACACAACCAACCCAAATGAGATATGAAATACACACAAATGATACTTAAAAGACGTATATTTTGGACTCATCAGTGGTCTTACCAGTTCTATCTTTTATTCTTCATCATGTTATTTTTCCCTTTTAGTTTCATCGTTCCATATCCATTTCCTTGCTGAATTTCGTGTGCTACTTGTTAGATAATCGTCCAATCTAAATTCCGTAAGGCTCCTTCGTGTGAATAAAGTCCTAGCGGCTTAACACCGCATCAAAAAACAATATATTTAATAGTTTCGGTGAAGAATTCAACTTAATTTAAGGTACGAGTTTTGATACCTTTTTGTGTTTGATTGAACCTACAATGTCAATGAAGAATTTGACTTGTTGGAGATGTAACACCCCAAGTTCCGGGAACTCGAAGCGTTCGGGCTAGGACCTCAGAATGGGTCCCGACCCACAGAGTAGCAACGACAACATCTGATCTTACTACAAGGCACAAATAAATGAAAACCAAAACTTATAATAAAATCAAAAGTTTAAACAAAGGAAGCGTAAAAGACTCGGAGCGGAGTTCAAAATAAACTAAAAGAAAAAGAACTGAAATATAAACCCGATCTCTTCCTATAATGTACGGGAACCCCGGATGACCACACCGTCCAGATCACTCAGCAGCATTCCTAACGTGTGGAACATCTACAACATCGGTAAAACCGTTAGCTAACATTCTATATATAAGAAAGACGGTAAAGGCACAAACACACATAAGGTAATAGAAACATATAGCATGATCGCACTCAACCGGTTATTATCTTTCATTAAGGTTAATCCCTTTACTAATTCAACTTATGGTTGTCACACGAGAATCGCTACGATCTCGCCTCTGTCCCCTTTCACCAACAAGAATAGAACATATGCATCCTTCTGTCACTTGTTGGACTGGTCGCAAGAGCACCTCCTAGTTTCCCCATTTTGAATTGGACAAGCGGTAACCGCTCGGTTATAATACACTTGGGTCAATTATGGTTATAAAGGTCAAACCTAGTCCGGTTATCAGTTATAATGATAAACAACAACATAAACAAGCCAAAACTATCATACTAACATACGGAACGCAGCTAAGTAAGTCCAAGGGACTTACCTCACTCGAAGGTAAACTCAAAGGTCAACAACAACTTAGTTTTCCAAAAGGAAAGGAAGGAATGTTTGCTCAGAAAAGGCATAGCGAATCAGAAACGAAACAATTGCTAGAAGTCTATAACTTCTAGTTTCATTGATCTCTAAAAGATCTCCACCAGCTAAGGTCTCAACCTTAGTCTTACAGAACACCAAGGGTCAACGACATCAACACAAGCCAAGGGAAGGAACGAAGAAAGAAAGGAAGAAAGCATCTCACCAAAGACAGAGACATTGCAGACAAAACCGCAGGGGCGGCTGAATAAACCGTGGGGGCGGTACTGGGTATACTCCACGGGGACAGCGCTGACAGACGCGAGGACAGTTACGGTGCAGAACGGGACTGTCAACTCTTTCGACAGCAAGGAACACAACAAGGGCCAACGTTGCTTCTCTCAACACACACGCACGTCACAACTCAACCAAGGAAGCCTGTGAATATCAATCAATATAAAACGGCGATGCTAACAGGAACCAAGGCTCAAACTTGATTCTTGGAGAAGAAGAAAAGATAAGAATGAAAGAAGAAAGCGAAATAAAAGGGAAAGGCATGCAACAACTCATGAACGTGAGAGAGAAATAAAGAAGGAGAAGACTTACACGTCCAACAAGAGATCACAAGGAAGATTGGCTACAACTTTTGAGGTTGAAGGAAAACGTATGCAAGAAACGGGAAAAAGAAGAGAAAGAGGGAATTTATAGAAAAGGGTTGGAAAGATAGAAGGAATGACGTTCTAGGGTTAAGAACATGATAGAAAAGCCGGCCCATAAGATAGAAGATCGGATCTTCTATCTATGGAAAGAAAAATAACAAGATAAAAACATATCGGCGCGATTTGGGGCAAAACCGCAGGGGCGGCCAACAGCAGGGGCGGGTCCCTTTACCGCGGGGGCGGTGAAGGCAAAAAACTAGATCTTACAGGAGAGAAGTATGAAAAGGTGATATAGAAAATTTCTTGACATAATGATGCGTCCTTGGACACGTCAATGAAAGATTCCGGATCTAGATCAAACTGAAGTGTCAACTACTCCTTAGTTGAAGTGCGGATACGTTTTAAGGTTTGAATGTGGGTTGCGGAAGCTTAGAGATGGAGGCAGAAGTTGAATGGTTGAGTCGATCTAGATTGATCGATCAAGCCTTGAAGTGGATCGGTTGAGTTAATTCTTGAAGAATCCTCGAAGATAGATGAGTTTGGATCGAAGATCCAATAGAAGAACTTTGAGAGGATGGAAGAGAGATTGATGCTCAAGTAGGGGGAAATACTTCTCAAATACTTAATCAAATTGAACATGCTTTACAAATGAGTCAAGCATCCCCTTATATAGTGAATGAAGGCCATACAAAGAGTCGGAACATAAATGACGGAAATAAAGTCGGAATTAAAGTTCCGAAAATGAAAAGCCTAAAAATGTGAAAGGTTAGGAATTTAAATTCGGAATTAAGTTTCCAAATTAAATTCCGAAACAAAAAGTCTAATCCTAAATTCGGAAAATTAAGTTCCGGAAATAAAGTCCACGAAATTAATATTCCGAAAATAAAAAGACTTATTATTACAAAATGCTAAAATACGGAAAATGCCCCGGAACGGTGCCGTCTTGACAAGCTTCATGCCATGGTGGCGTAGAGGCACGGTACGCTACTAACGGGCCCGTGACAAGCAACGGTGCGGGCAATGATGCAACCGGTAGCTTGGGCGATGGCCTTAGCACGGGAACGGTGAGCGGTCCATCGGAGCGAACCCGGAATACCTCGTCTTCCTCATCTTGGGACATAGGGGTCAAGGGCGCATCATTCCCCCCCATCTTGGATGTGAAACGTCCCCGTTTCACCTTCATCAAATAGGGGCTAAATGTATGGTGCTAGATCCTTGACATTGAACGTCGGATGCACGCCATAGTTGTCCAGAAGCTCCAACTTTTATGAATTCGAGGCCATGGCGGGATAAGATGCGGAAAGGACCATCACCGCGGTCCAAGATCTTTCCTTTGCAGCGAGATGGAAAACGCTCCTTCCTTAAGTGGAGCCAAACGAGATCACCGGGCTCAAATGAGATTGGACGGCGGCCTTTGATTCGTTGTGAGGCAAGTTGATCGGCACACCGTTGGAGTTTTGTCCTAGTTCGCTCATGAAGTTCAATGATGTAAGCGGAACGACTTGCGCCGGTGATGTGTTCTCCGTCTTTGAGTGGGCGCGGAGTGAAGTCCATCAGTGTGTGTGGATTAAGGCCGTAGACAACTTAAAAAGGTGAGAGATTTGTTGCCGACTGTCGAGACATGTTATAAGAAAACTCCACGATAGAAAGTAAGTCCTCCCACTTGTGTGGGTTGTTCCTAAGGGTCGCACTAAGTAGAGCGTCGAGAGTACGATTGATCGCCTCCGTTTGACCATCGGTTTGGGGATGATAGCTACTTGAAAACAACAAGTTGGTTCCAAGTTTCCCCGAAACGTTCACCAAAAATGACTCACAAACTTCACGTCCCGATCACTAAGGATGGAACGAGGTATCCCATGTAAGCGCACAACGTTGTCAAAGAAAAGTGTAGCGACTTCGCTAGCCTTTTGTGTGCTCTTACATAAGATAAAATGGGCCGTTTTTTAGAAACAGTCGACTACCACGAAAATGGAGTCTTTGCCTCGTTTTGACATGGGTAGGCCAACCACAAAGTTCATATAAAGATCCTCCGAAGGTCCCATTGGAATAGGCAAAGGAGAATACAATCCATCCGGACCTTGGCGCGATTTTGCATGGTGATATGTGATGCAACTTGTGCAAAATCGTGTCACATGCTTGCGCATTCGGGGCCAAAAGAAGTGCTCTTGTAGAGTGGCGAGAGTCTTGGTAGCACCGAAGTGACCACGACCCTCATGGGCCTCCTTTATCAACAAATGACGAATACTCGAGCGCAAAATACAAAACTTGCCCGCACGGAATAAGTAGCCATTATTAATAAAGAAAGACTCATGCTCTCGGAGGTCAAGCATTGAGCGAATATAAACTTGAAGTCAATATACGTGGCATATAACTCTTTGATAAGAGCAAAGCCATGGATCTTGGTGTCCATATGCACAAGAGGATATATCATCGACAAAGGGCATCGGCTACCACATTCTCTTTACCTTTCTTATGCCGAATGACATAAGGAAAGGTTTCAAGAAACTCTACCCAACTTGTCTGGCGCCGACTTAGCGTTGTTTGACCCTTGAGATACGGAAGATCTGCGTGATTCGAATAAATCACAAACTCCTTCGGCCACAAGTAATGTTGCCACGTTTTTAGACAAGGAACTAAAGTATAAAGTTCCTTGTCATATGTTGGATAGTTGAGTAAAGGACCGAAAAGTTTTTCGCTAAATTAAGCAAATGGCCGATTATCTTGTAGGAGAACGCCCCCCCCCCCCCCCCC
>BSUD01000002.1:51202342-51222497 GCA_033239045.1 Fagopyrum esculentum | reverse complement strand
ACCCCCCCCCCCCCCCCCCAATGCCCACATTAGATGCGTCACACTCTACCTCGAAGGTTTTTGAAAAGTTTGGGAGTTGGAGCAGTGGCGCATTACAAAGACGGTCTTTGTGCGACTCAAATGCTCGAGCATGGGTGTCACGCCACTCAAACATGACACCTTTATTATTAAGTTCATGTAACGGTGCCGCTATCAAGCTAAAGTCCTTGATAAAGCGTTGATAGAAGCCTGCTAAGCCGAGAAAGGCTCGAACCATGGCGGCCGTAGTAGGAGTAGGCCACTACCGAATGGCGTGAACTTTTGATTCGTCCACTCGTAGTCCGTCCTTAGACACGACATAGCCAAGAAAAACTGTGGTGTCTGAAAAACAGACACATTTCTCAAAATTGATATACAATTGCTCTTGTCTAAGGCACTCGAGCACTTGGCGAAGGTGCCCGATGTGTTCATCCAAAGACTTGCTAAAAACAAGGATATCATCAAAATAAACAACTACAAAAATACCCAAAAATCGGCGCAAGATATGGTTCATGAGGCGCATGAACATGGGAGGGGCATTGGAGAGGTCAAATGGCATGACAAGCCACTCATAGAGGTCATTCTACATTTTGAAAGCCGTCTTCCATTCGTCACCTTCGGCCATGCGTATTTGGTGGTACCCGTTTCGGAGATCGATCTTGGAAAAGATGGTGGCGCCATGGAGCTCGTCGAACATGTCATCTAAGCGCGGGATTGGATGACGGTACTTGACGGTTATTTGATTGATGGCTCGGCAATCTACGCACATCCGCCAAGATCCGTCTTTCTTGGGCACAAGTATGACCGGTATGGCACATGGAGATAAGGACTCACGTACATATCCCCGGTCTAGAAGCTCTTGGACTTGGTGTTGTAGCTCCTTGGTCTCTTCCGTACTTGCACGGTAAGCGGCACGGTTGGGCAAAAACGCGCCGGGCACCAAGTCAATTTGGTGCTCAATTCCTCGGACTGGTGGCAAGCCGGATGGTAGTTCATTGGTCAAGATATCCTGAAATTCGGACAAAAACAAGGACACCTCGTGTGGCACATTATTTTGGTCATGAGCAATAGATAAACAAAAAGGGACAAGTAAGAAACAAGGAAACTTACCTTCCATGACCGGTGTCAAATCATGTTGTCGAGCCAATAGGATTCGTGGCTCACATCGCCCTTGAATGGTAGGAGCCGGAGGTTTATTTGTAGGGACAATACCCTTACTACCTCTTACTTCGGTAGCAAGAACCTTAGGGCCGGAAGTACGGGACCCGGAAGCATGGGCATCCACAACATCGGGAGAGATTCGAGGAGGGTCCGATGTTGCCGGCGCTTTAGTTGTGTCATCGATAACTTGTTGTCTCTTTCGTTCTGCATAGTCAACTAAAATTTTTTGCGGAGTCATAGGCAAAAGTGTTATCCGTTTTCCATTATATTGGAACATGTATCGATTGAGATAACCATCATGAAAAGTTTAACAGTCAAATTGCCATGGTCGTCCCAACAATACATGTGTAGCGCCCATTTTGGTAACATCACAAAGGACCTTATCAACATAGGCGCCAATAATAAACGTCACCCGTGCTTGTTGTGTGACGGTGTTACACGCCTTATCGGAAATCCATTGGAGTCCGTAAGGTTGTGGGTGGGGTGTTCTAGGCAACTTAAAGTGTTTCACCACTTTTTCGTTGACAATATTACAAAACGAACCCCCATCGATGATAAGAGAGAGACTATTGTTATTGACCAAGCAACGAGAGTGGAACAGATTGTCGCGTTGGTCAATAGGAAGATGCTCTTTTATAGCCAAAATACGACGAGAGACAAGAGAAAACTTACCTAGTTGTGCCGGACAGTAAGCAAGTTGGTCGTTGCAAGGCTCTATGTCATAGTAGGGGTCGGCATCCTGGTCAACTTCCATGATGAGATCTCCATTATCTTCATATTCACCATCGTCATATGATGGGTTGGAAAACATCACCCGCTTGGTGTTCGGGCAATCACGTTGGACATGACCAAACCTGCTACATTTGTAACACACGGGTTCTCTTGGGTGGGCCACTGTTTGAGATACTTGTTGGGTTCGGCACGGAGGCGTTTATGTTGGAGCAACGGGGTCACGGTATGGTGCCTTCATGGTAGCCGCTTTTTGGGTGGGTTAACCCATCCGTGGTGATCCTTTAGCAGCGCCGGAATCTTGAAAACTAGAAACATCTCGACAACGGGGATTACAGGTTTAAGTGATGACATAAATTATGACCTATATTTAGGCATGTATTTATATAGATTTTCTCTTTATTTTGCATGCATAGACATACATTCATGGCATTTATGGTTATATTCACCTACTTTGCGAAAATAGAAGTCTTCACGGAGTTTTATTGTATTTGTAGGTAATTTGGCGAATTATGGAGCGAAATGACATATTTTATGGATCAAGGCTTAAAGCGGGACAAAAAGGACCATAAAAGGAAGATACGACGCGCCAAAGTATCTTATGATACCGTCTGACGCGCCAAAGTATCTTGTGATACCGTCTGACGCGCAAAAGTATCTTCTGATACCGGCGGACGCGCCAAAATATTCTCTGATACCGTCTGACGTGACCCAGAGTATTTTCTGATACAAGCGGGCTCGACTTCTTTTCAGCCCAAATATTTAGGGTTTTATCTTTAAACCGTAGAGTTATCCCTACAAATATCCGATAGCCTTTAACATTGAAGGGCGGACGGTGACAGCCCCAGGACTTGGAGCCCCAACGTTAGGGACGCTTGCATTGAGGGTCGCTTAAGGTTTCATTTTGACCTTCGCTTGGACCCTCGTGAGAGATTTGGAGACGGAAGCCTTAGGGTTTCATTTCGACCTTGAGGATTGGAGATTCATGAAGGACGTGATTTTAGAGATCGTGTACTTGCGGGATATTCTAGGGTTTTCATTTGAGAACGAATTGACATCCCGTTCTTTGTGGTTTCTCTAGATCATTGTGAGGATTTCTTATTCTACTTTTCTGAATTCATAAGCATACTTTTGTGTTCGGATTTCGAGATTGACTTTGAGTTATTATTAAGTTTTCGAGGGTTTTCATCTTCCATTCTTCTTAATTTGATTGTTGATATCATAATGATGATTATTGGCTAAAACCCTTTAGCAATTCTAAGGTGAAGGTTGATAGTTGTGGCTTAGATGATGATAGATCGATCGTAACTTGGTTGGACCCTGAGAGTGTGAGAAATATCGTCGACATCCTAAATCACGGTCTGTTCTTAAATTCCACGGCCGTGATTCTCAAGATCTAGCCGTGATTTCTCATGGTTTACGAACTTTGCTTTTGCTTTGATCAAAAGTTAAAGATTAGCTTTAACCTAGCCTTGGCTTGCCTTTCCTAGGTAGTAGTGAGACTCAACATCCTGTATTTCGGTTTCGAGTGTCACAACATTAACCGTTTTGGCTTGTCTTTGATTCCTTGGGTTTGGGGATGGGTATTTGAGATTAATTCTTGTTCTTAGATCCTTTCTATATTGTAGCCTCAACAACCTTTATAGAAAAAGTCTTTGGGTTAGTTATATAGGGTTTTGGAACTTCACCATACATTACCTTACTTTAGTATACCTTTGCAATTCTCAACTCTGTCCTTACATATATAGTATATCTTGAATCGATTGCCACAATTAGACACCTGGATCTTTAGGGTTGTTGTTTTCCCCAATATTTGCAAAGCTTCTACATTTTTGATTGCTCGATTACTTGAAACTGATTTTGTTTCACCAAATCCTTGAGTTCGATACTCTGGAATACTTGCTAATCTACGCCGATCCGTACACTGCGGGTTCACTTGCTTTTATTCTAGTTTTATAATTAAAACTTATTTGCACGCACGCTTTTGGGCGAACAATAAGCATATTGACTAGAGGAGGAACTATACCTTGAATATCGAGGTGTTTCGAGTTGTTGCTTGTGAAGTTTCATGGCGGCATGACATAAGGCATCCAAGTCCTTGTATGGGACAATCTCGAGGGGGCGCCGCATTGGCGGATTAAGGCCGCTCATGAATTTGATTCGAAGGGCGGAGGCGGAGGCCGAAATTTCAGCCTTCATATGCATGTCCTCAAGCTTGGATAAGTAAGCCACCGGAGTAAAACTTCCTTGTTAGAATTCGGCAATTTGCAACTACATGTCATTTTTGAAGTGTTCGGGCATGTACTTCTTAGTCATGACATAGATCAATTGATCAAATGTCGCAACCGGTGCCCATCCTCAGTTCTCATGGTTGGTCTCGTACCGATTCCACCAAGATTTGACATTACCTTCAAAGTAAAGGGTTGCCGCTTCGATTTTCTCATACTCCTCATAATGGAAATGCTTTAGAGCTCTTTTCATATCTTGTGCCGAATCAAGAAATGAACAAGGATCATATTCACCATTAAATATAGGAAATTTAACCTTACCTTCCCTACGAGCTCTATAGGGATTTGATCGAGGTGATGCCATGTAGGCCTCTTCGTTATGGGCTTGCCGGTGGCCATCGTTATGCCGTTGGCGCCCATGATTAGGTTGTTCATGCCTTGGTGGGTTAGGAGGAGGCAACCATTCTTCTCCTCGATCTTGGTTCTCAAAAGGCTCTCGGATGGGTGGGTGCCATGGACGGACATGTGCCACCCGGTCCAAGTCCGAATCATCGTCGGAGAACTTGTTAAAGTCATCTCTCTCGTCATACTCTTCATAATCATGGTGTATCGGTTGTCGGCTATGCCGTTGGCGGCGTTGTCCGGACCGATCATTCTCGGGACATTGAGAGAGATCGTTTGTTTCATGATTGTTCGCTCCAAACGGTGTGTGCAAGCTTTAAATTTATAACCCTAGACTTAAGCTTAAAACAAGGATGCGAACCCGCAGTGTACGGGTCAATCGTCGTAAAAGCAAGAAAATTCCAGGGGTCGATCACAGGGACTCGGTGAAACAAAGTCAATACGGTATGCTTATGTCAATACTAACCACAAGAGCAATTAACACAATCAAAGATGAATAAGAAGTCAATAAAGCAAACATGCAATTCTAGGGATTAAAGCATCTAGTTGTGGTTCCAACTCAAGATCTATAGATAAGCGGACAAAGCTGAGATTTTTTGCGTGGGGAAGGTGTTACTAAAGTGGAGTAGATTACCGGGTAAGTCTCACTACACACTAATCCTAAACCATAACTCCTATTACCGGGTAAGTCTCAAGGAATCAAGATAAAGAACTATAACCTCAAACTAACATGCCATCTAAGGGAATAGAATCAACCTTTACCGGGTAAGTCTCAGGCTAACTCACAAAGATGGGATGGAAGCACACTCAAACCCCAATAAAGGATAAACCTTTATTACCTACACTTATGATCGTTAATACACAAACTAAGGAATTACCGGGTAAGTCTCATCCTAAGCTTGCATTGAACCAGGAAGGTGTAATAAGAATAGGATTTAGCAAACTCTAACACTTAACTTTCTGTTTAGGTTCGGATAAGTCACCTCGGTCAGAAGAATTCCACCCCGGCCGAGATGTTCATCAACCGAACGAGATGCTTAGGGTTAAGGTTAAAGACTCGAACTTTCAGGATCCTACTGGAATCTAAGATTATTCTGTCATTGTTTTTCCCACAACCTTCTGCCAATCACCCTAGAATCACACAAGGAAATTAGCAACTCATCATCATTATGAAAGTATTAAATATATGGGAAGAAAGCGAATATTTGAACAAAGAAGAATTTAATGAAAAGCCTTCAATAACTGAATCAAATATCACAACAAAAGCGTTCCTTGGATAACAATCCAAAAAGACTAGACAATCAATGAGGGGATTAAAGACAATCTTACAAAACCCTCCAAAAAGCTATAAAAGCTATGGACTTCAATCTTCCTTCAACCTTCAAAAAGGTTCTTTAAAACTCCCAACTGGAGTATGCTGCTGCTGCTGCGTAAGCGGGATCTTCTCGTAAGCAAGATGTCCAGCTATAAGCGGATGCCGGATTTGTGGAAAATCCAACCCTTTTTATAGGAAAATAAACCTCCAAAGATAATAAATCTTAGAAAGATATTTTCCCATAAATATAGGTAAAATATATGATTCTGCATATCTCCTTCCCTCCAGGAGCCAAGCCCAAAAATATAAGATCACTTTCCAAATTTAAAAAGATCTCATCCAAGAATAAAATATTCTCGCCGCGTCCTAGGTGTTCGCCTCGGTCGAGTTGGCGTCTCTGGATCACCTCGGTCGAGGTGAATTTCTGGTCAACCGAGGTGAGTCACGACAGAATGTGAAATCTCTCGAATCTGCTCCAAAGTAAATCTTTAATCCATGGCTATGCTCCCTGGATGTAGCTCCAAATGACTCATGACTCCTTTTGCTCCTTTTTGATGCAAAACGTACCATATTACCTGCAATTACAACAAAACTAGGTGTAGACCTCGATTCTCGCAAATGTAGGTGAAATGGTAGTAAAATCACATAATGCACATACAAACATGCAGATTATGAAAGATAAAACGTCCAAACAAACCCCAAAATATAGACTATAATTCATGCTATCAAAATACCCCATACTTAGCCCTTGCTTGTCCCCAAGCAAGTTCCGCATATAAAAGATAAGATAGAATGGATTATAAGTCAAGAAAATCAATGAAAAATTTTTCAAAAACATTTTATGGTGTGCAACTACCATAGATCACTCTAAGAGAGTACTTCCTGGAATTTAAAAAAAACCTCAATATGCTCAAAACATTTTATAAATATAGGAAAGTTGTTCATCTTTGCATAAAATCATAGAATGCATAATAAATCATAATTATCAAAATTAATCATGTATAATCCGATTTAAACCACTAAGTCAATCAACAAGCTCAAGGTCTCAAGGGCTTCCCATAAGAAAAGGTCAAGAAACGTGTAGGGTAGGGATGTATGTAAGGTAATGTGGTGCTAGAATCCGGGAAAAGGATGAACTTCACTTTCACTTCGACTTGCAACATCTTCCACCAATAAGCTTCGCTTATCTCACACTTTTTCTTTTTACTTTACTTTTTGGGATGCATGGACAGAGGTGCACAATAACCGAAGCCTAGGAAATCTGCAATCATCAATTTCTCGAGATGCATCAAACCCTTGATGCACATACCATGACCCGTTAGGAATATCGCTCAATCCGACTTTGGCAAGACACAAACACCCGGCTATGTGAATGGTGCCGAGTTACTCATCTTCATGATTGACTTCCCCAAACCTATTATTGCTTTCTAACACTTTCACTTCCAGCCACTTCTCAACTTTAACTCCACTTGCTTTCACCACTTCGCTTGCTTCCAAATTCCCGGATAGGTAAAGGGAGGCAAAATGTATATGAGGGACTAAGCATGATCAAGAAGAAGAAGAAGAAGAAAATGAATTGCCTTGGTCTTTCCAAGAAGAAAGTGAGAGAACTTAACCTGCGGTGTCAACCTTCAAATTCAACATAATTTGGATAAAAACAAAGTATTAAACATGCTAATAATTTCAAACAAAGCATTTAGCAACTTAAACATATTATAAAACCTTTCAAACACAAAAAGAATTTTAAAACCAGTAGGTAAACAAGATCTTCACTGAGATCATATCCAGATAAGAAACACAAAATCGTTTTCGAAAACTTTCTGTTACGCACCTCGGTCGAAATGTTCTTGGTTCAACCGAGGTGAAATGCCTCGTTTGGCCAATACTGACTCGGTCGAGGTCGAAAAATTTTTTTTTAAAACCATTGTTTTTTTTTCGGTTTCGACGTTTTTCTCAATCAAATAACCTGTAGGTATGCATGTAATATCAGACAATCATATAAATGCAGAAGTGAAGCATAAAATAGAATATCCGATAAATAGTAATGTAATACATCAAAAGTAGTCGGATAACATCAAGTAGTCATAATCAATACAAACACCCCATACTTGGGACACACTGTCCCAGTGGGTCAAATAAAAGTCTGAAAATGAGAGTACTCATCGGATAAATAGCTGAACTGCATAAAAGAAAATAAAGAAGATCCTGCAACTCCTCAGTAATCCTGATCCGGCGGTGGTGGTGGTGGCACGTACGGATACTGTGTCGGGTCGAACGGATACCCCATGACACGCTCGAACTGAAGCTGAGCCATGACGTGCTGATAGTGCTGCCGCTCCTGCATCTCGCGGATATCTAGCGATAATGCAGCATATGAGTCGATAACCTGATCCGTCAGGTCATCGATCCGTCGGTGGGCAGCTCGATCCCTCACTCCGCGCCTCCTGCGTCTAGCAGGTCTGACTGGAGAAGTCTCAGCTGGTGCCGGCTCTGTCTCCTCCTCATCATCCAAGTCGATGATCGGTGGCGCGCTCGGACCTGCAGTATCCGTCCCTGTATCCATCGGGACTCCACCATCTCTCTCGTCCACCGTCTCCTCGTCGTCGTCATCCTCCTCCTTCTCAGCCGGGGCGGCTGCTGCCTCTTTGTGATCCTCCATCAGTGTAGCCCAAGCTGTCTGCCAGTAATGTGGATCAAAGACTGTGAACTGTGCAGACCAGCGGATCCCCTGCGGTGCAGTCCGCTCCCAAGGCATAGCGACGTATGGAATGGTCAATCCACGGGGAACCAGAATCCTCCATGTGATCATCTCCTGTAATCCCAGTGGCTTCGGAGCCGCCGCCATCGTGCATACACTGAGGTCCATCCCGTGATAGGTAGCGATATGGGTGACCAGACCTCCGCAGCAAATGTCTCCCTTCGCCTTGGCCTTGATCCTGTGCAGATCCTCTACCAAGAGCAAGCCAAAGTCTGGGAAACCTCCTGTAACCATGCAGTAGAGGCTGAAGAGCTCGCCCTGTCGGATCTTCTGGGGCGTCTCAGTACGCGCCAGAAGTGTCTCGCTAAATATCCAGTGGGCTAGTCTGAAAGCTGGGTGGAAGATGACCTTCTCCCTAGAATCTCCAGGGCGCCATCTGTCTGCATGCTCAGTAATATGGGCAATCTGCCCCCAGAACTCCCTAGCTACGGATCGGGAGGGGAAGTCGGTGGTGGTGGGCTTAGAAAAGCCAAAAATCTCTCTCCAAACCTCTAAGGGAACTATGAAGTTCCGATTCATCAACCGGTACTTCACAGACTAGTCTGTGGGGAGGTAGGAGAAGGAGCTAACAAACTCTAAGGTCGGCTCCAAGTAAGCTGGGGCTCGGATCTCAGTAAACTGATCCAGCCCTACTGTAGCAATCATCCTCATAAGGTCAGCATCTAACCCTAGGCAATCAAAAGCCGACACGTCCAGAAATCGTGGTGCGATAACTGGACGGCTAGCTATCCGCTCATAGTCTACCCGGCATCTCTCGTGGATAATCGGGCGGTAAGGACGGGAAGAAGAGGAAGAAGGGGAGGGTGAGGATCTGTCTCTAAGGGCTAGGCGACGATCGGAACTCATTTTTACTCAACTCTGTCAGACCACCTCGGTCACTGACAAGCCTCAAGAATCACCTCGGTCGAGATGCAGTTCGACCGGACCGAGGCGCAGCAGTTACGATTCCAATTCTCAGAAATTCAGTTCTTTTCCCCCCAAAATCACTACAATTGCTTCCTAAGGGGTACTTACGCCTTTCCTCAGCAAAATCAGGGGCAACCAAAGCCCAAATCGAAACGAATGAACGAGTTAGGGTTTCGACTTGTTTTACCTCGTTTCGGTCGATTCGTTCGATTTTCTTGCAGATCTGTTGTTGCAATCGGTTCCTCTACCCTTCAATCACAGTTTAGAAGCAGAAATCTTCGAAAACGAGCAAGATCTGAGAGAGAGCGAAGTGGACTGTCGCCGCGGTCGAGGTGAAGAAGATAAAAAGGAAAAAATAAATTTTTTCCCAATTTATACCGTTCCTGGATCTGCTGTCACCTCGGTCGAGATGGTCTCGACTGGACCGAGGTGGTACGGACCGAGGTGGTTCTGCAGAAACCCTAGTCGCCTCGGTTGCTCAAGAATCAACTCGGTCGAGGTGCTTCTGTCTTTGCAGAATCTCGAACTTCTGTCCTTCCAGTTATGCTCCTTCCTTAGATATTCCCTGTTGTCTGTCCAGAACGCCAAAAACAAAGCAAAGCAAAGCAAAAACAAAAACTATCTAAGCTAGACTAGAAAACGGGAAAAGGAAGCAATACCTTGGGTTGCCTCCCAAGAAGCGCTTGATTTAAGGTCGCTAGCTGGACCATGATGCGTCTCAAATGAGGTATATTGGTGCAACCTCCTCAACCGGCGTTTCCGGTTGGTATTTCTTAAGCCTATGACCGTTGACCTTGAAGCTTCCGCTAGTATCGCCCCATATCTCAACTGCACCATGAGGAAAAACATGTTTCACAACGTAAGGCCCGGTCCATCTAGATTTCAACTTACCTGGAAAAAGGCGGAGGCGGGAGTTGAAGAGTAGAACTAAGTCTCCTTCGTTAAGCTCCTTTGGGACGATACGCTTGTCATGCCATTTCTTCGTCCTTTCCTTGTAGATTTTGGCATTCTCATAAGCGTTCAAACGCAGCTCCTCGAGCTCGTTGAGTTCCAATAGTCGCTTCTCACCAGCCTCCTTGATGTCAAAGTCAACCACTTGATCGCCCAATACGCCTTGTGTTCCAATTCGACGGGCAAATGGCAAGACTTCCCATATACCAAATTATAAGGAGTGGTACCTATGGGAGTCTTGAATGCGGTCTTGTACGCCCAAAGAGCATCGTCCAATTTCATGGACCAATCCTTCCTCGTTCTAGAGACGGTCTTCTCCAAAATTGCCTTGATTTCTCTATTCGAGATCTCGACCTGTCCACTAGTCTGAGGGTGATAAGCGGTTGATACCTTGTGGGTTACCCCATACTTCGATAGAAGTGCCTTGAACTTTCGGTTGATGAAATGCGTTCCTCCATCGCTAATGATGATGCGTGGAGTTCCAAATCGTGGAAAGATAGTTCTATTCAAGAACTTCACAACCACCTTGGCGTCGTTAGTGGGAGAAGCAATGGCTTCAACCCATCTAGAGACGTAATCAACTGCAAGGAGAATGTAGAGGTTTCCTCCGGAGGATGGGAAAGGTCTCATGAAGTCAATCCCCCATACATCAAAGATTTCCACTTCTTGGATGTTATTAAGTGTCATCTCGTTCCTCCTTGATAAGTTCCATGTTCTTTGGCATGCATCACAAGAGACAACAAAAGCTTGTACATCTTTAAATAATGTAGGCCAAAAGAAACCGGAACGCAATACCTTAGCGCATGTTTTATCGGTGCTAGCATGCCCCCCACAAGGAAGTGAATGACAATGCCTTATGACGCTATTAACTTCGTCTTCCGGAATGCACCTTCGAAGCATCCCATCTGGTCCGCTCTTGAATAGCAGCGGCTCATCCCAGTAATAATGTCGTACTTCCTTGAAGAATCTCTTCTTTTGAGAGTACGTCAATCCGGGCGGTGTTTCCTGGCAAACAAGATAATTCACAATATCAGCATACCAAGGACCTTTATTATCAGAAAGTTGATGGATGGAATGCTCCACCAACAGTGGATGAATATCAGAGGAGGGAGTAAGAAATTTGTTATTCTCTGCAATCTCAGTTGACATCATCTCGCCATCGATCTCGGTCGAGGCGCAGAGGCGTTGACCGAGGTGTTCTTCAGTCGCCTCGCTCAGTCCAGAAGGTGCCTCGGTCGAGGTACTGCTACTGGATCCGAGACTGGAGATCTTCGTCTCCTGAATTAGCTTCTCAGTTGTAGCTCCTGGATCCTCTTCCAGTGCCTTTAAGCTCCGTATATCTGCATCACAAGAAGCATCTATACCTTCCTCCATTAAACTGAAGCTAATAACTCTTTCGAGTGGATCGTTAATAAGGATAGAGCTCACCAATTCTCTTGATTCTTCTTCATCGTAGATGTTGAAGATATCATCAGTTAGCTGCTCCCCTTTCATGGCTGCAAGTAGTGCGAACTCCACCTCATCGCCACCAACGTTGAATTTCAACTTGGCTTTCTTGCAATCCACGTTGCAACCCGAAGTTGCTAGAAATGGCCTCCCGAGAATAATAGGAACAGGATAATCTGCGGGAATGTCAAGTACAACAAAATCTACGGGTAGATAGAAGTTACCTAACTTGACCGGAACGTCTTCCAAAATGCCCACGGGATGGGTAATGGAGCGATCTGCCATGTAAAGTCGAATCTTCACCGGCTTGGGCTCTCCAAGACCGATCTTCGTGTATAGCTTCAGCGGGATGATGCTCACGCTGGCTCCTAGATCACAAAGGGCTTCACAAGTGACATCCCCAACTTGAATGAGAATGCAAAATGACCCGGGATCTCTTAACTTAGGTGGCATCTTTTCCTTCATGATCTTGATAAGCTCCGAAGATTTAGATGTCATCCTAACTTCCCCAACATCCTCCAGCTTCCTCTTCCTTGATAAGATTTCTTTTAAGAACTTCCCATAGGCGGGCATACCTAAAATAGCATCAAGGAAAGGAATATTAATATGTAGCTTATTCATCAAGTCAAGAAACTTACCAAAGTGCTTGTCTAGATGTGCTCTGGCTCTGGACTGAGGGAATGGAAGTGGTGGTTTGTATGCAGGAGGTGGAACATAAGTTTCTGTCGTCCCTCCTGCTTTCTGTTGCTCCGCCTCGGTTGGCATCTCGGTCGAGGTGTTCTTCGACTGGATCTGGACCGAGGTGGTCTGCGTCGAGCGAGGTACTGGATCTGCAGTTTTGAGTCCACTCCTCGTCGTTATGGCCATGCATTGGCCCTTAGGGTTGCTTTCCGTCTTTGCTGGAAGTTTCCCTGGATCTCTTGGCGCTTCATTCGCCCTATTAGCAAGTTGTTGTTTGAGGGACTTTTGGACCCTCGAAAATGAAGTCATAGAATTCTCCATAGCGCTAAGCTTGATCAAGATTGCCTTCAGAACTGCGTCTTTCTTTTCCGGCTGAGACGAACTTGATCCTTGCCCTTGGCTCTTTAATGGAGTAGAAGAAGAAGAAGGGGAAGAGAGGAAAGGATTAGAGGAATCGTTAGAGTTGGAGTTTGAATGATTGTTACCATGATTTTGGTTATTCGCCCTCCAGTTGTTGCTATTGGATCCTCTATTGTTGTTGTTGTAGTTGTTGTTTCGGGGACCGTTGTTGTTGTTACGGTACCCGTTATTGTTGTTGTTCCTTTGCCCTTGCTCTTCCTTCTTAGTTTGAGCCATCAAGAGCTCCTTCAATTGCTTCACGTCATTCTTCAAAGACGTGAGTTGATTGTTGTTGGATTGAGTCTCTTGAAAGTTGACTCTTTTAACTCCACCTTCAGCTCCTTGGTGGGTATATTTCTCCATGTGCAAGGCTTGCTTCTCAATGAAGTCCCAAGCCTCATCAATCGCCATGTCCATGAAGGTACCGGCGGAGAGTAGTTGGAGATTGAACTGGGTGCTTCCGTCCAGCCCTTTGAAGTAGATCTCCAACAACTCGATCTTTGGAATCCCATGATGTGGGCAATCCAAAAGGATATCCTTGAACCGCTCCCAAGATTTGGACAAGCTCTCCTTGTCCTTCATGATGAAAGCATTGATCTTCCCTCTCATTTCAGCGGTCTTTGAGGGGGGGAAAGAATTTGGTCAAGAATTCCGTAGTCATCTCCTCCCATGTGCTAATTTTTCCTGGAGGAAGAGATTGATACCAAGTAAGAGCTCTATCTTTTAAAGAAAAGTAAAAAGGTCTTAGCTTGTAGTTGTTATTTTCAATTCTGGAAGGTCGCAAGGTTTCCATCAAGATCTCGTAGTTTTGAAGATGTTGATGCGGTGACTCCTTCTCTAGCCCTCCGAATTGGCATTGGCGAATCATGGATAGAACTTGCGGTCGAAGTTCGTAGTCATGATCCGCTGGATCTCCTAGGTTCACCCCTGGACACCTCAGTTGTTGATTAGGGTCCATCCTTTGACCTAGGGTTTGTGGGATTCCTGCAAGAAGAACATCTCGGATTAGCATCCGAGGTGGAAGTACATCGGCCGGGGCATCAGGTACTGGAATCTGCCTCGGTCGAAGATCAGCTACAGGATCCTGCATCGGTCGAGGATCAACAGGAGGATCTTCCCTTCGTGGCTGTAGAATCAGATTTCGGATGACTGCTATTTCCGCTTCGATAGCTGCAGTCCTGGTGCGATTCTCTTCCTTCTCTTGCCTTAGTTCTTCCTTGCTGAGACGTAGCAGCTCTTGCGTCTCTTTTAATTCGGCCGCAAGATCGCGATTGTCTTGTTGGGCCATCTTCGCTTCTCTTAAGCGTCTCTTGTATGTCTTTTCTGGTTCGGGATCGTAAGGAATGATTTCCTTCCCAGTGCGGGTTCTTCGCATATACCTAAGAAAGAACCTGCAAAAGTCACTCAAGTAGAGTGGTTAGATAAAACGGGGCAAGCGCCCCAAGAGCAAACCGTACCGGCTCGGTCTAGACCAAGTCCCCGGCAACGGCGCCAAAAACTTGTTCGCTCCAAACGGTGTGTGCAAGCTTTAAATTTATAACCCTAGACTTAAGCTTAAAACAAGGATGCGAACCCGCAGCGTACGGGTCAATCGTAGTAAAAGCAAGAAAATTCCAGGGGTCGATCACAGGGACTCGGTGAAACAAAGTCAATACGGTATGCTTATGTCAATACTAACCACAAGAGCAATTAACACAATCAAAGATGAATAAGAAGTCAATAAAGCAAACATGCAATTCTAGGGATTAAAGCATCTAGTTGTGGTTCCAACTCAAGATCTATAGATAAGCGGACAAAGCTGAGATTTTTTGCGTGGGGAAGGTGTTACTAAAGTGGAGTAGATCACCGGGTAAGTCTCACTACACACTAATCCTAAACCATAACTCCTATTACCGGGTAAGTCTCAAGGAATCAAGATAAAGAACTATAACCTCAAACTAACATGCCATCTAAGGGAATAGAATCAACCTTTACCGGGTAAGTCTCAGGCTAACTCACAAAGATGCGATGGAAGCACACTCAAACCCCAATAAAGGATAAACCTTTATTACCTACACTTATGATCGTTAATACACAAACTAAGGAATTACCGGGTAAGTCTCATCCTAAGCTTGCATTGAACCAGGAAGGTGTAATAAGAATAGGATTTAGCAAACTCTAACACTTAACTTTCTGTTTAGGTTCGGATAAGTCACCTCGGTCAGAAGAATTCCACCCCGGCCGAGATGTTCATCAACCGAACGAGATGCTTAGGGTTAAGGTTAAAGACTCGAACTTTCAGGATCCTACTGGAATCTAAGATTATTCTGTCATTGTTTTTCCCACAACCTTTTGCCAATCACCCTAGAATCACACAAGGAAATTAGTCACTCATCATCATTATGAAAGTATTAAATATATGGGAAGAAAGTGAATATTTGAACAAAGAAGAATTTAATGAAAAGACTTCAATAACTGAATCAAATATCACAACAAAAGCGTTCCTTGGATAACAATCCAAAAAGACTAGACAATCAATGAGGGGATTAAAGACAATCTTACAAAACCCTCCAAAAAGCTATAAAAGCTATGGACTTCAATCTTCCTTCAACCTTCAAAAAGGTTCTTCAAAACTCCCAACTGGAGTATGTTGTTGCTGCTGCGTAAGCGGGATCTTCTCGTAAGCAAGATGTCCAGCTGTAAGCGGATGCCGGATTTGTGGAAAATCCAACCCTTTTTATAGGAAAATAAACCTCCAAAGATAATAAATCTTAGAAAGATATTTTCCTATAAATATAGGTAAAATATATGATTCTGCATATCTCCTTCCCTCCAGGAGCCAAGCCCAAAAATATAAGATCACTTTCCAAATTTAAAAAGATCTCATCCAAGAATAAAATATTCTCGCCGCGTCCTAGGTGTTCGCCTCGGTCGAGTCGGCGTCTCTGGATCACCTCGGTCGAGGTGAATTTCTGGTCAACCGAGGTGAGTCACGACAGAATGTGAAATCTCTCGAATCTGCTCCAAAGTAAATCTTTAATCCATGGCTATGCTCCCTGGATGTAGCTCCAAATGACTCATGACTCCTTTTGCTCCTTTTTGATGCAAAACGTACCATATTACCTGCAATTACAACAAAACTAGGTGTAGACCTCGATTCTCGCAAAGGTAGGTGAAATGGTAGTAAAATCACATAATGCACATACAAACATGCAGATTATGAAAGATAAAACGTCCAAACAAACCCCAAAATATAGACTATAATTCATGCTATCAATGATAGTACCGGGGCTCAACCCGGGAGAGACGGTTGGTACGTTGGGCACTAGATGGAGGAGGGGACGTGCCATACCTACGTCGGTTGTGCTCATAACGGTTGTGCCGATTCTCCGTTTCAACATAGAGCAAAACATTCGGAGAAGGGTCAGGGTTCATGTCGCCCTCATTGTGGGACTCATAGCCGTTATCTTGTAAGGGTCGTTGATTTTCTATGACGGAGGCAAGCCGTCGACCGTTAGACGGTTCGGCTCCCAAGATACCTTTGCCTTTGCGACGTCCATCGGACGTGGAAGCATCGACCAAGGTTCCATTTGGATTCGGTGGGGCGGTCATAAGGGTGAGCACTTGTGCCCTAAAAGCTTCAAGTTCTTGCCTAAGAGAGGCATTTTCTTCAGTTAAGGTAGTGAGCTCTTGCCTTTCACGAGATTCCTGAGAATTTTCCATTTCGACGTTAGTCATAACTCCAATTTAAGACACATAATTGCAAGCAATTAAATGAGCAAGGTGACAAGTTAAGTCAATGTTACCCAAGTTCAAGTGCGTTAGGGTTCTACCTTTCAAGAGATAATTTGCAACGTGTAAGAAAATGGATAGATAGGAAATGGACGGATTGTTTAACTGTAAGTTTTACTTGCTTTCGTCTTTGATCTTTTTGAAAAATCCGATTTTTCGGATGGACAGGTTTGCCGTACTTTTTTTTTGTGGAATTGTTACTTTTTGAAACTTTTGAATGCAAGAGATGGATCCACTTTTTCTTTTTGAAACAAATCCGTTTTTTTAAGAGTTTTTGCTTGTTTTTTATTTTTGGAATATCAAAGATGCGATATCCAATTTTGTCAACAAAAAATTCCAAGAAATTGGTGAAATCGATTAACAAAGTTGTCAGATTGGATGAGGAAAAACGTTTTTTTATTAATGGTTTGATGGCAAACCAAAAATCTCCTAAATTTGCTTTGCAAAATAGATCGGGAAAAAAAAAATCAAGAACGTGGATGATGATGCGAAGAACGAGATGAAGATGATGATGAACAAAAGGCAAAAAGGATGAATGTGATACGCACAAGACAAGAGTAAATATAACTTATCTTAGATCCCTTTGCTCTTATGTCGATTTGATGTGTCATTGGACACGTCAATGAAAGATTTCGGATCTACATCAAGCTTAAGCGTCAACTACTCTTCAGTTGAAGTGCGGATGCGTTTGAAGGTTTGAATGTGGGTTGCGGAAGCTTAGAGATGGAGGTGGAAGTTGAATGGTTGAGTCGATCTAGATTGATCGATCAAGCCTTGAAGTGGAACGGTTGAGTTGATTCTTGAAGAATTCTCGAAGATGGAAGCGAGATTGATGCTCAAGTAAGTAGGAGGAAAATACTTCTCAAATACTTAATCAAATTGAACATGCTTTACAAATACTTAATCAAAATGAAAAGCCTAAAAATATGAAAGGTTGGGAATTTAAGTTCGGAATTAAGTTTCCGAATTAAATTCCGAAACCAAAAGTCTAATCTTAAATTCGGAAAATTAAGTTCCGGAAATAAAGTCGCGGAAATTAATATTCCGAAAAATAAAAACACTTATTATTACAAAATGCTAAAATACGGAAAATGCGTCGGAACGGTGCCGGCTTGACAAGCTTCATGTCATGGTGGCGTAGAGGCACGGTATGCTACTAACGGGCCCGTGACAAGCAACGCTGTGGGCAATGATGGAGCCGGTAGCTTGGGCGATGGTCTTAACATGGGAACGGGTGAGCAGTCCATCGGAGCGAACGCGAAATGCCTCGTCTTCCTCATCTTGCGACATAGGGGTCAAGGGCGCATCACATAAGGAATGTGATCATCATGACTTTTATTTTAAATTGCCTGGCGAATTTAAGGTATTATTACACCCAATGTTGGTCTTAGGTACGAGGGCATCATTGGTTCTCCCAAAGTTTGCGGTTGTTTTGCTTGAATAAGAGCATAGGCATTTTCACCAACATCACGAGCACAATGGAAGGTTAAAAAATAGTGTCAGTATATTAACCCCTTAAAATTTTAACAGTTGGGCAAGTCTTATATATAAGTTTCGTGAGTTAATCTTTTTATTGTCAATTGATATTAAGATATGAATCTTACTATACTTTTGTGGTGGATTTAAATTTATTGTGTATGTGAACTTGTATGTACATGAAAACACTTTGATGTACAATGAACTTAACATTTTTGTTATGAATAAATTAGGGAAATGAGGCTCTTTATTGCTCACTTTTGCAAAATAAGCCCCTATAAATTAAGAGAAATTAGGCCTGCAAACTAGAAAAATAGGGGCACTATTGGAGGGCAAATGGAAATGATGGTGACGGGTGTATTAATGTACAAAATTTAGATGTTGATTAGGTGTTTACTTTTAGCAAATTTTGTGGTTTTGTAAATAGAAAGAGGGATGGAAAAATAGGCTAAACTTTTTCTTCTAATCTTTCCCTCTATCTCTTCAATCCTTTACTTTTCTCTCTCCTCGCTTTCTCTCACCCGAAAATCTCTCCCTCCCGTAACCCTTCCTTCTCCTTCCCGTGTGCAGTCGCCGCCTCCAGTACTCCGACCACCAGGGATCCGGCGACAGCGCTAGGGAGCACTACTTTTCCGCCAAGACGTTTGGCCACCAGTCTGATACCGAAGGACGAGCGAGAGATCTAGAGTTTCGCTGTCAAGGGTGTCCCGAGGAAGGGCTACGCCACTGGTTTCCGTCGTTGGCGCCGTTGTTTGGTCGTCGTTCCGTCACCAACCCTCTCTCTCACCGGTCCCCGATTTCCGTTCTCTGTCGACAACACCGCCATTTGGAGTTTGTCATTGCTGCTCCGTCGCTGCCGGGAACCCGTCATCATCGACACTAGTCCAACACCAGTATTCTCTCTCGCAAACAAATTTGTTTTCCTCTTTCGTGTGCGGATCCGGATCTGATATTGGGTATGGATTGAGTAATTGATTACTCCATGAATGTGTTTACCTTGGTATTGTTATCAATTGATTTTGTATGTTGTTGTTTGGGGTATGTATTATGAAAGAGAGGCTTGATAAGATTTGATTTCGGTATGGATTGAGTGATTTCTTACTTCATGTGTGTATTTTTTAGGTATTGTTTTCAATTGAACTTTTGTGTTGTTGTGTTGGGTATGTGTTATGAAAGATTGGTGTATGCAATTTTAACTATATATGTGATATGAATGCAAGATAGAGTTTTGGGTTACAAAAGACATTTTTTTTCTTTACTATTTGTGATAAGAAAGCGCTCTTAGTTCAGTTCGGTAGAACGTGGGTCTCCAAAACCCGATGTCGTAGGTTCAAATCCTACAGAGCGTGAGTCCAGTCTTGTTAGTTCTAATTAGACGTAAATAATAATCGAAAATTGACCTCCTTTCTTTATTTAAGCCAGAGGAGGTCAATCAACAAAGATTTGTTAACTAATCAAAGGTCCAACTGATCGCCACGTCTATATTGTAAATATGCAGTTACGAATAATCCAGCCAAAGTAATAGGAATCAAACCTAAAACGATTCCAAATAGAAGTACTTCAATCATTTCAATTTGTTTGAAAAGAAAAAAAGGGGGGGGTAATATCTATCTTTAACTATTAATCCGAATTGTCCCTGAATCTCAATAACCGAAATTAAAAAATTTTCGCGATAAAAGAAAAAACTCAAAAAATACATGAAATCCTACCAAAATATTTAGTTTTATGAGTTGATTCAATTTATTTCAAAGAAGTCGTATCTTGCTCAGACCAATAAATAGAGCTGAGGTTGTACTTAAAGCTGCTAGTAGAAAACCGAAATAACTAGTTAGAGTAGGCATGAAGGAGCTAAATCAAATATGTTTTTTTCCACATATATTTATAAAGCACTTACCTAAGTTTACATTTTTTTGT
>BSUD01000002.1:51190452-51202332 GCA_033239045.1 Fagopyrum esculentum | reverse complement strand
ACTGTAAACCTATAAAAAGGGATGTAGCGCAGCTTGGTAGCGCGTTTGTTTTGGGTACAAAATGTCACGGGTTCAAATCCTGTCATCCCTACCTATTGCTTTTCCTCTGAGAAGAATTAACTAAGATCGACGAAATAGAGGCAAACTGGACATATAGAATCCGTCTTTTTTAGAATATTATTAGAATCTATATCATATTCTATTTATATAGATTCTATATAGTATATTCTATATAGTATATAATACTATATATACATATAACGCGTATGCAATTTTAACTATATATGTGATATGAATGCAAGATAGAGTTTTGGGTTACAAAAGACATTTTTTTTCTTTACTATTTGTGATAAGAAAGCGCTCTTAGTTCAGTTCGGTAGAACGTGGGTCTCCAAAACCCGATGTCGTAGGTTCAAATCCTACAGAGCGTGAGTCCAGTCTTGTTAGTTCTAATTAGACGTAAATAATAATCGAAAATTGACCTCCTTTCTTTATTTAAGCCAGAGGAGGTCAATCAACAAAGATTTGTTAACTAATCAAAGGTCCAACTGATCGTCACGTTTATATTGTAATTTGTTAATATTTTGATTCGGGAAATGATGTTTTTTGGTAAGACTTGTATTGGGGATGCATGTTTATCATCTCAGTTGGGTATGTAACTAGTTGGGTAAGGATGTTTTGTGTATGTATGATTTTCTGGGTATAAATGTTTTTGTTAATTGGTTAATTAGGGTATTAAATTTGGGTATGTATATTATCTTACCCAAGTATGTAGGGATGTATTTTGCAAGATAGGTGGGTAAGCTTGCACTGTATATTGGGTATGTAATTTGGGGTTCATAATAGTGGATATTGGTTATGTATGGATTCATGTATTTGTTATTTGGGTATGTATTTTATGTTACCCAAGTATATAGAAATGTTTTGCATGTAATTGATTACTCCATATATGTATTTTATGTTACTCGATTATATAGGAATGTTTTGCATGCAACTGATTACTCCATGTATGTATTTACTATGTATTGTTATGAATTGATTATGCATGTTGCTGTTTTGGGTTTGTATTATGAAAGATAGGCGAAATTGTTAACAATTGTCTTGGGTAAGGTTGTTTTTTGGGGCAAAAACTTGTGTGGGAATGTTAACACACTTTTGGTTAACAAAATTTGGTTGTTATTTTTTGGATACGTCAGGTGTGTTATCTTTTTTGTATGTTGTATGACGATTTATGTTTGATTACCCAAAATTTCGATCTCAAAATTGGGATATGCACTTACCATGCTCGATGTACTACAGTGACAATCATACGAACAAACTACTTACCCAAGCATATCAATATCTTACAAAACACTTATCCAATCATATCAAACTTGAATCTGTGGATTTGTATGCATTTTGGATAATAACTACGTACATAACCAAAAAGTTACAGGAAACCAAAAACTATATATATTCATTAAAAAGTTCATCAAATAAATTACACTAACAACCATGCATTTTTTGGGGCATTTTCATGAAATCTGTCACTAGTCAAATCGGATGGGCCACTTTTTGCCTACTTTTGTACTATTTCTAATCGGAAGTCGTATTCGCACGGTTCAGGATTTCTGTATTGCACGACTCATTCGCAAAGCGTGACCGTGGTCTCACGTTCACGCTTTGCGAATGAGTGAAAAGGTCACGCATTCACAATGCGTGACCGTCACGGTCACGCATTGCGAATGCGTGACCTTTTCTGCCCTAAAAGCACTTACGGAATGAGATCCCGTAAGCGCTCTCATTCAAAAAAAAAATCGGAAGCAGCGACAAAGAAGACGATAAGCCGAATCAAGCCCAATCCACCATTTCACACAAAATCAACAATGGATAAAGACAGTAACGAAGGAAGGTCATTTCAAAAGCGGAAACACGACCCGAGAGAGGTATCGTTCGATTTTTGTTCGGTTTTTGTTCGGTTTTTGCTCGGTTTTTGCTCGGTTTTCGTTTTTCACTTTTAGGTTCGTAATTGAGCATGAAATGGACATGAATAGTTAGATTGTTGTTGAATTAGTTAGTTTTAGGTTGGTTGAAGAGTATATTGCACAAAAATGCCCTTGATTTGCTTCGACAGTCCGCCTTCAATGGCGGACTGTCGAAGAAGATGAACAGTGCTCCACGGTCACGCATTGCGAAACCGTGGAGCCACTATTCATCCTTTAATGCATTGGAATGCATTATAATGCATCCATTATAATGCATTCCAATGCATATAATTAATTTAAAATAAATTAATTTAATAAAAGAATATTAAATACAAATAAATGAAATAAAAATATATTTATTTAATTTAATTGTAATATATTAAATTAGTTTATCCATTTTAATTTAAAATAAAATAGATTAAAAATATTGTATTAAATATATTAATATTATATAATCTTAATTAATGTATATTAATTCAAAAAAAATGGAATAAAAATATATCTAATTAATTTAATTGTAATATAATAAATATATTAAATTAGTTTATCCATTTTAATATAAAATAAAATGGATTAAAAATATATTAAATCAAAATCTCTACCTTTACTATTTAGTTAATTTTATTAATGTAATTATAATTTATTTAATCTCTTTTAGTTTCTTTTAAATTCAATTCAAATGAAAGTAAAGGAAACTAAATAAAAGAAAATTAATTAGATTGGCTTGTAATATCAAATATAGATATTACAGGCCATGCAGAGACATAGACAGAGGCGTCCTACGGCCTCGGCTCGTAGAGATGGACTCGTCACCACCAAGGCTACGATGGGGAGGAGGTCCCAGGTAGCTGGTTTGGCTGCCGACACACCACCACCACAGCATCCACAAAGACCATGCATCTTAGATGCATCTCCGGCTCTCCCTCGGGAGGTTCTTCCACCACCGACATACGGATCTGACTCGGACCAGGATGTGGCCGGTTCTTCTGTACAGGCAGGGGAGATAGATCCCACAGCTGGCGAGCGCGTTGATACTACTGCTGACGAGCAGGTTGAGCCACCTACTGATATTACTGCTGACGAGCACATGGAGACAGCTACAGATATTCCTGTTGAGGAGCAGGTAGAGCCACCGGTTGGCGATCATACCGAGCAGCGAGATTTTGACTTTGATGCTCCACCGGTAGATCCTGTAGTGCCGCCGCATGAGCCATTTGTACCGGCTGATCGAGGCCGTGTAGTTGCTGATACAAGGGCACCATTGATCAGCGATGTGCTCACTTGCTATGCCGGACACCGTGCTCGCGGTGTCTGGATGGGAGAGGTAGATAACTAATCACAATTATAACACATTATGTTACAAAAACTAAATTAATAAAACGTTTAATTGAATATTCGTTGTGTTATGAAGGAGGATTACAGGAGGCCGATGACAGCTTTACGGCGGATAGAGCACATTCAGACGCTTAGTAGATGGATTTCCGACGCTGATAGAGCGGACCCCACTTCCTGGTTTGCTTTAGCATCTCAGAGTGGATTGATGGTTTGCTAGACGTCTCGTTTGCTGGTGTTGACCACGCCCTCATACATGCATTTGTGGAGCGTTGGCATCCAGAGACTAGCAGTTTTCATCTACCTTGGGGTGAGATGACCATCACCCTGCACGATGTAGCCGTCATCCTAGGCATTAGGATTGATGGAGAGGCCATGGTCACACCTTTGCTTGCACGAGAGAGGGTTAGGTGGCTGAGTGATACATTTCATATATCAGAGGTGGAGGCTAGGAGTCACCAGACAGCTCTACTAGTTGACTTGCTGAGGACTGCGTATGATGTCATTCGGCGCGACCCAGCTACCCCAGCTGAGGAGGTGGCTTTTGTATTTCTTCTTTTCTTTCTAGGCTCATCCTTGTTCGTCGATTCGACCTTGGTTGATCGACTTGGTGCGTGACCATGGCCGGATTGGAGACTATGTTTGGGGCACCGGCATGTTAGCGTACTTATACTCGTACGTATAACTATCACTCTACTTCAATAACTAATAACTTCTTATTGTTACTGTTATGATAAAATGGCAAATCTGGACTTTACCTACAGTATGTTGGGCGATGCCTCACGACTGAAGGTGAAGACGATAGGAGGATGTACATCACTTCTACAGGTAAGAACATTCATTGTAATTAGTCACTTTAGATAAGAACTTTCATTTGTTATTCTTACTAATAATATCTTTCATTTATTTTAATATTTACAGTTCTGGATCTATGCCCACTTCCCGTCCTTGGGTTGTTCAGCGGCAGAGGATCCAGGACGTCATGGATCGGCCATATGGGCTTCTAGACTGTCTGTCCCGAGGACACCAGCACCCACTCTTGAGAGGCTGAGATCCTTGCGCTCACAGTTAGATCAGATGAGAGCGGAGGACATCAAGTTCATGCCATATAGCGATAGAGTGTTAGATTTTGAGGGCGAGTTTGTTGTGTCGACGTACCGAGGGACGATCCAGATAGGAGATATCATCGAGGCATACATGCCGGATCGAGTCCTCCGACAGTTTGGGTACACTCAAACGATCCCACTTCAGAGGATTGTCCCTTATTTGGAGCAGCACCCCGCTTCTGGCAGTAGAGGGTATAGGGTGAGATTCCATGGCACGGATGATCGTTGGGTTGCTAGACACGAGGAGGCGAGCAGATTTGCGCTTCAGGGTCAGACTAGGGCTCCTTTACCATGGACAGTATCTCAGGACTACATGTCCTGGTTTAGCGAGCGGTGCCATCCATTTCTCCTTCCTGGCTCAGCTATGCAGTCTCCACCGGTAGATCGTCCTCCTCCGGTCCCTGTTTCAGATACTCGGGTATGTGTTGATATATTTACCTTCAAAGTTTTAAAGTTTTATGTTTTACCTTTAGCGCTGACAACTTTATTTTCCAATGCAGAGGCTACACATTATTCAGGCCCGCCTACGGGATATTATTAGTCGTGGCTCAGTGACTATGGAGGACATACATATGATGTACGACGAGTCCGTTGGCCAGGACGTTCATATAGCACCATCTCAGGTCAGGGCGACACAGCCGAGACGAGATTGATGTACTTTACCGTTTGTTGGCCCACGCTACCTTTTGTTGTATGGAGGACATACAAAGTGATTGTCAATACCTTTTGTTGTATATATTACATTTCATATGTTGCAAGTTATGTGTTTTACCTTTTACATTGTTTTTAAGGTCTATCACTAATCTCGCTTATTATAAAACAAGACAAATATCCATAAACAACATATAACCTTGAACTTTGTTTAAGCTAAGAAGAAACACAAGTTTTATAGTACTCCGCATGAATTACATACTCGCTTATTATAAAACAAGACAAACATCCATGAACCACATATAACCTTGAACTTTGTTTAAACTAAGAAGAAACATAGGTTTTATAGTACTCCGCATGAATTACATATAATTCAAACATCCATCAACCAAATGAAACCCTGAAACACACATAACCTATCACTCTGAATAAGATACGAGATTTACTGTCACTTCTCTAGGACACTCTTTGCGCCGGAGGTCGTCGAACATCTTGAATCTATCACGGAAGTGTGCATCCCATCCATCAATGCTAGAATCATGTCCACGCCTCCATGGAAGGGTCAAAGGTGGTAATGGAGAGTCTGGTTTAAGCCAAACCTAACGAAAGATGATTGACAAATGAAAAATTGATTACCTTTTTTTGTCATTCTTCCGGACTTGTAACAGAATATATTAGATGTAAAAGGTGTAGAAAGAAAGAAACCTTACGGCTACAAAGTGATTGCATTGACCCACGCTATTGCACGAATCTTTGTTGGGGGTTCTTGGTTCTCAACCGTTGCATCAATTGGTAAACATGTCTCGGGGCTTGAGCCAAGTATAACAACTGCACACCGGTAATATGTCGCTGCTACCGTTGCAATAAGTGGACACTTCATCCAATTCTCCGACCCACAAGGTATAGGATCATTCCACCAAGTGGCCTCGATAACTTCATCAACCGTCCATTTTACCGCCGACTATTGACAAAAAAAACAATTAGTAGTAAAATTTATCATTTTATCAACAAAATATAGTAAATCAAAGAAAATGATGAAGGGTTTATCAACAAAAAAATACTCACATGTGCGTACAAGTCCTTTCTCATCAACAACTCTGTAGCCATTTCCCTTCTAACAATCAAGTAATCTTCTTCCGAGTATCCCGAAACCACGGCAAGAGATCTAAATCCACAATGCCCATCTCCTTTAACATCATAGGCTGAAAGGATGAAGGGTTTCATGAACTTCTGCATCTGATCACCCTTGAACCGATAGTTCTTAGAACGTCTGGTGGTGCTTTTCTTACCGCGTGGCTCAACCTCCTCAACTTTAACTTCAACTTTGGCCTCTTCAGGCTTCGGCTCCTCCACTTTAACTTCCACATGTTGTCTTGCTTTAGGTGGACGACCTCGAGGACATGGACGTGCCGATCCAGAACCATGTTCAAACCGACTTGGTTCTCTCCTTGTTTAAAGAATGCCGTACTTTGGTGGTCTTCCTTTAGTTCTGACTTTCTGCTCTGGTACTCTCAACGTTGAATTGCCCGGACTTGTAATATCTTCATATGATGAAGCCATGCGCTCAAGTACATCTCTCGGAAGCACATTCTTGTCCAATCGCTCCCTAAAGTCATTGAGTGACTCCATGTATCGATCAATATGGACAACCTCATCGTCATGCGTCGGATTCAATTTTTCCCATCGTACTTGCTTCCAATACGGGTGAATCTGATCCAAACGTATTGGCTCCCGATGCCTAATAGCAATATAGAACTCGTGCGCACAAGGCAACCCATGAGCTTCCCTCCAATATGAATCCTTACATGTTGTCAAGCTCCTAATTTGCTTTGCCTTCTCGTAGATCTCTAACAACTCCAAGAAGCACTCGTTGCTTACTTTGTTTCGGAGCAAATCAAATATAGGCACACGCACAACCAACAACATCCTCTCACGTGACATCTCTATTGACGCTTGAATCTTATCAATCTGATCATTTACCATCAAGTCAATGTTCTCCATCACCAACTGAAATCCTTGAACGGTAGAACGCAATGTACCCTTCAACAATGAGTGTGCGGACTCACACCTAACAACCAATATCAATTCAATAAATTAATCTACAACAATTATTAGAAAACAAGTGCGAACAATATAAAAATAGGTTCTTACGCATTCGTTGTCCTCGTGCCAAAGTGTAGATGCAAGTCGCACCAATATCGAACAATTGCTTCTTTGTAGGAGATTAGCCATGTAGTTTCCAAATATTCCATCAACCTCGGATACGCTTGCCAATGCACTTTCATTTCACCCAAACGCCGCTCGTAACTCTCAGGAGATCTAGACTCAATAAGAGCATGGTAGTGTGATGCAAAAACAGCTTGTAATTCCTTTGACCGAGTCACCGCCCAAGATCTATGTTGGATGTTGCACTTTATATGAAAGGTGCAAATCATGTGCTTCACATCCGGAAAAACAACACCGAGGGCACTTATGAGTCTTAGCTCTTTGTCCGTCACAATCACCCCCGGTGTAACATTTCCGCACACATGTCGGAGTCTCCGTAATGCCCACTCGTAATGATTGGCGTTTTCTTTGGCCATGAAAACAAATGCTATTGTAAACGTCAACCTCGTGCTAGTGATACCGACAATCTCTAACAACGGCATCTTGTACCTATATAGGATATATTATGAGTTTACATTTATATTAAACTAAAAGTACATGAAAAATTAAAAAATCATAATAACATGTATATTAAAACTTACTCGTTCATCTTGTACGTCGTGTCTATTATGATGACATAAGGAAATAGGTTGAGGAGATGTCTTGAATCCGGATGCATGATGAAAAAATCTGAAATTTCTTCCGATTCCGAGCATCTTCTCACATTTACGTAATAACGACGCTCCTCTAACATATGTAGTGCTTGTTGGAGAGGACTCCGTCCTTCGGCTTGTAGCTTCCTAATCTTCATTCCAGCATTGTATATTTGTTCGATTGTGCTGACGTTGTATGGATCATCTAACTTTATTGACTTCAATATATTTCTCGGCTTGAAACCCGACCCAAGCTCAGGTCCCACCTTCCGAAATTGTGTCTCCGTCAATCTCCCAGCATATGTGTGTCCCTTCAACTGCTCGGGAAGTGTATGATTGTGCACTCCATTTATAACATGCAACGTCCACTTCTCATCCTCGCTTTGTACGCCCTCAAGCTCAAAACAACATTCGTCCTTCTTCGATTTCTGTGCTCGGCTAGAAGATGACTCGGTATCAGGATCCACATCTTTCTTCTTACGAGGGGCTCCAAAACGTTCGCATGTCAAACGAAACGTAACGAACCCCCAAGAACTTCTCCACGACCTACTAGTAACCAACACCATGTTCATGGTTCCTCCCATGAATCGAGCCCAATCCACCATCGTCTCGCGATCATGGATAAAACCGCAAATTTCAAACATTCGCGAATAATCACTCCCTTCGTCACGAGAATAATTCGGAAGATCCTAGTTCACATAGAAAAAAAAAACTATAAAATTTCTAGTTTTCGGTTTACTAATTTTCAAATAATAAAAAACACGAATTATAATAAATGTTTCTAACATTATTTGCAACTATATCTAACTTAAACATACATTATATACAACAATTCTAGTTTTTCTATATTTTCGGTTATAAAGTACTTACCTCGAAATGCCGAAGAAACTCGTCTGGATCACTAAATTTTGTATCGTCGAACAGAATCATCACTTCATCATCCTCGTGTGTTGACATTCTCCCAGTTGTTCTCCAGAAAATGTTGTGTTGTTTTTTCGAAGATGTTATGAGCGTTTTTCACCTCTTCTATTACTATCTTTATATAACCAAATGAAATCAATAACGTTTAAATTACAACGGTCACTTTTACAACGTTCGAATTACAACGTTCGGATTATAACGTTCGAATCTCAACGGTCATAAATTCACGTAGACGCGATGAGTGACCTTCACGGTCACGCATCGCGTAACCGTGAACTTTTCACGGTTACGCGATGCGTGACCGTGAAGGTCACTCATCGCGTCTACGTGGTGCGTATACGAAATCGAGCGCCGTGCCCTTAATATCCCCCTTTCTAATCTTATATCTATTAAAGTAGAGGACTTTTTGCCACGTGTCAGCGCCACAATTTTCGAAGCCCACGAAAATCTTTTTAAAAGTTCAATAATTAGGAGATTTATCAAGCATAATTAAAACACTTAATTTAAATTAAAATCGATAAATTTGGAGTTTTTTCAAGATTTTATTTTTTCCGAAGCCCACGAAAATATTTTGTTTTTGATTTAGAGAATAGTTAAATTAATTATATATATTTAATATGTTTTATAAATAAATTGTCAAATAAATTAAGTATTGGTTGGTGAATTATTGTATTTAAAATTATATTGAATTGATTAAATTTTATTAACTAAAACTGAATTTAATAATAAACTTTATTTAATCTCTCCATCTATATATATATATATTGTATTTAGTTAAAATAAAATCCATAAAACAAAAAAAGTACTACTATTTTTGCTCATGAGTCATATCACCTAAGAAAATTATCAAATAAATTAGGTAGACACCCCTTTCCTTCATCTAGCAAGTGAGCTAGCTAACGGTATGAATCATATCTACCTAAGGATATTATCTCAAATCATATTGTATTAATTATATTATTAAAACTAAATTTATATCTTGTATTTAATTAAAATAAAATTTATAAAAAAAACTTGTTTTTCTGTTCCCAAACTCGAACTTACACTCTAATATGAATTACATTCAGCAACAAAAATATAATCTTTTTAGCGGACAATAATTTGGTATGTTTCGTGTTTTTTGGAAAATATACAAAAACGTGTCACTGCCCTCTGTTACTTACCAACTATTCATGTTTAATCTTAATGCGTTGAATTAAGGCCATGTTGGATATAGAATAAGTTCCATTTGTTTGGAATGGAAGAGCTTCAAGCCGACACTTAACACAATAAGATCATGCTTAGCTTCTTCTATGTTATAATCAATACTTATGTCAAATAACACCTATCGATCAATGCCCAAAGGCAAAATCGACCAAAACTGAAAACAAAATCTGAAACCTATGCCTAAGAGTATAGCTATTTTTAACAAACCGTCACAAGGCCGTCCAATTCGTTTCGGAGGCCTGTGCTATATCATCACATTTTCATTTACTTACCGTAAAAAGATAACATTTATATTTTAATTTTTTATTAACTAAATTATTATTAAGTTAAAATAATTGATTGTTTTCTCTATAATAATTGATTTTGCACCGATAGTTCGACCCTTACACTTCCCAAACAAATTAAGAAACAATTTGATTTACTAGATTTTTTTTAATTTTGTGTTCAGAGAATAAATCTTAAAGCATAACTCAATATATATTCAAATAATTACAAAAAGTAACTATGAAATTATTGAATTTTGTAGAAAAGGTAAAAAGAAATAAAAAGAACATAAAATTCGGTCCCAAAATTAGGGGTTAGGAGAATCGAACTTGAGATTTTACGGCTCCAGTAATCCAAAATCAAGGAAGCTTACCATTGTACTATTAGAAAACATAATATAATGCTTGATTATAAAATATATTGGGTCTTTATTTTTGGGGGGCACTGTGTCAGTATGTCGAATGGAACCGCCTAATGAACGGGTTTGACCCGTCATATATACATAGGGTCAAGCCGCAGAGAACGACTATCACGGAGAGGAATGAGAACTTCTAAGAGACGTTAATTTTCTCGTATTCGTTCAAGTAAATAAGAAGATTATGGTAAGTTATTATTAAGGAATACACATCGTATTGATGAAGGATTTTGAATTAGGTAACATGCAGTATATATTAGGAAATTAAAATTAATTTCTATAAGCGGCTCGTAAGTTGTAATATTTCGTTGCACGATCTTTCATTCACATATATAAAACACACTTTAACGGCGCCGTGTTACCATCGTATTTGGACAAAATTTATTTTTGCGTATCGTGTGAATATTTTTTTTCATAAAAATGTGCATTATTTAAATTATGTATTGATGAATGTGTATATATTCATAGTAATTGTGTATTATTGTCCTGAACATGCCGTTCATGAACGTTACGGTTCTTTTTGTGTTCATGAACAAGTTTGTGCATTCACTTAGTTGTTCATTGGTCGTGTTGATCTTGTACTATAGCAAACAAATCAAGTAAATGGTATATACGACACATATAGTTTCGAATTACGCCACAACATTATTCTTTGACACGACCAAATCAATGAATCTAGAATGAAAGCGATAACGAGCGCGAACAAAATCAAATTAGAACGATAAAAATTGACACGAGTTTTTAAATAAAATCTTGATAAATGGTTTTTAAAAAAATGTAACCATTAATAATATGTCATAGTGCATGTGTAGTCGGCTCACAAATGAAATTTAAATTGAATATTAAGGGAATTCAATATGAAAAAGGGTGTATAGATGGAATTGTTTAAATAAAATCTTAATAAATGGTTAAAAGAAATTCAAAAAATAGTTTATACAAAAATTGGTTGAGTAAAACTGTATTCTAAAAAAGCGTAAAAATAGTATAGTAATAACGAAAAACAAATTTTTGGAACGTCAACTCAGTAATTACGTTCTCGTTATCTTCGGTCAACTACCTACAATTATCCGTGTTTATGTTTTTCAAACATTTAATATCAGAGATGAAACTCTTATTCGGCTGGTTTAAAAAGAACTATACGCCCTATTAATTATAATTGTATTTTTTTTTATCGCGTAACGACATCTCAAACTGTAAATTTGACTATCTCTCCCATAAAAAAA
>BSUD01000002.1:50941018-51190192 GCA_033239045.1 Fagopyrum esculentum | reverse complement strand
AAAAAAAAAAAAAAAAAAAGGAAAGAAAAAGCATGGTTGCTTTGAGTTTCCTCCATTAAAAGCGAGTGTCCATTTTGTGGTCACAATATGCCAAATCTTGATACAGACATCCCTCTTCATATGTCTCTTTCTTCCTTTTCTTTTACCTTTCTACTCTCTCGTCTTTACAATATTTACAAATTTCTTTACCTAATTAATGTAATAATGTTTATTGAAAATCATTGTTGGGCCAATCGTGTGCCCAGGCCCACCAGCTCCGCAGAGAAACCCTTCAAAGCCCATGACGGGAATCCCTATGTCAATTAACGCCGATACAAATAGTGTACATTATTTTATTTTTTTTCTTTTTTTTTTATAGCGGAAAGCGGTTCGATCCTATAGACGGCGCGCTGCTTTTTGGTACGAAAGGCTAAAAGAAATCGACAGATGGACTGATCGTCATGAAGGTCCACAACAAAGGAGAAAAAGAAAACACAAAATACATCATAAAAACCCGAAAGCATAGAAGTCTCCAAGCAAAAGCAGAATGATCTAGTCACTCAAAAGCGACGAGCATGGACGTTCATTTTCGAAGGAAGTACAAAAGCATAAAGTCTGAGGAACAGTTGTGAACACCTAAGATTTAGACTGCAACAAAGCCGTCAGAAGTTGATCACGCATCCACGCCCCCTTCTCGACAAACACTCGAAATGCCACCAAAGACAGAGTCAAAGCAGAGAAGATGAAGCTGCAACACACGGGTAACGTGATATAAAAAATGTGTCCAACTTTGATGATTTAAAAGGTACGATTTACAAGGGGAACATTTTTTTGAAACGAGTTGGTTTAAGAAATGATTAAAGCAAAGGAGCTTTGCAAAAAAGTATGCTCTTGATTTGATCGATCACAATAAGTTCGATTATGATTTTAGAGATATTTATTGACGAGGGAAATAAATATATGCGACGAACCACAATCGAACGTAAATACTAATTTTGTTGATCAATTTTGGCGTTAATGGTGCCGTTAGGCCGCAAAATTGGTGACCTAAGGACGAGATTAATCTCCATATTATATTGAAGGATCGTTTGTTAGTTTTAATTTTAATGTACTTTTCACACTTATAGGTCAAAGTGCAGAAGGGCGTTTACATACCATCATGACTGATATTTGAACCATGAATAATTTTATATATTTGAATGTGATTATTACAATTAGCCTGAATTTTTTAGGCTTGGTTAGGATTTGTGGGGTGTCTCCACTTGTTTACCTTGGTGTTAGACTTTTTAGAGATTGTGATAATGCAATTTTTATCTGTTTTAGTAGAAATTTAGATTGTAACATAATGACCCAAGCACAAGAAAGAGAAGGTGTAATAACTTTTCGCTCATACATGAGAAAGAGAAATTGGTCAAATGGTTGACAGAAGAAGAAGTTAAGCTCTATAAAAGCAAAAGGTAATGGTGTCAACAAAAAACCAATCACCAAATTTTGACATTTTATTTCAAACATAAACTAAATACATGTCCAAAACAAAATATAGATCAGGGGTCTTTTTAAATCTATTAGGAGATAGAAGATAATCTCAAAATCACGACAAAGGAAAAATATCGGCTCGGTATAAGCAATCAAACAATAACAGTGGTAAAGATGAGAATTGTAGAAGGGTTTAAGCCCCATATGATTGTAACCAATACAACAAGATTCACTGTTTTATAGATTTTAATTGTATAAATCCTGAAAAGCGATTTATTCACATCAATCCACTGATCTCCTTTCATCAAGATTTTACAAAAGAGACCCTCACGTTCACAATAGATAGGGTCACTACATTCATTTTCGGAATGATTCAATAGGAACTAGGAGCAAAAAAAAAAAACAAAGTTCATAAAGCATTTAGGCAAATAGCAACTCCAACCAATTAGAACATTTGGGGTTCTTATTACAATAGACAAAATAAGATGTCATATGGGTAGAAAACAAGATCAGAATACACATGTGCTTAAAGACGAAGAGCCAATCTTGTTTCGTGTTGTTGATTTGTATAGATAAGCTTCTTCTGTTGAGGAGAGAATAAAAAATGTAAGGAAGCATCACATGTAGGTTCACGGTTTTTTCTTTTTCGTTTGATCGGGTCTCTCTTGGTGAAGTTGAACACCGGAGAAATTGATTATGTGTTGCTAGTGATGTTGATTCCCTGAACGGAGACATTCTTGATGAAAAAATTAGATGCTTTAGGGTGATTGTTTGTAACACCCCAAATTCGTGGGACTCGGAGTGCTACGGGTTAGGACCTCACAATGGGTCCTAACCCTAGCCTGACAACAAGTTCACTAGTGTTCGCTCCAAAAGGTGTGTGCAAATAAGTCTTAAATTTATAACCAAGAATAAAGCAAAAGCGAACCTGCGATGTACGGATCAATCACAGCAATAACAAATATTCCAGGGTTGATAATAGGGATTTGGTGAAATCAAATTGATTAAAAAAATCTAGCAAAAAAAGATATGCAACTATTGATAAAAGCAAAGACTTTGTGTAATAATTGGGAAAAAGGATTCTAGAGATCAAGGACTCCAATTGTGGTTTTCGATTCAAGACTTCTAAAGATTATATGGACAGAGCTGGGATTGCAAGGTATATGTTCTAAAACGGGATAATGTACAGTGAAGTTTCCACTACCCACTTATTCCAAACCCAAAGACTCTAAATAAAGGATGTTGAGTTTCGATTAGATAGAGGTTCTAAGGGAAGGATTATACTCTCAAACCAAACACTAAACCCAAGGGAATCAGGTTAACTCACAAAGGTAAAGGCTTTGGCACACTCAACCTTAATAGAGGGTTTTGAAACCTCCATTACCTAGAACTCGTCATCGTTGGCAACCAAGCAAGGGATTCACCGGGTAAGTCTCTTCCCACACTCGGATATAGGTTAGAAAGGGTTAACAAGACTAGGGTTTAAGCAATCTTTAACCAATGATTAAGGATAAAGCAAGATAGGTATTACATAAGAGAAAATTGGGTTGTTCATCATAGGAAATCGGTCGATTCACCAAGATTTTGTTTTCAAAATTCAAATCTTTGTTTTGAAAATTGGTTTTGATTTATTAGAAAAGCATGCAAATCGAAATTCGATTATCAAGATCTTGATATGTCTTAAATTGATTTGACATTCTTTTTAAAAGCAATCCACCTTTCCAACTTATCTCTTTCCTTCGTTCAAAATCTTTACAAAAACCCTATTGTGCTTAATCTTTCAATTTTAAAACTCTCTTTCTCTCACAAACGCTCATCCATGGCTCCCAAAAGATCATCAAGCCGTGATGCCTCATCACTAGTAGCAAAGAAGTCCAGATCCTCTCTCCAAGACCATCTAAGGACACAATGGTTCTGATTTCCTTAGACTCAACTACATCGTCTCCTCCGGCAAACATTGTAATTTGTGCTCAGGCTGGAATGCTGACAAACTGGTTTAGAAATCACAAAGCTACAGGAACCTGGCTCAATGGATTTCACAATCGTCCACTCTGCATGTCCAAGTCGGTCGGTCTAGAGTTCCTACAATCTCTCCACTTGCCATGCATTACACTGCTCAAAGGTTGCTCAATCTGGAAGATTCTGAATCCAGGGAAGATAGGATTCACAAGGCTGACAAGGATATCTTTGTGAATCTCACAGCCATAAGAGAAAGGGGAGAGCTAACCCTAGAATCCATTGTGAAAGGTAAATCAATCACGCTTACCTCTACGATTATTGCTCAGATTCTAGGGCTTCCAACTTCTACCTTCTATCATCACCCTCGTACAGCCAAAAACGTCCGTTTGGCTAAAGAACAATTTCTTCTTCCAAACTCCTCATCCTGACAGCTTTCTCGTCCATCTCTCACCCTTGAAGCAAAAATAGTGTTTAATGTGCTTGTGAGATGTGTTATACCCAGATCCAACTGTAGAGATCTGTTGATTGTCCAAACTTTGGAGTTGTTGCATCAGGTACTGAACGGTTTAGATGTTGACCTCTCGAATCTCATTCTCAAACACATGCTTCACATCATTAACTCCACTAGCAAAAATCCCCTTCCTTATGCTAATCTTCTTCCAAAATTCTTCAAGTACTTCTCAATCGACACTTTGAATGAGGACATACAGGTGGCCACTGGGAGAATAGATGAAGATTGTTTTGAAAGTATAGGAATTGAAAAGACTTTGACTAGAGAGTGGACGTTGAAGGACAGAGATATTGGTTCATCTTCTACTTCTAAAGATTAGACTATGTGGAATTTTGATTGGAAACTTTGCGAAGAGATATGGTTGATTTTAGGTATGAGATTACTGACCGACTGGATGCTTCTAAGGACCTCTTGGCAATTATGCACTCAAAGGTAAATCAAATGTTTCATTTGAATGCTCAATAGGGAACATACTTCCACTGAATGACGATGATACAAAGCAAACGAGGGAAAAGGCTACAGATCGATGTGTTGCTTCAGTGTAATAAGAATGCCAAGAATCGACTGACTCGTCAACCACCTTCTGAGGATCCAGACATTTTGACTATCGAGGAGTATAGTGTGGTGAAGAAATATAGAAATGTTGTGGATGAATGCAGGGTTGATGAGTACAAGAAGATGAGAACATTGGATGAAGACCATACACGATGGAGACAGAAATGCTATGAAGATATTCAAGGACGAGGGCTTCGCAATTCAAAGTGGTACCAGGAATAGATTTCAAAGCCTTGAAATCGATTTCAAGGCCTTGAAACTGGATGTCAAGGCCTTGACATGCGCTTCAAATTTTCTTTGTTTTAAATTTTAAGGTCTTGAAACGCGTTTGTGGCCTGTTTTAAAAACTTTGTTTTGTGATATATTTTGGGCCTGTAATTTTAACTCCCGTACTTTAATTATTTTTTACCCTTGTTGAAAGACAAAGGGGGAGAAATTATATGTGATGTGATCCGACATTACTGCATTCTGCATTTCATTACTACATTCTGCATTTTCAAAATATTTATTTGCATGGATATATCTAACATTGAATGCTGGTACAATATTTGTTTTGTCTTCCATCAAGGGGGAGATTGATAACTCCACCGTTGATACGAATTTTTTTTTATTTAAATGATGAAATACTTAACATATAAATGTGGTTTTATAAACTAACAAATATCGATTATATTTTTAGATTGCATGTCTTGGTTCGTGTGTTAAAGTGTGTGTAGGTCTTGAGAAGCATAACAAGGGAAGATCAAGATGCCGATGCCTACAATGACTGAGAGAGAAGATCTAGGAGAAGATCTTCAAAGGCCAACTAACCAAACAAGAAGATCTTGAAAGATCTCGACTGAAGGCATTCGTAGATAAGATTTTAACCAACAATCTAGGAGAGAAGATCTCGGACAACGGCTTTCAAAGATTCGATCCAACCAACGAGAAGATCTCGGCTGAATGAGTTTGAAGATAAGAGAAGATCTACAATGGCTTTCAAGTGAAGAAGAGAAGATATAGGGCTTGAAGATCTCCAACAACTTGCAACAACTTTGAAGATGAAGATCTTACAACGGCTACTTCTCAAACAATGTGAGAAGATCTCGCTCAACCAAGCAACGCATTCTATGGAGAAATAAAGATGTTACAACAACTATGGGAGAACGGCTAAAAGAACATTTCCATAGAAGACTATAAATGATGAACAACGACTAAAGATAGAAGAACAAGAGCTTACACGTAAAAGAAACCAAGTCTCCAAGCGATCATACAAGAACATCTTCATCGGTCCAAAAGTTTATCTTCCTCTTAAGCTTACATTAGTTTACTTCCTTAGAGTGAGATAAACACAAGAGCTCTATTGGTATATCTATATAGTGTTATACTCAAGTGTGTTACTCTGCGAAGTAAATAGGCTATTATTGCTAGAATAGAGTTGACTAGATCGTAGCATTGAGGCTACATTGAGAGAAGAAGGAAAGTTATTCTAGGTTGTATCTAGGACTCACAAAAAGCAGATAATAGATAGTTAAAATCTTAGGGTCGGAAACCCTAGGCGGAGAGCAGGTTCTTAGGGCCAAACTTCGTAAACATATCGTTGCGTCGATCTTTTGTATTCCACACTTATTATCGTGTTTTATAGTTACTAACAACTTTTTGCAGGTTTCGAAGTCAAGGTCTTGAAATCCACTTCAAAGCCTTGAGAAACAATTTTGTCACTAAGCATAGAGATCGACTTCAAGGCCTTGAGATTAGCTTCAAAGTCTTGATATACGATATTGCGAAAAACTCTCATACTATATTCAACCCGTCTTCTAGAGTATTTATATCCTTATTTTTCACCTATTCGGTTCTTCGATCAATTCCCTTTCTTAGTTACCTCCGATGACGAGTTCTAGGTAATAAAGGTTTCAAAACCCTTTATTGGTTTGACTGTGCCAGACCTCTTGCTTAAGTGAAACCTGAGACTTATCCGGTGAAGGTTTGTTCTATTTCTTTAGGATGAGTGGTTGGTTTGAGTTTATGTTCCTTTCCTTAGAACCTTGAGACTTACACGGTTATGGGAGCTTTGGTTTGGGATAGTGGTTTGAGAGACATCCCCTTGATCATTCCCACCTTAGAAACACCATTTCCTTAGCGATCCCAACCTTGTCGTAGTTTTTTTGAATCGAAAACCACAACTGGATACCTTGATCTCTAGAATCTGCATCGCCCGATTATCATATTTGACGTCTTTATTGCTTTTTGCTTGATTCATTCTCTATTTTCAGCATTGATCTATTCTAATTTTTATTTATCACATATATTGATTTCACCTCAGTCCATGAGATCGATCTTGGAATATTTTGTTTATCTACGTAACGATTCATACACTGTAGGTTCGCTTATTTGTCCAGGCTTTTATTACAAGTATAAACTTAAGACTTTATTGTTCATAATCACACCCGTCTAAGAGCAAACACCCACAACTTTCTCAACTCCACCTCATAATTCTCCTAACCCGTTATAAAATGTAAGATGTACTACATATATGCAAATTTGCCAGAAACTACTAAGTCGTAACAACTACTTTATATGCACAACAATACTCCATTGATTAGAAACTACCTCATATGCACAACAATACACCATTGATTAGAGATAATAATAAAATCGAAACCTTAGGAGATTTTGAATGTATGAATAATTAAAAAGTAGTTTTGTAGAGACAATAATGATTGGATTTTGGGGGCAGTAGCAATGACATTATTATGTGCACCTCAAATATATAATCTCCCTCTCTTCTACTACTTAGCTAGTAGGTAGGTGTTTTTTGTTCTTCTGCCTCTTTTCATCCACATTATACACATTCCATTTTGTTCAACTCGATATTCTTCTTATGCATTCTTAATTTCATGGTAGAAGAACATGTGTTGCGCACTATTTCGAATTTGATAACTTTATCCAGCCGCACTTAAGGGTCATAAGATTATTAATCAATTACTAATCAAAAAGGAAGAGAATTAGTTAGTCAAGGCACGTAGTTGTATTGAACGTTAGTTGAATACATGTTAAATAAGGTGAGAACGTTTGGTTTAGAGTTGACTCACACAAGCTCCCTCCCTCATCAAAGGACTACTTCACATGACTTTTGTGTATATCACACTATAAATCCTACCCACATTACGCCTCTTATCCTCTTTTAACGTCTGCAAATAAGTATGGGACCTGGTGGTGGTGGCGGTGGTGACTTCGGAGGCGGTTTCGGCTTTGGAGGCCCCGGAGGGGGTTTCGGCTTTGGAGGAGGCCCTGGTGGTGGTGACTTCGGCTTTGGAGGAGGCCCTGGTGGGGGTTTCGGCTTTGGAGGAGGCCCTGGCGGCTTTTTTGGCGGTCCGGGCTTTGGAGGCCCAGGATTTGGTGGACCGGGCTTTGGAGGTCCGGGTTTCTTCGGCCCGGGGTTCATGGGTCCGGGTTTCTTTGGTGGTTTCTTCAATGGAATGTGTGATATGATGTACTCATGGTAGGTTGCTAATCAAATTGTTGTTCATATATAATATATAGACCAATGTATCATGCCTAGAATATTGAAGATCATAATATTAAGGATTTGGATCAAGTAGAAAGATTATTTTGTTTAAGCTGATTCAATATTGGGATCTTGATCTTTGGGTCGATCAATTTTCCGCAGTTTATCTTTCATGTGTTGCTGCTGGATGCTCCAAGACTGCTTCGGAGGGCCGCGAGGATATGGTCCACCAGGTGGACCTGGTGGATTTGGTGGACCCGGTGGATTCGGAGGACCTGGCGGTTTCGGAGGATCCCGTCCCTTCTAGATACTAAACGCAAGCTCCTCGCAACTCGACTTCTCCTATGTCTTAATTCGCATTTTTTCCTATAATTTACTTGATTTGCTGTATCCTCTTGTGTTTCAATGGCTTATATGGGTCTTCGTTGATTGTATTGTATATATGAACAAGATCTCAAGTTCATTATCATGTCTGAATCATCTCGACACATCTAACTGATCAAATTAAACTGATTAATAGTTGGAAAGAATCTCGAAATGATGATTCTAACAGCCACCTTAAACACAGATGAAAACTGAATTGAGAGTAATAGACAGAAATATCAAATGAGCATCTCGAGTTCATATAAGATACAATCAACACACAATCAGTAAAATCTCATGACAATGATGAAATCCATGAGAATTCTAAGCAAAACATAAACATGAACAAACAGTTGATCAAGGGGAAACCTATTTCATTGCTTCTCCACATATACATACAACACAACACAGTTATCAGATCACAATTATGCAACGGTAAACCTTATCACTTAAGTGAAACTGGAGCAAACCCTGACGGGAAGGACCGCCACCAAAACCACTATGCATCACAAGCACCTAAAAAGCAAATGAATTGTAATTTAGAGATCAAAAGCTTTGGTTTCCAAGCATAGTACTCTAAACAGTGCAATCTTCTGACTATAAGCTGTTTGTTACGCATTGCATTTGAATTGAGATGTAGAATTTTGTAGCAAAACTGAGGAGAGTTTTCCATGTTCTATATTTAGTATGCCTTGAAATGGGAAACAATTTCATTACAACCTTTTTCCTCTTATTCAACCTAATTGCAATTTGACTCTTGAAGCCAACCACAAACAACAAATATGAGGAATCACTCTCTACAGCTTTGTCAAGAACCAAGCACATGTGTGTTACTTTCCTAAGCTACATTTACCATCCAGTAGACATTCTCGAATCATCAAACCTTGCATCTCCAAAACCCTTCCCCTCCTTCCTGCTATGGATTTCTCCTTTTCTACTATTTTTATAGAAATACATTGTCAAGGACCTAACCACTAAAAGATAGCTGAACTAAGCTACTAAAAGCTTTTTAATTCAGAAATTTCAGAGAGTTGTACCTGATTCAGCTTCATTCACATGCAATTTTGGTGTCGAAGCTGCTAAGAGAGATAGCAAAGGCCTGAACTGCTGAAATAGGGTAACCATAGTCCATGGTGAAAACATCCTTTCCAACTTTCCCAAACTGGAGAACGACATTTTCATGCTCGGAACCATTCTCCAGTGAAGCAACCAGCTGAAAGTTCTTAACAGAAGCAACGGTTACACGACCGTTGAAGTTCAGACACCAACACTGAAGTTGTTCATGCCATCTTGGAGTCTTGTTTCTCAATACCAACATTCGCTCCTCACAATTTGAAACAGTCCCAGACGTGAGATTGTCCACGCGAGCTGATTTTGATCTAGAAAAGGGGATGGAAGGGAAAGATTCCACATTGGTTGTCAGGAATTCAGTTGGTGTTGGTGCCTCTCCTCCTGCTTCTATAGAAGAAGCTGGAATTGTTTCCATCACGCACTGCATTCTACGTGGTCCCCTGGAATGGAAGTATATGCCTTAAAATTCATAACTTTACATGACAAACAAAGAACTGAGAAACCAACAAACATTCCTTCAAAATGCTAGAGAGTTGTTGAAGGATAGAATCTTGTTTATCAGATTCCAACTATTGGTCTAACCTGGAACCAAGGACATTCAACTCATACGAAAGGTGTGCTATAGGGTAGTTGCTGATGGGAACCTTGGCAGTTTGTTTACAGCCTGCCAGCCTTGTTGAACGACTCTTGACCATTCTAGCGCCACCACTTGAAGGTTGTGAATCATATATTGTGAACTTGGTTCCAAGGAAGTTGGATCTAAAGTAGGACAAACTTCAAAAGTTAAATTGGCAAAAATTCATAAATCATAATTATTACACAAAAGATCAGCTAACATGCCTTAATTTTCCTATGCAGAATCCGCTTCCTTTCGAAAAACAAAAAGGATCCAAAGAAATGATGTAATCTGTGCATGTTGGGTGTCTACATTTCCGTGCCGCAAGCAGAAATTTTCCATTATCATATGACACTTCGAATAGATAAAAATAATACAAATCAGTAAAACCCATTTATAAGATTGAAACATAATTAGTCCAGAAAGCAGATGCAGAACTGACATACCTGAGTCTTTACCAGCATAAAGACAATAAGTTTGGCTGCTGCGGTATCGTTTTATGTAACACTGGATAAGGGAACTCCTAGGGCCAGGCTGCAAGAAGATATAAAAACTAGATTCAGCAGGAACAAAAACAGTGTCTAGAGAAATATTTCAATTAGCTTTAACAGAGTGCAAAATTTGGTCACCACACTCTATCATGGACATGTAAGCATTATTGTGCTTTGCACATTCATAATCACATCTAGATGAAGCATATCTTATTCTCCAATACGATAAAGCTTATCAAATGTGTTCCTTTGTGTTCTCAAATGATTACAATGTTATTCAAGTACTACAAGTTGGTATACTTTGTGTCTGGATGGTCAGAACAGCATACCGAAGATCTCTCCTGCTCGTATAGATTCTAGCTTATCCTTTCCGTATGCATTCCGTGTTTTCCTTTCCTTAGAAAATATGAACTGGTAATAATCACAAACACTTACTATCTCTTTTCTGCTACTGATAAGTGGGAATACTTGTTAGGAAACTAAAAACTAAAATATTTTTTTATATTAAAAGTTGCTACTAACTTAAATAATTTAGAGCTGACTAGAGTTAATATTTTCAGAACTCTAGGCATTCTTCAACATCAAAATCCAAATATGTGAAGATCTTAATGTGCTAATTGAACACTTGGAAGAGAGATGAGCAGCACTCGAACACATTCCTGATGTGAACAATATAAGGCTAGTAATAAAAGAGAGGAAAAGTAGATACAGTGGCAGTATAAAATAGGTGAATCAATATAAGAGTAGTAAAAAAAAGGAGGAAAAGTAGATACTGTGGCAGTATAAAATAGGTGAACTCAGGAGGCAAGTACAAAAGAAAAGCTCAGTTTCTATAAATAATCCAAATTAGAGTTGATTAGAAAGTTGGACTGTCACTCACTGAACATCACTCAAGCTAATGCCAAGTACTATCATTATTGAACTATGTTTACTAGAACAGGATTCGATGCATACAAAGAAAGGGGCTGCATACCATGGGAAAATCATTCAGGAGATTAGTCTTTTGAGTTTTTCGGCTTAATGTTGGGGAGGGATCAGCCTCTTGTAAAGGAGATGATCCCCTGATTGATCTATCTTGTACACTTCTCTTTTTAATCCTATCAGAGTCATCCTAGTTATTCTGCGGCCCTATTCAACGACTACAATTAGATCATATAGCTTAAAATTTAGAAAAGGCAAAAAATACATTCAGTTGTATATATCTATGGACAAAATATTCTTTTTCATTTTAGTTAATAATTAAGGATCGCTATTATTGACCTAAATTTTGTCATTGCTAGTATATTAAATGATTATACACTTCGTTGGTACATAATACTTAAAATACTATTTACTTATAATAAAAAACCGACCCTCTTTCATTGAAAATGAAATAAAACGAGCTAATTATATGCACTAAGAACATTTTAATTAATAATTAAATTTAAATGACTATTAACGTGACAAAAAGGTGTTGATCTGCACACAGGTAAAGGAAAATAAACAGATTTTGGGAGGATGTAACTTGAACTAAACAAATTTAGAGACATACAAAAGTAAAGGGATGGGCAATCATAACAGTGTTTCATTGAACTGCAGAAGGGGAGAAGTTGACATGGAGAAGCCTCAAATGGATATCTACTGGATGTACAAGTGAGTACACAGTACACTCCCGTCCGGGCAGGGAAATACCTTTTTCTATTTACTTAACTTAACAAATATGAGGCCCCTATATTTTGGGAAACTTAGTGCTGAAGAATAGTGAACATGCCATCATCAACTTGACCTATCTCTTAGTTTTCCGACTTTTCGCTTTTAGTGATTTGGCAAAATGTGGAGAGACGCCGTCTAATGCTATCAATATATCTCATATTTCCTTTTTAATTGTTGCACTGATAAGTAATTATTTGATCTCTATAGGTAGAGACATGTTGTGGTTTTCAAACATAAATAAGTGATGGATTATAAATAAGTGGTGCAGCACACTAAGCAGCTGAAATCTCTGTATCTCCCTCAAAAGTATTTCTCATCAAACCAAAGCAGCAATGAACAAACAATAAGCATATAAGAGTAACAAATGAATGAAATGGGATACTGGAAGAAATAGAATCTTATTGTAAAAAATACACTATGATATTTCGAGCAATTATAACATTTAAGTATCTCTTTTTCAAGTTTTTCTTTCCTATTTCAAGTTCACAGGGATAATGGTCCTCAATAAATTGTTTTTAGTGAGGATGTATCTGGCAAGATATGCTGAAAATGTAAATTGATAACGTCTAAAACAGTAGTTGACAAGGCCTAAGAAGATGATAATGTGCTAATCCAGAAGCCTTAAATGTAAACTGCATGTTACCAACAAAGTACACCACTACACCCTTTAAAAGGGAAAATCCAGGACCATTTATATCCATTACAAGAGGCCTATAATAGCATTTATAGGAAACAAGCATAATCATTGTCATAAAAGTCTTACGAAATAAATTTGTCAACGGTTTGTCACTTCACTAGAACAAACAACCACAATTTCTTACTACTTTACTAGTATATCATAAAACACGAAATAAAACAGTCAAAGACTTGCCAATTCACCACAACAAACAACCAGAAATTTCTTTTTATAACATGATACACAGAATTCTAAGACCTCCGTTGAGCAAGCAATATATAGAAGTTGCATTCATATTCTTATTCACCACCATATTAATATAAAAAATTGATGAAAATAAGATATATAGTTGGTATAATTACTGCTTTTAGGGAAGCTTATCTTCGCAATAGTAATAAACTGATGATCAGTCAAGAAACCATATATGTTGACACAGAAATAATGTTATGAGCTTATCGAGCTATCTTACCTGTTTCAAAGAGATAGGAAATGTTAACTTGGATGAAACCTCCGGAGTTTTAACGATCTCCTTGGTGATCTCTCTCCAACTACGGCACACCCCAGCACAAGCCACCACATTGCTCCTTTGGGGCCAAGTAATCTCCGAATCCTCAATTCTCATGAGGACATCCCTGAGGAGCTCAGGGGGCATGTTAGCCCAACAGCTTTGCCTTAGAGCATCCAAAGGGACCACCGAGCTATCTTGCACAACCCGGTGAGACCTCGATCTAAACCCTCTCCTAGAAATACTCCCAATCTCATCCTTCATGTCTTGAAAAATGCTCTTAATCGACATAGTTCTTACTCCAAATCACCTCAATACCCACACAAAGCAAATATATTAGGAGCACATTTGGTGACCAAATGCTGAGAAATGAACTTAAAACCCCCAATTACAAGCTCCTAGAACCAAAAAATTAGCAACAGATTCGTGCTGGCATAATCCTTAATAACCCAATGCATAGCATCAGATCTGCAAATTGGAAGAGCACCAAACAATCCAATTAGAACCCATCATTTAACACTGAGGCATACAAATACTAGAGCGTAAAATCCGCGGAACTGGACTAATTCTTCATCTTTTACTCATCCAGAGAATAGACAAAAGAGGAAAGAAAATTGAGCAATGGGGGTAGGAACAAAAGAGGATTAGCATAAGATTAGGGTTTGGTAATGGGAACACAAGAACTATGGAAGATAAGTAGTGGCTGGTGGGAGTGTAGGGTATAACTCCCGAATCCCCAATCCTTTGTCGATAGTCCCTACCCTTATGTTTTTAGCTGTTGCTCCATCTGATAATATAGAACGGTTTTGAGCGTCTTGCTAATTGGCACTCTATATACTATACCAGTTGACCCGGATTTAATATGGGCTCGATAGACTCGGGTCAGAGGTTATGGTATTGGCCTATTAGGCCAACCCATCTTGTTAGTGAGTTTGTTGGGAGACTGAGGATGAAAATTGGTGAACAATCATCTAAGTTAACGGGTCAAATGAATCATATATCTGGGTGAAATTCAAAAGAATTTTGACTGATAGGCGGTTGACGGATGAAATTGATTGGTGGCAGGACGGGTATGAATTGACATACAACCACACACCACCCCAACTGACATCCACGTGTCTCGTTTCACCCTTTCACCCATATAAGTTGATTAAAAAAAGTTACTAAAACCCAAAATTTTATAGGGTCAATTAAGTAAGTAGGCTTTTTTAAGAATATGTAATAGTAAGTAGGCTTTTTTTTATTTTTGATTAAGTAAATGTACCCCTAAATTGTTTTTTACCGTCAAACCCTACTTCCCGCAGCAGCCGTTCTCTTCTCCTCACGCCTCCTCTCTCTCTCTCCCCTCTACTTCGCTTCGAGCTTTGGATCTGAAGTACTCTTCTCGTTCTCTGTTCGTTCTCGTTCTTCTGGTACTCTTCTGTTCGTTCTTTGTTCTCTCTTCTGTTCGTTCTCTGTTCTCGTTCTCTATTCTCGTTCTTTCGCACTCTTCTGGCACTCTTTTCGTTCTCTCCTTGAGCATGTTGGCTCGAAATGGATCTCCTAGTGATTAGTGAGTTATCTTGTGTTTTTGTTGCTGATTATTGCAGATCTGATTCTTTGTTGTTAATTGTTGTGGACGCCTCATACCAGAAAACGTTGTGTTGCCCGATTCAACCTAGGTGCTCGACCGTTGATTGGATCCCGGCGATGAAGTCCGCCGCTGAGGTCGCTGTCCGGCATGGAAAGCCCTAGGTGCTCGACCTTGTCGCCGCTGGTGTTTCGGAGTTCCGGTTGAGGGTTTGCTTAGAGTTGCTAGGGTTAAAGCCCAATGTTATTAGGGGGAATGGATATGAAATTATCGCCGATTCTTACATCATGGTTAGTATTTATGTTTGTTCCTAATTTGAAAAAGAATCATCAATCTTTCTGTTCAAGGTAGTGTAGATATTCATTATTCAAATCCAACTTCACCTAATAGCTATATAAAGGCGAAAGCGATATAGACAAAAGACGCAAACACACATTGATCAATTGCAGCAAGCTAATTACTTCCTACAGCTACCTGTGCTTACATAAGCTCAAGGAAAATATGGAGAACAAGTTCATCGAGCTTCTGCTCTTGGTTTGCATCTTATTCCCTTCAGGTTAGTTTGTACCTCGAATTCTTCAATGAATTATCATTCAGTATTTATATGTGTGAGAGAGAGATGAAGACGTGATGATGATGATGATATTTGATAAGAACAATTTGGGACAGACATGGTATAGGAAGCGGAAGGGCAATCATGTAGGAAACCGAGTATGTACTACAAGGGGCGTGTCTTTGGACGACCAACTGCTGCATAAAAGCTTGTCAGAAGGAGGGATGGCCTTATCCTCCTGTTGGTATAGTTTTAGGTGATTGCAGCATACATAATGATTGACTCTTTGAACAAGAAAGGGTACAACAATTAAGCTATTCAAGTTCCAACAAGTACAGAACTTGTGCAGATATTTACACTTGCAGCAGCTCCTGTATCACATTTCAATGGTTTTCACATCTAATACATGTTCATCTTAATGTGTAGGTGGCCTTATACTCTCTGATTATCTTCACTTTCTAAATATAATTTTTTCATACCAGAAAATTTTGGTATGAGTTTTCTGGTACGAAAATTCATACCAGAAACTCATACCAGAAAATTATAAAAAATAAAAAAGGACCCAAAAAAAAACTTCTGGTATGAAAAAAATTCTGATATGTGAAAAAAATACAATTCTGGTATGTGAAAAAAACAATTCTGGTATGTGAAAAATAAAATTCTAGTATGTGAAAAAATTATGGTATGTAATAAATTCTGGTATGAAAAAAATTCTGAAAAAAATTCTGGTATCAAAAAATTTCTGGTATGAATATGAAATTCTGGTATCAAATTCATACCAAAAAATAAAAATAAAAAAATAAATAAAAGACAAAAAAAAAATAAAATAAAATAAAAATAAAAATAAAAGTCACATTCATTTACGTAATATTGTTTTCAGAAGACTCACATTAATGGCTTCGTAGAGAAAGAGAGAGAGGCTTTCTCATGACCAACACATTTTCTTTCTAGTAACATAATTTATGGTATGTAGAGCATGTGAGATATTCTGGTATGACAATCTGGTATGACAAATTCTGGTATGAATAAATTCTGGTATGAACAAAATTCTGGTATGAACAAAATTTTGGTACGAAAAAATTCTGTTATGACAAATTCTTGTATGAATAAATTCTGGTATCAACAAAATTTTTGTACGAAAAAAATTCTGGTATGACAAAATTTTAGTATGACAAATTCTGGTATGAACAAATTCTGGTATGAAAAAAATTATGATATGAAAAAATTCTAGTATAAGAAATTCTGGTATGAAAAAATTATGGTATGAGTATGAACTTCTGGTATGTAATTCTGTTATAAAATTCATACCAGAAAATAAAATTAAAAAAAAGGCAAAACAAAAGAAAAAATAAAAGTCAAAAAAAGAAGTTGTACGTAACACTAACAAAATTTTAGATTGATTTGCAATTGTAATGCCTTTTCTTTTTTTATTAAAATAGGGGTTAATTAGTTTCTTTTTTTTATTAAAATAGGGGTTAATTAGTTTTACCTACCATTAAATGAAAGTGGTAAAAAATTTGGGGTACATTTTCTTAAACAAAAACTCAAAAAGGCCTAGTATGTCAAATTATCCCAATTTTATATTAGTTTTTAACATAAATTAATTTTAAAAGATCACAAAACTCTAAAATTTTGTAAAATCCGGAATTTTTATTCCGTCTATTTCCGTTATAAAATAGATCTCGATCAGTTGACCCATATCCGTCTACTTAGTTAGACATATTATTATAGGATTTATTATTTTATGTAGATTCATTCACATAAAATGATAGAATCTTTTAAGTAGTTTATCATTTTATGTAGCTTACTTCCGCATAAAATGATAGAATTCTTAACCGATCTTAAACTATAACCAACTCCATATTTGTCTAGTCCGTATATTTATGTGTCGGGATCTTGTCCAGCCAGAAACTCGCTAAAGTAAGGAGCCCAGCCGCAGCCCAGTTTAGCCCATCTGTTACTCTATATTTCAGCTCAACGGATCCAGCTCACTGCTGCCTTGTCTAACGTTGCCAGCTCCAGCCCAAAAGCAGCCCACTACTGCCTTGTCCAGCGTTGCCAGCTCCAGCCCAGAAGCAGCCCACTGCTGCCTTGTCCAGCGCCAGCTCCAGTCCACTGCTTGCCTTGGCCGCAACATCAGCTTCAGCCCAACAGCCCAGCGCCTCCTCCAGCTCAGCAACGCCAGCCAGTTACAGGAAGATCTCAACAGCCGTTACACGAGATTAATGCAGACAATCAAGGCTCCACAAACTCAGCAGTAACGCTTCTTCCCTACCTTCATACCTTCATTCTGATTCTGGAAATCATACCGCTCCAGCCATCTACAGATCATCCAATAATCCCCTTACAATCTGCAGCAGACCCAGAAAACTCACAGTGAAGAGGCCAGAGAATCGCATAGCCGAAGATCTCTCGTGCCCACACCGCCTTCTGCTCCAAGAGGTGAGTCTTCGTCCCTCTTCTCCCTTCCTTCAGTCCTTTCCGGATCTGGACGTGACCAACGTACAGAGAGAGTAGAACCCTCATAGCGTAATGTGTACAGGACCGGTGAACTCCCCATCCAAACGTTTCAGCAAACAACGTGTAAAGCTCCTTTGCGGCTGAACCGGACTTCCTTCCTCACATACATCTATAGTGACCTTAGGCGCGGCTGCAGATCCAAATAATCGAACTAAGGACCTGCTGAAACGGGCAAGTCACTGTTGTACCATTTTTGTTGCTGAGTAAAGAGTATAACGTAGGGTAGAAGATACATGAATGACGGGAGAAATGTTGTGTGTTTTACAGTCTAGAGTGACTGAGGTTTAGAGAGGATCAATTAGTTCGAACCTGGGGTATATGGGACTAGAAAGTAGGACCAGAATGAAAGACTGCTGCAATTGGGAACAATAGAAATAAGGGGCTGCTGTAAAATTTAATTTTATGCCTTCAGCTTTTAAGTTATAAACTGCCATCTTGCCGACCAATGTTTGAGCGTTTGGATGAAGATCCACCGTTGAATTTTGGATATGTTGTAGAAGGATATATGTAGTTTAGCATATTAAAATTTGGGAAGAAATGAACGGTCAGATTAGAAGTTATAAGCTCCCGAAGTTAGGTAGTTGAGCAGTTTTGGTAAACCTAGATTTTGGTTAAGTATAGGAATAATAAGTGTAGTAGTCAACTTTGTGAATTTTTATAGGAATAATGGCTGAACAGTTGGGAGGAATTCTTTCTCCTAAGGTTAGATAGAACCTCATAGAAGATCTAGAGATTTAATTCGGAATTATTATAAGCTGTTACGAATTTTATATTTAGAACCGAAGTTAGACTTTTACGATCTTCCGGAAAATAGAAACATAGGAAAAATATCAGTTTGGGACCAAACGAAACTTTAGGAGTTAGAATATGATTTTAGAATATCAAATAGGAGTTTAGACATGAATTTTAGAATTTTCGGGAATTTCGGGACCAAGGGTAAAATGGTCATTTTACCATAAATTAATATTGTAACTAGTTATGTCTTAATACATTATTCGATCTTAGAAGTGTTAGACTTCTAACTACGTGAGAGTCTGCTAATGCACTTATCGCCTTTGGCAGGCAACTGAGTTGCTACAGTTTACAGAACGAATGGTGTACAAAGAGTCGAGCTTTATATCAGGTAAGTCTTTTGGGCTTACTTAGCTGACTTCTAAATATGAGTATGAATGATGATAGTGGTGTGTGATTGAAATGTTTAGAGAGATAGGTTGTGATATATAATTACCGACCTATACTTGGCCTAAGAGTAACGGGCGGTGGCATTCTGCTCAGTTAGCTTGCGAGCGCTGGGGGTTTCTTTAGGGACTAGTCCATACTCGGTTTGTAGTGATGCTACCGGCGGAGGTCAACTAGACCTACACCCAGTTGGATAAGGAACGGAGGCGAGAGCTGTTAATAGCTCTCGTGCCACAACTTAATTGAATAATGTGAATCACTTAAATAATAGATAATAAACGGTTGAATGTCAGCATGATGTTTTTTTATTTTTTGTTTCTGCTTGTGTTTGTGCTGTTATCATTCTACTTATATTTGGATAGTTAGCTAACGGTTGATGTGTTGTGTAGATTTGCCACAGGTTAGAGCAGATGCCGAGTGATCCAGATGGTAGTGGTCAGCCGGGGTGTCGTACTTTAGGATGTTTTACAGTTCTTTATTTGTGGGATTTACAGTTGGACTTTGTCTCTTGTCGTTCTTTCCGTACTTTGTTATATTAAGTTTTCCGGCTGTTAGTTGATCTGGTCACATTCATACATTGTTAAAAACTATTTTTATGATTTCTGGTTTTCCTTATCTGTGCCTTGTTGTAAGATCATGTTAAGTTGTTGTCAAACTAAGGTCGGGACCCACTGTGCGGTCCTAACCAGTAACTCCCTAAGTTATAAAATTTGGGGTGTTACAACATGGTATCAGAGGTCTAGGTTGGCAACAATGGCACTAGAAATCTTCAAAAAGGTCATATAAGTAAATAAACAGAACCCGAAAGGGGTCTGAGTTTTCCAAAGAGAATTTTGGTTTTAAAATGCATACAGAGTCGGGTTGGGATAGAAAGTACGGATGACCACCACTACCTCTGCGGATCTCGGTATTCTTAGAATAATTATAGACTTTTACTGTTATGATAGATTAGCTAGTTTATAACTGTAGTTGTTACTATTCGTGCAGATGGCATGTACTAGGGCTGCACAGGTGACTGGCCGAGGTAGGGGTCGTCCCCCCTTCCCCCAGTCAGATAGGATCGAGCTGATAGCACCCCTGCTGATAGAGGGCGTGGTCGTGGGGTAGACCTCCACTAGGGAGAGGTCGAGGACGAGTTCCTCGAGAGGACCCACCTGCAGCAAGCATACCAGAGGCTGCTGTAGAAGAAGTAGCTGAGAGTGTAGGCCCCGAGGTCAGGCTTGAGACCGCCGCTAGGTCTGGAGCGCAAGGAGCACGTTCTACTGAGTCGGGACGTGTTTCTATTGGAGCATCGGAGTATAGGGAGTACAAAGCCTACGTCGAGCGCATGGAAGAAGCTGCCAGAGTTGAGAGGCGTACCCATGTACCACCAGTGGTACCGGCTAGGTCAGCTCAGGTGACACAGGGAGTGTCTCAGGTGCCGGCTGTATCTGAGAGGAGGGCTAATGCTGATAGAGCGCCTACTGGGTCTAGAGCACCGAGACCTGATGAGTGGTTGAAGGCTTTCAACTCTCAGAAGGTTCCTTCATTCAGTGGAGAAATAGGGCTAGAAATGGAGCACTGGATAGGGAAGATAGAGACTGCTTTGGAGGCAATACGTTGTCCCGAGGATCGCCAGGTGGATTTGGTACAGACCTGTTTCACAGATGATGCTCATTCATGGTGGCGTACCATTCGTGGCCGAGTCACCAGCTGGGAGCAAATGAGGAACATTGTTAGGGATAGGTACTGCCCTGTTTCGCTGAGGAGGGAGAGATTCCAAGATTTCATTGAGGCGGGATTTGAGGATATCCCGATTGCTGCAGCCATAAAGAAGTTTCAGAAAGAGTTGACTTTGCTTGGACCATCTGCACCTCCAGAAGAGCAGCATGTTTACCTTTTCTCCAGGAGGTTGAGAGAGAGTACCCGATCCTATCTGGCTGGATTCCGCTGTGAGACTTTGTCTGATTATCAGGATAGGGCCTCTGCTTATGAGAGAGATAGGCCAGCTTCGAGGAAAGCAGCTCAGTCTAGTGGGCCGGATAAGCGGCAGAGGACAGGACATGCTGGTAGCAGTGCAGCAGTAACAGGTTATGGTCGAGGACAGACTCAAGGGAGGTCCAGCTACCACTCTACAGTTCAGACTCCCAGTAGAGATCGACAGTGCTTTAACTGTGGTAGCCGTGATCACATCAAGACAGATTGCCAAAGACCACCTATCACTTGCTTCACTTGTGGGAAGCCGGGACACAGAGCTACTTTCTGCCGTCAGGGTAGGGCCCCTTCTCAGCAAGGATCTTCTCCTGCAGGTGTTGAGAAGAGTGTACAAAGACCTCCTCAGTACCGAGCCTCGAGTCAGCAGCAGCAACAGTACCGGGCTCCAGGGCATCCTGCCTCATACAGTACGACTCAGGGATCAGATCGTGGCAGAGGACGTAGTAGTACCACTGACACTAGAGGAGGACCATCGAGAGTGTTCGAGCTGAGGAACACTGAGCAGCCTACAGCACCTGCGACCACAGGTACTATTTGGATCCATGACTTACCTGTGCGCGTTTTATTTGATACGGGTGCCACACACTCCTTTATATCAGATGCATGTGTAGATAGGTTGTCCTTAGCTACAGTAGAGGGTGTACCTTTTGCGGTTGGGTTACCAGATGAGGGTAAAGTTAGAGGATCTCGAGAGATTTATGACTGCCCTATTCACCTGGGAGGCCGGATTTGGTTAGTAAATTTTCTAGTCATGCCCTTAGCACATGAGGACGTGATATTAGGGATAGATTGGATGACTAGACATGGAGCCGTCTTGGATATTGGTAGGAGGACTGTGACTGTCGCCACGGAGGAGGGCCACAGAGTGATATTCCGAGGTTGGGACCTCGGAAAGTCCGGCACAGTTATCAGTGCAGTGAGGGCAGCCAGATTGATAGCACAGGGTTGCGAGGCCTTCTGGTGTTATGCCATGAAGGAGCGCAAGAGCCTGACAGTAGAGGAGATACCAGTTGCCTGCGAGTTTGCAGAGGTATTCAGTGACGACTTACCAGGACTACCTCCACAGAGGAGTGTTGACTTTAGCATCGAGTTAGAGCTGGGCACGAGACTGATCTCGAAGGCCCCGTACCGCATGGCCCCGATAGAGCTGCTTGAGCTGAAGAAGCAGTTAGAGGAGTTAGCAGAGAAGGGCTTCATACGCCCTAGTGTTTCTCCCTGGGGCGCACCAGTGTTATTTGTGAGGAAGAAAGATGGATCGATGAGGCTGTGTATCGACTACAGGGAGCTGAACAAGGTCACCATCAAGAATAAGTACCCACTGCCTCGCATAGATGATCTGCTGGACCAGCTGCATGGAGCGTCAGTATTCTCGAGGATAGATTTGAGATCGGGGTATCACCAGCTGAGGGTGAGAGATCAGGACATACCTAAGACGGCATTCCGGACTAGGTATGGTCATTATGAGTTTGTAGTGATGCCATTCGGGCTCACTAATGCGCCAGCAGTATTTATGGAGTTGATGAATGGGATTTTCATCGATTTCTTAGACCATTTTGTAGTGGTCTTCATTGACGACATTCTAGTTTACTCTAGAAGTCGAGAAGAGCATGCCGGACACTTGAGGACAGTGTTGCAGATTCTACAGGATAGTCAGCTATATGCTAAACTATCCAAGTGTGAGTTTTGGATGTCAAAGGTGGCGTTCCTAGGCCATGTAGTGACTGTTGAGGGGATTAAGGTCGACCCGGCGAAGATTGAGTCAGTGTCCTCTTGGCAACCTCCGAAGAATGTTAAGGAGATTCGCAGCTTCCTTGGATTGGCAGGTTATTACCGTCGGTTTGTGGAAGGGTTTTCTCTGATCGCCCGACCACTTACTTCTCTCCTAAGGAAGACTACTCGGTTCGTCTGGTCTGAGCCGTGTCAGCAGAGTTTTGAGGAGCTGAAGAGGAGATTGATGTCTGCTCCGATCTTAGCACAACCTGAGGGTACAAAGGACTTTGTAGTGTACAGTGACGCATCCAAGCTGGGCTTGGGGTGTGTCTTGATGCAGAGGGGTAAGGTCATAGCGTATGCGTCTCGACATCTGAAGACGTATGAGGAGAACTACCCCACTCACGACCTAGAGTTAGCTGCTGTAGTACATGCTCTGAAGATTTGGCGTCATTATCTCTATGGAGTGACCTGTCAGATCTTCACAGACCATAAGAGTCTGAAGTACATATTCACTCAGCGGGAGTTGAATAACCGCCAGAGACGGTGGCTAGAGTTGATCAAGGATTTTGACCTTGAGATTCTCTACCACCCCGGAAAGGCGAATGTAGTTGCTGACGCTTTGAGTCGGAAGACGCCTCGGGAGAAGGCGATAGCTCGGTTGACAGTACAGCCACAGTTACAGAGAGACTTAGCTTGGTTGGAGGTAGAGATCCAGTTCCCCGATACAGCTCATCAGTTAGCCACCTTAGAGTTACTTCCTGACCTGTTGGGTGAGATCCGACAGAAGCAGGAGACCTGTCCGATGTTGACCCGGATCCGAGACCGGATGTCACGAGATGAGGCACCTCAGTTCACTATTGGTGCCGATGGAGTGATGAGACGGCAGGATCGTATATGTGTGCCATCAGACATTGAGTTGAGACAGAGGATACTAGGTGAGGCTCACGCTACCCCTTACTCCGTACATCCAGGAGCGAGTAAGATGTATAAGGACGTGAGACGTTCCTTCTGGTGGGGTGGTTTGAAGCCCGATGTGGCCCGATATGTAGCCCAGTGTGCGACCTGTCAGCAGGTCAAGATTGAGCATCGTAGATCCGGAGGAGAGCTCCACCCACTTCCAGTACCACATTGGAAGTGGGAAGATATATCTATGGATTTTGTTACCGGATTGAGGCCCAGCAGAGGTTTTGATGCCATTTGGGTGGTGGTAGACCGGCTGACGAAGACCGCACGTTTCATTCCGATCAAGGAAACGTGGCCGGTAAGTCGTCTAGCAGAGGAGTTCACCAGACACATTGTGAGACTCCATGGAGTACAGAGGACTATCGTCTCCGACAGGGATGGACGTTTTACCTCGAGGTTTTGGCAGCAGGTACATACTGCTCTGGGGACGAGTCTTCACTTTACCACTGCCTACCACCCACAGACAGACGGTCAGTCCGAGAGGACCATTCAGACCCTAGAGGACATGTTGCGGGCATGTGTGCTAGATTGGGGACAGGTATGGCCAAATCACCTCCCACTAGTAGAGTTTTCATATAATAACAGTTGGCACGCGTCTATTGGGATGGCACCTTATGAGACTTTGTACGGGCGGAGATGTTGTACACCGCTGTGTTGGGATGAGCCTAGCAAGGCTGAGGGGGTAGTACCAGACCAGATCCAGGATGACATCGCCCAGATTGCCTTAGTCCGGGAGAGGATGTTAGCAGCTCAGAGTCGTCAGAAGTCCTACGCCGACAAAAGGCGTCGACCTTTGGAGTTTAGAGTAGGTGCACAGGTGTGGTTGAGAGTGTCACCTACGAGAGGAGTTAGACGTTTCGGCATTAAGGGGAAGCTGAGTCCCCGATATGTCGGTCCATTTGAGATCTTAGAGAGAGTCGGAGAGGTTGCCTACCGACTAGCACTGCCACCGAGATTAGAGGGAGTACACCCAGTTTTTCATGTATCTCAGCTGCGAGAGTACATACCGGATCCTAGACACGTCATCAGTCATGAGGATCTGATAGTCGAGCCAGACCACACTTTTGTGGAGTATCCAGTAGCCATCCTAGAGGGTAGTATTAGGCGCCTGCGTTCTAAGGAGATACCGATGCTGAGGATTCAGTGGTCTAGACGAGGAGTTGATGAGGCTACCCGGGAGACAGAGGAGAGTATTAGACGTAATTACCCTGAGTTCCTTGCGGAGTTAGCCGCTACCTCAGTACCGACGGGTTAGTACCGAGACGATACCTTATATGACTACTGTGATTATATGTTTACATAATTGTTTATGTCTATGTGCTTGATGACGTGAGTAGTTGCATGCTAGAATATAACTCTTGAGGGGAAAGGTATGGGGTAGATACCTTATTCCAAGTTTCGGGACGAAACTTAATTTAAGGGGGTATTGATGTAAAATCCGGAATTTGTATTCCGTCTATTTCCGTTATTATATAGATCTCGATCAGTTGACCCATATCCGTCTACTTAGTTAGACATATTATTATAGGATTTATTATTTTATGTAGATTCATTCACATAAAATGATAGAATCTTTTAAGTAGTTTATCATTTTATGTAGCTTACTTCCGCATAAAATGATAGAATTCCTAACCGATCTTAAACTATAACCAACTTCATATCCGTCTAGTCCGTATATTTATGTGTCGGGATCTTGTCCAGTCAGAAACTCGCTAAAGTAAGGAGCCCAGCCGCAGCCCAGTTTAGCCCATCTGTTACTCTATATTTCAGCTCAACGGATCCAGCCCATTGCTGCCTTGTCTAACGTTGCCAGCTCCAGCCCAGAAGCAGCCCACTGCTGCCTTGTCCAGCGTTGCCAGCTCCAGCCCAAAAGCAGCCCACTGCTGCCTTGTCCAGCGCCAGCTCCAGTCCACTGCTTGCCTTGGCCGCAACATCATCTTCAGCCCAACAGCCCAGCGCCTCCTCCAGCTCAGCAACGCCAGCCAGTTACAGGAAGATCTCAGCAGCCGTTACACGAGATTAATGCAAACAATCAAGGCTCCACAAACTCAGCAGTAACGCTTCTTCCCTACCTTCATACCTTCATTCTGATTTTGGAAATAATACCGCTCCAGCCATCTACAGATCATCCAGTACTCCCCTTACAATCTGCAGCAGACCTAGAAAACGCACAGTGAAGAGGCCAGAGAATCGCATAGCCGAAGATCTCTCGTGCCCACACCGCCTTCTGCTCCAAGAGGTGAGTCTTCGTCCCTCTTCTCCCTTCCTTCAGTCCTTTCCGGATCTGGACGTGACCAACGTACAGAGAGAGTAGAACCCTCATAGTGTAATGTGTACAGGACCGGTGAACTCCCCATCCAAACGTTTCAGCAAACAACGTGTAAAGCTCCTTTGCGGCTGAACCGGACTTCCTTCCTCACATACATCTATAGTGACCTTAGGCGCGGCTGCAGATCCAAATAATCGAACTAAGGACCTGCTGAAACGGGTAAGTCACTGTTGTACCATTTTTGTTGCTGAGTAAAGAGTATAACGTAGGGTAGAAGATACATGAATGACGGGAGAAATGTTGTGTGTTTTACAGTCTAGAGTGACTGAGGTTTAGAGAGGATCAATTAGTTCGAACCTGTGGTATACGGGACTAGAAAGTAGGACCAGAATGAAAGACTGCTGTAATTGGGAACAATAGAAATAAGGGGCTGCTGTAAAATTTAATTTTATGCCTTCAGCTTTTAAGTTATAAACTGCCATCTTGCCGACCAATGTTTGAGCGTTTGGATGAAGATCCACCGTTGAATTTTGGATATGTTGTAGAAGGATATATGTAGTTTAGCATATTAAAATTTGGGAAGAAATGAACGGTCGGATTAGAAGTTATAAGCTCCCGAAGTTAGGTAGTTGAGCAGTTTTGGTAAACCTAGATTTTTGGTTAAGTATAGGAATAATAAGTGTAGTAGTCAACTTTGTGAATTTTTATAGGAATAATGGCTGAACAGTTGGGAGGAATTCTTTCTCCTAAGGTTAGATAGAACCTCATAGATGATCTAGAGATTTAATTCGGAATTATTATAAGCTGTTACGAATTTTATATTTAGAACCGAAGTTAGACCTTTACGATCTTCCGGAAAATAGAAACATAGGAAAAATATCAGTTTGGGACCAAACGAAACTTTAGGAGTTAGAATATGATTTTAGAATATCAAATAGGAGTTTAGACATGAATTTTAGAATTTTCGGGATTTTCGGGACCAAGGGTAAAATGGTCATTTTACCCTAAATTAATATTGTAACTAGTTATGTCTTAATACATTATTCGATCTTAGAAGTCTTAGACTTCTAACTACGTGAGAGTGTGCTAATGCACTTATCGCCTTTGGCAGGCAACTGAGTTGCTACAGTTTACAGAACGAGTGGTGTACAAAGAGTCGAGCTTTATATCAGGTAAGTCCTTTGGGCTTACTTAGCTGACTTCTAAATATGAGTATGAATGATGATAGTGGTGTGTGATTGAAATGTTTAGAGAGATAGGTTGTGATATATAATTACCGACCTATACTTGGCCTAAGAGTAACGGGCGGTGGCATTCTGCTCAGTTAGCTTGCGAGCGCTGGGGGTTTCTTTAGGGACTAGTCCATACTCGGTTTGTAGTGATGCTACCGGCGGAGGTCAGCTAGACCTACACCCAGTTGGATAAGGAACGGAGGCGATAGCTGTTAATAGCTCTCGTGCCACAACTTAATTGAATAATGTGAATCACTTAAATAATAGATAATAAACGGTTGAGTGTCAGCATGATGTTTTGTTTATCTTTTGTTTCTGCTTGTGTTTGTGCTGTTATCATTCTACTTATATTTGGATAGTTAGCTAACGGTTGATGTGTTGTGTAGATTTGCCACAAGTTAGAGCAGATGCCGAGTGATCCAGATGGTAGTGGTCAGCCGGGGTGTCGTACTTTAGGATGTGTTACAGTTCTTTATTTGTGGGATTTACAGTTGGACTTTGTCTCTTGTCGTTCTTTCCGTACTTTGTTATATTAAGTTTTCCGGCTGTTAGTTGATCTGGTCACATTTATACATTGTTAAAAACTATTTTTATGATTTCTGGTTTTCCTTATATGTGCCTTGTTGTAAGATCATGTTAAGTTGTTGTCAAACTAAGGTCGGGACCCACTGTGCGGTCCTAACCAGTAACTCCCTAAGTTATAAAATTTGGGGTGTTACAAATTTATGCTTGGTTTTAACATTTTCCCTCATTTAGTCAAAGAGCTGAAGAAGTATGACCTCGCATCTCTAGATTTTTAAAATCAATTCGCCAAAAATTCGAGTCTTCGACACCTCAGTCTAGCACCGGGCCACGTTAAGCCGTTCACACAAACATTTCACTCCTTTCATCGCTAGCTTCCTTTTATGCCCGCTTCTAATTTATGTTGATTTACGTGTGTTTTATGCAAACAATATTTGTGTTTGTTTACATAGTTTTGTATTAATTGAAATTCATTTCGACATTTTTGTAATGATAAATAGTAAGTATTACGTGAACAAATGAATTAGTAAAATTTAGATTTGAGTTAATTTAATATAAATTTATCTATACTTTTAAAAGTCTTAAAAGGAAAGAAATATTATATACTAGGTTATTTTTCTCAAACACCCGATGGGTGATGGGCTAGTGGGTGACGAATGAAATGTTAAGTGGGTGGTGAGAGTTTTAGTAAGTTGGGCGGTTGGTGAAAATGGTACACTCACCCATCAACCGACTCATGTTCATTCACAAGGCAAATAGGCTTATCAGGGTGACAATGGATTAGGCGGTGGGTGGGTGGGTGACCTAGACCACCACCCGATCTGCCACCCAAAACAATTCATGCATCGAGGGTCGCACTTGCATCCAAGTCATCAGTATCCAACAAATGAAAAGGGGGGACCGGTTAGATTTCAGGTATTGTACATATTTTCTATAATTTGTTATAAATCCAACATTTTACTAAAAATCAAGACAAATACTTAAATTCAATATAAAATAACATAAATATGTACTTAATAGTAAGTGCAAGTACAACACTATAACCAAGATTTATCTAATATACAAAAACTCAATTTGGAACTGATTCGTAATTGGCAGGATATCCGACACTTTTTCCTGAATTGGATTAATTATCCGTGGATATCCGGCTTATCCAAATCAAAGTTATGGTATCCAAAAATGAGTTAAGTCGGATTGAATCGGATAATTATCCGCGGATATCCGGCTGATCCGTTTGACCCGAATGACTTTTGTTTGACCTGATTGATCCATTTTATCAGAAAATGACTTTAGCCGGATCCGGATTTTCAATTGATCCGTTTGATTTGGATATCCGCTTGATTCCAATGTCCACTTGATTCTAATATGGTTTTCCTACCTTCTTTATCATAAAATGTAATAAAAAAAATAATTCAAATGGCACACAATAAAATCAAATAAATATGACAATCATATAGATGATAAATTTATTTATATTATTTTCAAGAGAAGATTGGTGAAATAAGGTACTTTTTGTATTTTAGATACAAACTAAGCACCTTAATTTCACAAATAAAAGATAAAGATAAATGAGTTGGATAATCATTAAAAGATGAAGGATTTAAAGATTCTTCTTTCGAACTCCGGACGAGTTGCTCCTACCTCCCACCCTTATACCAATTGGACTATAATTAAACTTTGTATATTCTTTTGATGATACAAAATATTAATACTCAATTTCAATTACACAATATTTATACATAATTTCAAATACACAATGTTAATAAATAAAAGACTTATGTAACAAAAAACCTTGTGTACGAAATACCTTTCACTAAATTTCTTTCCTGAATAATATGTAGGTACATTATGTATGCTCGAGTCATTTTATATCGCTCGAGTATTTCGTACACAAGGTTTTTCGTTACACAAGTCTTTCATTTATTAACATTGTGTATTTGAAATTATGTATTACTATTGTGTAATTGAAATTATGTATCAAGCTTACTATTCGGGCGGACTCGCGCCTTCATAGAGGCGGAGTCCGCCCGCGCCAAGAGGGACGCGGAGGCGGAGTCCGCTTCCGTGCCAGTCCTCGCGCATGCGGACTCCGCGTCCCTCTGCCCGTTATATTTTAAAATAAAATGACCGTTGGAAATAGCCATTGGGGAATATAGCCGTTGGGGAATATAGCCGTTGTGGATTTTTCGAGCCTATATCATAACATGTGAAGTCATTGTGTATCATTCACTTTTATCCAAACCTCAACAACGTAAACAAAAAAAGTCGTTAAAATGTCGTCGTATTCCGAAGAAGTAGATGTAGAATCCGATGGTGAAAGCTCTATGATGTCGTTCGATATTGAAAAATATATTGATCCGGAAGAAATTCTCGCACAACTTGAAGTAAGTGTACAAACTCATTTATATTTTAGTTTTATGTCGTTTTATTTAGTCGGAATTGTAGAATTATCAAGGTTAGAATAGAGAATCAGAATTGTAGAATTAGCAATGTTACAATAGAAAATCGAAATTATAGAATTAGCAATGTTAGAATAGAAAATCGAAATTATAGAATTAGCAATGATAGAATAGAGAATCGGAATTGTAGTTTAGACATTTAAGAATAAAATGATGAGTATTTTTAAAATAATACTCTATGTTATTTTTATTTAGGATCTTATGGATTATTCTCGTGCTCTCGGTACCAATTATTCGTCAAAATTTGAGCTTCATGAATATTTTGCGGATAGAGAGAACTTATTGGGGTGGGCTCGGTATGTGGCAAACGCTATGAATATGATGTTGGTCACTACAAAAATCATGGTTGGATAGAAGGAGTTTTAGTATCCTACAATTGGGTTGTGATAGACACGGAGGACCTAGAAAAGAAAAAGACGTAAATCCCGATCATGTTCCAAGTTCTAGCCGGAAAAAAACTCAAAGAAGTGTATGTGTTTGTTTGAGCTTGTAGGAACCCAAATTGAAGAATAAAAGTGGACGGTGAGGGTTGTATGTGGAATCCACAACCATATAATTTCTTCGGTGTTAAGAGGTCATGCATATGTTGGACGTATGACTCCCAACCAGAGCCAAAAAGTGGAGCGTGAATTGAATTCCGGCTTAAAACCGAGACATATATTAAAATCCGTGCAATTAGAGGATCCTGACAATGTCACCTCCATCCGGCAAGTTTACAACACCGGTTTGAAGATTAGAATGGAACAAGCCGAAAGAAGAGGTTCATTACAACAAGCACTTCACACGTTGACGGAGCGTGGATACTATGTAAACATTCGGAGAAGTCAAGATTCCGATGAGGTGATTGATTTCTTTATCTCACATCCCGACTCGAGGCATTTGCTCAGCATGTTTCCCTATGTTATTGTGATGGACTCGACATATAAGACCAACAAGTAAGTTTCAATTCAAGGCACATTTTTACTTTATTTCCTACACTGAATCATCTTTTCCTTAGAAATTGTAACTCAATCATTGTTTCGTATTACTTTTAGGTACAATATGCCATTGTTGGAGATCGTAGGCATCACTAGCACCAAGAAGACATTCGCAATTGCTTTTGTGTTCATGGAACAGGAGAATAGAGATCACTACGAGTGGGCTTTGAGGAGGGTCCGTTATTTGTTGTACGGAAAGACGCCGGAGGTGATTGCCACTGATCGTGAGCTTGGTCTTATAAGCGCCTTGGGTGTAGTATTTCGCGATGTGAGGCATACATTGTGCACGTTTCACATAAAGTGTGATATAGTTAACAGAGCGGCCCTTGTTTTGCACAATAAGGAAGCAGAAGCACTCTTTATATCCTATTGTCATGCCTTGTTCGAGTCAAGATCCCCCGGAAGCTACCAACGCCGTTTGCTGGAAATGAGAGACTATTGACAATCATCTCCGAGGTTAATGACATATCTCGAGACGACTTGGCTTGACCCGTACAAGGAGGCAATCGTTCGAGCATGGACTGACCTACATCATCATTTCGGCACACGAACGACAAATGCGTAAGTTATTTAAACATTCACTACATTGTTAAACATTTCTTCGTTTTTTGTAATAAACCTTTCTTCTTAGGTGTGAGTCCACGCACAAGTTGTTGAAGCAAACACTAGATTCTAGTGTTGGAGGATTTCAGCTGATTTGTGATAGCATACATTTGATGGTCACGGATCAAGTCCAGAAGTTACAAGCTTCTCTAGAGATGTCACGGAAGAGGATTCCACGAGAGGTTGGTATACCAAAATTTAAATTGATGAAAATATTGTTAAATATTTATTTGGTATGTAATAAACCTTTTTTGTAGGTGCGTATACCGATATTGGACTTGTTCCGTGACTACAAACAAATGAGTGTTTCACGCTCTTGTGGAATAATTACACCAAGGCTCAACATACAAGATATGATGAAGGATGTCGGGATAGTTATTGGAGAGAGGTTTATGGAGTTCCATGTGTGCATGACTTTAGACTAGCAATCCGGGCTCGTAGACATATCTATTTGTCTCAGATACACCCATATTGGAAGCAAGTTCACTAGATTCCGGTTTTTTTTCCGATGGTGATATTGGTGATGATGATCGTTCGAACCCGAGTCAAGCGACGCTGAACAAGTTTAGAGAAAGAATGGACTCAAATATGTTAAGTCCGGATGAGCAAGATAAGATTGCATCTTTTCTGGAGGAAATGGAAAACCCCGGGGATACGACAATGAAGGAGCCGGCACAGAAGGTCAAAGCAAAGGGACGACCTCCAACCCCGAGATCAACTAGAAGAGAGCCTAGTTCTTTTGAGCATTCTGCTACACGTGGTCTTGGGCGTCCGAAAGGGACGAAAGCTAAAGATGTAGATTCTACACCGGAGTTGACTCCTACGAGTAGAGCGCGTCGTAAAGGAAAAGAACCCGCGAAAGGCGGATTTTGTTTGAGGGAAGAAGATATTCCAAAGTTCATGGAGCCTTATGTATCGAGAGTAAGGGATGTACCAGGAGATGGACATTGTTGATATAGAGCAATTTCCTTGGGATTCTCGGATGAGGATTACTTGATAATACGGCGGGATATGGTTATGAAGTTAAATGCGAGAAGGGCATTTTATTCGATGGTAACTCAATCTTCCGGTTATATTTAACTTTTAATTATAATCCATAATTTTACATAATCTTACTTGTTAATCTTTGCAGTGTATCATCCTCAATCAAGTTGACCAAGTCATTCAAAACATTTTTTGGACGAGTAAGTCTCCGTGTCCAGAATAAAAATGGATGGAAATACTGATGATCGCATGTGCAGCAGCCACCTACTATAAGATTGTATTGGTTGTCATATGGAACATTCCAACGACATTCCTACCTATGATTGCCACCACTCCCAACCAAGAGGCCCCTACGGTCATTTGTTCGTTAGCGTATATATATAATAACACACACTTTGTGCCGGTTGACGTTTTACTTTCATTTAATTTATTCTATTTAAACTCAATATTCACTAACCATTTTCTGTAATTTCATATTTGTAGGTATGGTTAAAAGATGATGCCCCGTTACCGTTGTTGAGCGAAGCTTGGAAACTGTACCATGGTCCAAGTGTTGATGGATGGGATGCGCCGTTCATTGCAAGGATAGCTCGTTATGAGGAGTTTCGTCGAGCATGGGGAGTTGAACACACTAGTGCAGGATATCTTTAGCCGTTTTCAGAAATTGGCTTGTAATCGTGTTTTAGACGTTATCATATGTTGTTGACATCATGTTTTAGTCGCTTTCATATACTGTTCTCATAATGTTTTAGTCGTTGAAATAGTTGATTGAAACTTAGGTGTAATAAAAAAGCTAAAGAAACTTAGGAAAACATCAAAACTAAAAAACAATACAGTCAAGTGTATTATCCATCCAAAATAAACATAAAATATCATAACTAAAAAAACATACACTCAAGTGTAATATCCCCAAAATAAACATAAGAGTATCAAACTACAACTACAAATGTCTTGGAGGATGTTGTGAAGCCCGGACCTGAGATGGAGCCACAGGAGGCGTACGTCTAACTACCTCCTCTATCATGGAATCTATATCCTCAGCAGAATACGGAAGACCGCGAGCCTGCATCTCTCGTAGACGACCTACAAGAATGTGAAGATGCTGCAATACAGAAAATAAAATGTTAAAATAATTGAAAATTACAATAAAGAGTAAATTAAGGGTTACAAACAAACGTAATCTTTGATGTGAAACCGGAACAGGCTGGAGTGCAATGGGCGTCGGTAAGATGTACGGATGGCAATGGACCGTATAACAAGACATGTACGCATCATCGACGAGCCACGGAGAGGTAGCTGATATTAATCCAACTAGTGAAACTCTAGCCTCCTCCAGATGGCGGGCTGCCCAACGATCGTATGTGAGAGGATATGAAAGCCTATATCCACGTCCGTTTGCCGGACGAATCTCATGAAGGGGAGGAATCCGGGGTAGATGCACGGTCTGTACGTATCCAAACTGTCACAAGAACCGGTCCGGCATATACGCCTCCTCTATGTCGGATATCCGTATGATACTCCGATACCTAGAAACACCAAACCCTACGCCAAAATCAAGCACACGATCATCATACGGGGTAAAACACACATCCTCCGCCCTCATTTGGTCCAACTGAGCTCGTAATGAGTGTAGTCTCTCTACGGTAATAGACGGAGTCTTCGGGACAGAAAGTCTCGAACACCACCGTGCATGACCAAGCAAATCCAGATCCTCCACAACGGTACATCCCAATGACGGGAAATGTGCGTAAATCCAAAATTGTACAAATTTTTTTATTAAATTCAATCTTATCAATAGAGTTACGTTATATAAAGAAAAATATTTATAACAACACACCTGTAACAGTGTAGTACATCCTGCCATCGTCGTCACCTTCTTCGTGGTGGCGTCCCCCAAATATCTGTAAAGATAAGCAAGGGTCCCGGTGCCCCAAGCATACGCCTCGGTCCTCAAATGATCTCGTACTAGATCAATAAGCCATCCTCGTATACTGTTGGTAGACTTGTCGACTACCAAAGTCGACGATATGAACAATAACAGATATACAAATGCAATAGTGTCATGTGGAGGCTCTGGAAGGTCCAACATCTGAGCGGCTCTACTCCTAATAGTCTCGCAGAATAGCTGTGAAGTCTGACGTCTAGCCTCTGTTGGTGATAACCCAAGACGATGAACCATCCAATCATGTTGGACACTATCATCGACGGAAGTAAGTAATGCATCTCCATCAACTGGTAGTCCCATAATGATATGAACATCGTGCAGCGCTATACCCATCTCCCCCATGGCATGTGAAATGTGTTTGTCTCTGGGTGCCACCTCTCGACAAACGCCGTAATCAAACAATGATCGACGCCGCCAAACTGTACGTCCTCCAAATCCATGAGTCCGCTGCGTCTAGCTAAGCCAAACCATGAAAATGGGTCATCTACATCTCGTCGCCACTCACGTAATCTACTAAATGCGTCGAGCCTCCGAACAACTCTAATCACGGAGGAATCCATACCGGCCCATATAACGCTAGCTTTGTGGTCAGCATAGCCTGTCAATAAAGGAGAAGGTACGTCCTCCTCTACCTGCTCCTCATCAAGTACATGCTCAGGTAAGTCGTCCTGCTCCCTCTCAAAAGGTACCTGCTCCTGCTGTGGTATGTCCTGCTGCTGCTCTACCTCAATTGGTATCTCTTCGTGCTCATCCTCCAGTATATCATCTAAATGAGACATACCGTGCGTAGACTCCTCGTGTCGTAATCAACAGTAAGTGAAACGAGTACGACATCCTCCTCGCCAGAAGCCTCTGTGGGTGCATGAACCTCTGCCTCCATAGGTGCATCCACAGGTGCCTGAACTGAAGCCTCTACAGTTGGATCTACAGGTGCCTAAACGGATGCCTCTACAGCTGCTGAGGCAAGTCTAACTCGTCGAGCTGCAGCCTCTCGACGGGCGGATGCTGTGACTATTCTCGTCGCCCTCTTCCTCTTCTCTCTAATGTTCCTCATCGCACACTGAATATTTTTTTAACTCAAAATTTTATTTTTCTATTATAACGTATATATATATATATATATATATATATATATATATATATATATATATATATATATATATATATATATATATATATATTACATTAACTATCATAAAATCAATAACAATACTACTAACTATCGAAAATAATCCAATTTCAATTATTATAGCCGAACCTAACTAAACTAACTAGTTTTAATACTACTAACTATCGAAAATAATCCAATTTCAATTATTCCTAACTAACCGAACTTAACTAAACCAACTAGTTTCAAGTCTAATGCAATAAATAAATAAAAGATAAAAAAAATAATATTAACTAACCTCAAATCGATCCACAAGTGGTCTAATCCTAGAACTCTCGATATCTGAATCTCCCTCCATTGTTGGACGTATCGAAGAAGAGAAGAAATGGATGAAAAGAAGAGAAAAAAAGAAACTCGAGGGCAAAGGAAGTGCGCGACGGCTGCGAAACTCGAGGGCAAAGGAAGCGAAGTGGGACGGCTACGAAGAAAACAGGGCAAGGAAGAGTTGCTCAGTCCGTCTCCGCGTTGCCCTTATATAGGGCTCGCGCGGACGGGCTGGGCGCGCGCTGGGCCTCGCGCAGGCCCAATGCGAGTGCGCTGACCCCTTCGCCGGTGCCGATAACATCACTATTGTGTATTAATATTGTGTATGATCAAAAGAATACACAAAGTTTAATTAGTTCAACTAGTATAAGGGTGGGAGGTGCAACTCGTACAGAGTTCGAATCCTACCTTTTACAATCTTTTATTTATTTATTATAACTAAGAGATTATAATTATAGGAGAGAGAAAATTAAGGAGAGATTCTAGGAAATTTTAAATAACTATTTTCTATTTTAACGTATAATTATAATAGGAAATCCGTTTATATCATTAATTAGGAAAATATTTTATTTAATATAGGAGAGAGAATATCTCCAAATTAGGTAATATTTGTTATTGTTTTTTAATTAATCTTTTTCTACATAATTTTAAGTGCCTACTTTATCTACACATTACAAAACATACATACTATGTACACAACAATACGTTATGTACCTACTTAACCAACTCACCCTATATGATGAGTTCGTTAAGTAGGTACTTTATATATATTTGTGCATAAAGTAGATATCTTTTGTTTTATAATTAACAAAGTAGGCATCCTAATTTACGTAGAAAAAGATCAAATAGAAAATAATAAATGATATCACCATATAAGTCAATCTTCTCTTTCCTATAATAAATAACTAATTTTTCTAATTTTCCTAATTAAACAAGGAAAGAGATACTAACAACTCCTAAAATATCTCCATAATTAATTACGGTCATTTAACAATATTCATCTTTTGTTATTTTATTCTCCATTGTTGTGCGTAAAAGAACTCGGATCTTCAGTTCGAGAGCATTAATGAAGGGTGGTCGATGAAGATACGTCCTACATAACTCAACAAAATTATGTAGTAAATGTGTATTCCTTGTGGATCCATTATTAATACATATTTTTGTGACTTTTTTTACATAATTGTTACAATTATGTAGTAAACGTGTATTCCTTGTGGATGCAATACCTCAAAGTGTAGAATATGTATGTCAAATGCATTTTATGTAACTGATATTTGTGTTTTATGTATTAACATTGTGTAATTGAAATTGTGTACGGACATTGTGTAATTGAAATTATGTATTAAAATTGTGTATTAATATTGTGTATCATCAAAAGAATACATGAAGTTTGATTAGTATAGCTGGTATAAGGGCGGTGGGGTGGTGCAACTCGTCCAGAGTTCGAATCCTACCTTTGACACAATCTTTTACTTATTATAATTAAGAAGAGAAATAAGAATATTTAGTTACCCGATTTATTGATTATTAATAGGACCGATTTAACAAAATTTAATTGATCATTAATAGGAGGGAAAATAATCTTTAAATTTACATATTTTGATTCTCTTTTACTTGATTATCCTAGTCATTAATCTTTATTTATAATTTGTAAAATTAGGGTGCATACTTTGTATACAAGATATAAAAGGTACCTTATTTCACCAATATTCTCATATACATATATATATATATATATATATATATATATATATATATATATATATATATATATATATATATAGAGAGAGAGAGAGAGAGAGAGAATTATCTAAATGGTACCCCATCTTTTGGCCTGACTAAACTTTAGTACCTCATCCTTTTAACTATCAGAACGGTATCCCATCTACTGACCCCGACCGAAGATTAGTGTATACGACACTGTTCACACGTTAAAATATGTAAATGGTGTTAAATATTAGGGGTAAAATTGTCCACCTTCCATATTTAATTTTAATTTCCCTTTTTCTTTAAAAATTTCCAAATTCTCCCCCAACCCTAATTTTCTCTCTCCTCTACTCTTCCGCCCCCTTCTCCCACCGTCTCTCTGATCTGAACATGGGACAAGCTCCTCGAGAGTTTTAATGCCGGAGCTTCAGTTGGATTACCTATGACAAGGATCCACGTTTCCCAAATCCTATATTCACCCAATTGATGGTCTCTTTCTGTCTTCCCATGTTTGGTCAATTTAAAAAAGAAATTTAGGTTTTGATTAATCTGTGACAGAAATGAGGAGATTGTGCCCTAACTTCGACAACGAAGATGGGTTGGACACGTCGTTGGAGGTGCCCGTCCCTGACGAGATGTTTGGAAGCATCGGCGGTGGACGCGCCGTCTTGCGATGGCAGAACATGCGATCTTGGCTGAAATCGAGCCGATTTAGATACCAATCCATCAACAATTACAAGGAGTTTTTGTTGTTGAAGCTGGTGGGATCTCCATCAACGATTTGCATACCAGTACATAGCAATCCATCAACGATTTGGATAACAATCCATCAACAATCGAGCAGATTTGGATACCAATCCATCAACAATCGATCCGGTTTGGATACCAATCCATCAACGATTTGGATACCAGTACATAGCAACAATAGGAGGTCTATTCGCGTTAAAATCGGTGAGCAACATGTGTGCGATAGGGAAAGTAGAGATCATGTCTTCAGATATCCACCAAAGTGGGGTTGAGGCGAACACAAGTACCCCGTCATTATTTGCACAGGATGTCAAGCAACTAGAAATTGTAACGATGGACAAAATCAATGAACAATGTCAAATCCAAGCAAACCACAAATGAAAAACAAAGAGATTTGAGAGAGAAAGGGGATAAAGGAGAGAGGAAATTTAGGGCTTAGGGTTTATGTGGGATTGAACAGTTTTGCCCATGAAATTTAACGCCGTTCTTTAAATTTAACGGGTGAACAGTAACCTAGGTACTAATCTTTGGTCGGGGTCAGTAGATGAGATACCGTTCTGATAGTTAAAAGGATAGGTACTAAAGTCTAATCAGGCCGAAAGATGGGGTATTGTTTAGATAATTATATATATATATATATATATATATATATATATATATAGGATTTGGATCATAAATGCATAAATGCAAATATAAAGTATGAGTTGATATCTGTAACTATTTCCAAATGTTTGGAAACTAGAGTAGAATTTCCCTTAGGAGGGCGGCGGCCTGCAAATTCAGCAACGGTGGAACTCTTTAGCTATGACTTCGATTCTGGTGAAGGAGGCGGGCATCCTCCCAGTGGCGACAATGGACCTTGTTCTCGATTGTGGTGGTTGCGAACACAGAGGCGGCAACGGTATTGGCTTCTCCTGGTGGATGTGCCTTCTCCAACAAGTGGCTTTGTTGGTGGCTTTGGTGGTTCCTTTTACGACGACGAAGACCATCTAGTTCGGAAGGAAAAGCAAAGATGAGGAGTAATCGAGATCGAATAGGTTTCGACGGTGAAGGTTGGCGGCGAATCCGGTTCTGCGACAATAGTTGTGGGCTCTCTGCAAGGCGACAGTATTGAAGCTTCCTGCGGCATGGCTTCCCTAGGTTCCGGTGGCGGCAATAGTAGGGCTGAGGGAGGGAACTCTAAGACGAGGGCTCGAGCTGGGGGTTTCCAACATGGAAAGCTCGAGATCAGTTTCCGATTCAAGCGGAAGCGGTGGAGGATGAGCGAGTTAGGGCTTGTAATGGTGTTTTCCGGCGGACTCGGGAACAACGTACACAACTCCGGTGGCTTTTCAATTCCGATTCCAACGAGTCATGAGAGTGAAATGAGAGGGATAGAGGAGAGGGAGGACGCTAGAGTTTGAGAGAGATAATGAATACTAATCGGAAAGGTACCCTATAAATGTAGGGTGTCCTTAGAATTTTCTAATTCCGCAAATAACGTCCCAACCCCGAATTTTGTACCTCACAAGTTCAATAATGGCGTCTTTAATTTATCGATAACTTAAACCAACTCGATTAAATCCAAAAATTAAATTGTCGATAGAAATTACGAAAAGACAAATATTAGATAAGCTCCGACTCTATATGTCCTACTAATAGGAGTGCATCATAAGATGAGACAATATATTCAAATGAGTTCCTAAATAGTATAAAATGTTCCGGTTTTCCAAATCATTCATTAATACGAAGATCGGAGTACATGCTATGTTAAAATTGTTGACGAGGAACTTATATCAATTTTCTGGTTTGTGCAATGATATCAGACTCATAGTTACCAAACTTGGAAAACATGTTGTTGAAGCAAATATCATTACTAGTAACAATACAAGTGACAAAGTAATTATTCCACGGACTTTACTTTCTCCATCAGACTCAAAATATCCATTCGAATTCCATAGGAGACAGTTCTCGTTGATGGTTTATTTTGCTATGATAATCAATAAAATTCATGGTCAATCACTTTCTCAAGTAGGAGTTTATCTTTTGAGACCCGTTTTCAGTCATGAACCCTTGCTATTTCCTGGGTTATGATGCGGGGTTGATGTCGTATTTTCTGATATAGATTGAAAGTCCTTAAATTGAACAACAGAAGGAAATCTCGAATGAATCAAAGGAAATCTCGGCCAAGATTTACTCAAGAATAGCCCAAGATTTATTTAAAATGCGGAAGTACGAATGATATAGATTGATAAGAAGATGATTACTGGAATGAAATATGATAAATATAGGAAGATAGGACTATGTGAAGACTTGCAAAGAACCTTGACCTAAATTGGATCAAAACCCTTGATAATTCCACCTTGATTATAAATTGATTATGTAAATGATGGAAGACATAACATTTATATGCGGTTTTATGAACTAACAAATATCGATTGTATTTCTAGAATACATGTTTTGGTTTGTGTTTGTTAAATATGTGCAGGCCTTGGAAAGCATTTTAAAGGAAGAACGCATGCCTTGAAACACATTACAAAGGACGAGCACGAAGACCTTGAAATGTATTACAAAGGACAAACGCGGAAGCATTGAAAAGCATTATGTTCGCTCAAAAGTGTGTGCGTCAAAGTCTTAAAATTTATAAAACTGAAATTAAGCAAAAGCGAACCCGCAGTGTACGGATCGGCGTAGTAAAGCAAGAATTCCAGAGTATCGAACTTTGGGATTTGGGGGATCAAATTCAGTTCACAAATCGCCGAGCAATTAAAATATAGAAGCTTTGCAAATATTGGGAAAGCAACAATCCTAAAGATCCAGGTATTCAATTGTTGCAATCGATTCAAGATATTCTATAGATGTAAGGACAGAGTCAGGATTGCAAAGGTATAACTAATTTAAGATTATGTACGGTGAAGTTCCAAAACCCTATCTGTCTTACCCAGAGACTCTCTCTATAAAGGTTGTTGAGGCTGTAGTATAGAAAAGATCTAAGGACAAGAATTACTCTGAAATACCCATGCCCAAACCCAAGGAATCAAAGATAAACTAAAACGGTTAAGGTTGTGACACTCGAAACCGAAATAGAGGATGTTGAGTCTCACTACTACCTAGAAAAGGCAAGCCAAGGCTAGGTTAAAGCAAATCTTTAACTTTGGATTGAAGCAAAAGCAAAGGACGTACGACAGAGGAAATCACGGTTGGATCTTGAAGAACCACAACCGTGGAACTCAAGAACAGACCGTGGAAATCCTCGACGACGAGATTTCTCGCAACTCTCAGGATCCAATCTGTTTAAGTTCAATCTATCATTATCTAAGCCACAACTATCAACCCTTCACCTTAGAATTGCTTAAGGGTTTTAGCCAACAATCATAGTCATCAAATCAACAATCAAATTAAGAAGAGAATAAAAAGAATGGAACTTAGAAAATTCAATAATGTCAAATATCTCAATCCTCAAAATATCAAAATAACAAATCTGTTCTTGTGTTCAAAGAATGTAGAATCAAAGGAATAGAAAAACCTCACAAAATCTCTAGGGACAAATGAAGAACGGGATGTCAATCCGCCTTCAAGATGAAAACCCTAAGATCTTCCAACTCCAAATACGCAATCTCAAAATGCGTCCTTCTCAGAATCCTCCCTGCACGCAATAACATCTTCCTAAGCAATGCCCTCGAAAAGCGTTGGATGCAAGTCGTTCTCAACTTCTCCCTAACGTCGGGGCTCCAAGTCCGCCCTTCAATGTTGAAGGCCATCGAACATTTATAAGGATAAATCTAGGGTTTAAAGACAAAACCCTAAATATTTGGACTGAAAAGAAGTCGAGCCCGCTGGTATCAGAAAATACTCTGGCGCGTCAGACGGTATCAGAAGATACTTTGGCGCGTCCTAGCTTCCTTTTATGCTCCTTTTTGTCCCGCTTCAAGGCTTGATCCGTAAATACATCATTTCGCTCCGTAATTCGCCAAATTACCTACAAATGCAATAAAACTATGTGTAGACCTCTATTCTCGCAAAGTAGGTGAATATAACCATAAATGCCATGAATGTATGTCTATGCATGCAAAATAAAGGGAAAATCTATATAAATACATGCCTAAATATAGGTCATAATCCATGTCATCAAAATACCTCATACTTGCCTCTTGCTTGTCCCCAAGCAAGGTTCAAACTTAAGATACAAGATGATATGGATTATGAATATGCAAAAATAAAGAAAAACCACAATATTTTTGGTTGTGCTTCTATTCATAGATCACCCTCAAGTGATTGCTTCATACCTAATTAAAATCATCATATGGTCAAAAGGAATTACACAATGGAAAGGATAATCAAACTTTGCAAGAAAATCATAACATGCATCATAACTTGCAATATATCAAAATCAATCACGAGGAATCCAATTTAGACCACAAAGTCAAACAACATACTCAAAGATCTTAAGGTCTTTCAAGTAAAGGTCAAGAAACGTGAATGCGTGGGACTTTCATAAGGTAATGTGGTGCAAAAATCCGGGAAAAAGGAACATCACAAATTCTTTTTCTTTTTGTAACTTGAATCAACCACCATTGAGAGCTTTGCTCTCCCTTTTTAGCACAAAATTCTTTTTCGAATTTACTTTTTGGAAGTATGGATAGCGGTGCAAAAAAACCGAAGCTTAGGAGATTGACGTTTCTCATTTTTGATGCCTCAAACCCTTGATGCACATACCATAATCCGTTAGGAATATCGCTCAATCCAACTTTGGCAAGACACAAACACCCGGCTATGTGAATGGTGCTGAGTTACTCATCATCATGATTGACTTCCCCAAACCTATTTTCCTACACTTTGAATTTAAACAATTGCTTTCATGGCCCTCCCACATCAAACATGCCAAAATCAACTCTTCCTAAATCCCATATAGGTAAAGGAGGCAAATATTTCATTGAGGGGCTAGATAAACAAAGAAGAAGCAAGAAAAATCGGGGTGCCTTAATCATTTCAAAAAGATGCGCAAGAACTTATAATGTGGTTTTAACCTTCAATACTCAACATGATTTAGAATGAAAGCAAATTATCATTCATGCATGAAATTCTAACAAAGTATTCAAATCCCACATATGTCATAAATCAATTCAAGCATATCAAAATCATCATAGCTATTCCACAAAATAATATTCATCATAGAGATCATATCCATCCTAGGCACAAAAAATTTTAAAATTTTTCAAAATTAAAAATTGCAAGAAATAGAACATGCAAATGGTATTGCAAATACCTTCACCCCATACTTAAAACTCACATTGTCCCAATGTGAAGAAAAGAAAAGATGGAAAAGGATACTCACAATGTAAGATGGTGAATCAGGCAAGGCGAATCATCAATCGGGCGGTGGTGGTAGGAATCTATTTAAGCTCAATAGGGAACTCTAAATACTCTAATCGACGTCAAAGAGCGTTGTTGAATGAAGAAAAGGAAACGTCTCCCGGCCGAAAAAATTTTCAGATTTTTTTTTTCCATGGCCTATCGGGCATTTCCACGGCCGTGGTTTTGGGCGTGAAACTTTCTGTTGCTCTCGACATAGCATTCCACGATCCAAATATCATTCCACGTCCGTGGAACTGTACGGACACCCGTGGAATCCTCTGATGTTCGCTAAAAATCCAAGTTTTGTTGCTCCTTTGGCTTCCTTCACTTCTTTTGGTCCTTTCTCAACTCTGACATCCAAAGACACAAACATACCGGAAGGTATCGACGAAAAACAAACAAAAACAACTACTCTAATCTAAACTAAGAAAAAGAAAATGGAAAAAGGATGCATTACCTTGGGTTGCCTCCCAAGAAGCGCTTTGTTTTGAGTCCGTAGCTAGACCGTTCAAGAGTTTATTCGAGGACAATCGGAGCGATTTCCTCAGCTTGGAGCTCTGGTGAATTCTTCTTAAGTCGTTGACCATTCACCTTGAAACTTCCACACTTTTCACCCCATACTTCAACTGCGCCATGGGGAAAAACACGTTTAATCAAATAAGGTCCAGTCCAACGAGATTTAAGCTTACCTAGAAAGAGCCGAAGTCTCGAATTGAAGAGGAGAACTTGATCTCCTTCTTTGAGGTCCTTTGAAATGATATGCTTATCATGTCAATGCTTCGCCCTTTCTTTGTAAATATTTGCGTTCTCATAGGCATTCAAGCGGATTTCTTCAAGCTCGTTAAGGTCCAAGAGACGCTTCTTGCCCGCTTTCTTCATGCCAAAGTTCAACCACTTCACAACCCAGTACGCCTTGTGTTCTAGCTCCACCGGGAGATGACAAGACTTCCCATACACAAGTTTGTATGGTGTTATACCTATGGGAGCCTTGTATGCAGTCCTATACGCCCATAACACATCATCTAGTTTCAAAGATCAATCCTTCCTTGTCTTTGACACCGTCTTCTCAAGGATGCCCTTGATCTCTCTATTCGAAATTTCCACTTGCCCACTTGTTTGTGAATGGTAGGGAGTGGAGATCTTGTGAGTCTCCCCATACTTAGCTAGTAGAGCTTTGAATCGTCGGGCAATGAAGTGTGAACCTCCGTCACTAATGATGGTTCGTGGTGTCCCAAACCTTGGGAAGATAGTTCTATTAAAGAACTTGACAACAACCATGGTATCATTAGTTGGAGAGGCAATAGCTTCAACCCATCTCGAAACATAATCTACAGCTAGAAGTATGTATTGGTTTCCGCAAGATGATGGGAAAGGTCCCATGAAGTCGAATCCCCAAACGTCGAAGATTTCCACCTCCTGAATGTTGTTGAGAAGCATCTCGTTTCTCCTAGAGATATTTCATGTTCTTTGACAAGCATCGCAGCAGGAAACAAAGGTTTGCACATCCTTAAATAAAGTAGGCCAAAAGAATCTGGATTGCAATACCTTAGCGCTAATTGGAACTGGTGTGCCCTCCACAAGGAAGTGAGTGACAATGACGAATGACGCTTTGCATTTCGTCTTCCGGCACACATCTCTTAATGATGCCGTCGGGACCTTTCTTGAAGAGTAGAGGTTCATTCCAAAAGTATTGCCGAACATCCCTAATGAACTTCTTTCTTTGTGTATAGGATAGTCCGGGAGGTATTTCTTGACAAACCAAATAATTTACAAAATCAGCAAACCAAGGTTCGTTACCTCTAGAAATTTTGTCGATGCACTCTTACATGATGTGTAAGTGCTCATCCGGGAAGGAGTCATCAATGGGTAGATCGTCGTCTTCGATGTGTGGTAGACGACTCAAGTGATCCGCAATAGAATTTTCTGAGCCTTTCTTGTCGCGGATCTCTAGATAGAATTCTTGTAGGAGAAGAATCCATCTAATCAGTCTCGGTTTCACATCCTTCTTGGCGAGGAAATACCGGATTTCTGAATGGTCCGTGTATACAATCACCTTCGCTCCTACAAGATAAGAACGAAACTTTTCAAATGCATATACAACGGCTAAAAATTCTTTCTCAGTTGTGGCGTAGTTGAGTTGTGCTTCATCTAGTGGTTTGCTAGCATAGTAGATGGCATGAGTGCGGCCTTCCTTCTTTTGCCCAAGCACCGCTCCAACAGCTACGTCACTTGCGTCACACATAACCTCGAACGGGAGATTCCAGTCCGGAGGTTGGATAATCGGGGCTGAGATGAGAGCTTCCCGGATCTTATAGAAGGCGTCTAAACAATCCTACGAAAAATCAAAAACTGCATCCTTCATCAATAGATTAGTTAGCGGTTTCGAAATCTTAGAAAAGTCCTTGATGAATCTTCTATAAAATCCAGCATGTCCTAGGAAACTTCTTATCCCCTTCACCGAAGATGGAAGAGGAAGTTTCTCTATAGTCTCTATCTTAGCTTTGTCAACTTCGATCCCTATATTAGAGATCAAGTGTCCTACCACAATGCCTTCCTTAACCATGAATTGACACTTCTCCCAATTAAGAACTAGGTTAATGTCTTCACACCTTTGCAACACAAGAGAAAGGTTAGAAAGACAATTGTCAAATGAGGAACCATAAACTGAAAAGTCATCCATAAAAACCTCCATGATTTCCTCAATATACTCCGAGAAGATGGCCATCATACACCTTTGAAAGGTGGCTGGAGCATTGCAAAGGCCGAATGACATCCTCCTATAAGAAAACGTACCCCACGGGCACGTGAATGTGGTCTTCTCTTGATCGTCCCTGTGGATCGGAATCTGGAAAAAACCACTATAACCGTCAAGATAACAGAAATAGGAGTGTTGTGCTAACCTCTCAAGCATTTGATCTATGAATGGTAGCGGGAAGTGATCCTTCCTAGTTGCATTGACAGCTTGCGGTAGTCAATGCACATCCTCCAACCCGTCACGGTTCTTGTAGGAATGAGCTCATTGTTCTTGTTGGTGATGACCGTCATTCCTCCTTTCTTCGGGACAACTTGAACGGGGCTCACCCACTTGCTATCGGAGATAGGATAGATGATACCTGCGTCAAGTAGCTTAAGAATTTTCTTCTTAACAACCTCTTTCATGATCGGATTTAACCGTATTTGAGGTTGTCGTGAAGGCTTGAAATCCTCCTCCATTAGAATCTTGTGCATGCATAAAGATGGTTTAATTCCTACAAGATCCTCTATGGTATAACCTAAGGCTTTCTTATGTTTCCTTAGAACAGCCATTAGTTTCTCATGTTCATCCTCATTTAAATTGGAATTAACAATAACGGGAAAAGTAGAATTAGTTCCAAGAAATACATACCGAAGATGTGTGGGAAGTGGCTTCAATTCCATAGCTATTGATGCCTTTGATGAGTCTTGAGGTGTGTCCGATGCTTCCTTAGAAGTCTCTAAGGGTGTAGGAGTGATTGAAGAACACTCAAGAGTAGTTGTGGAAAGAATGAAGTTGTTCTCAGAATTTTCCAAAATTACGGCACCACTGTTACTTCCACGGCCGTGGTTTTGGGTGTGGAACTCTCTGTTGTGCTCGTAATAGCAGTTTACGGCCAATTTTGGTGAAACCACGGCCGTGGAATAGCACGACCGGCCGTGATTCCTCACATTTTCTGAGCCATCGTATAGTTTCTCAAACTCTTCCTCTTGTACTTCCTTTATCTCTTCTAAGGCTTCAATCTCAGCATTGCAATCCTCTTGCTCTCCCTTTTCCATGATGCTCATGGTTATGACCTTTTGCAATGGATCTTTGAATAAGATCGAGCTCACTTCCTCTCTAGACGTTTCTTCGTCATAGATGTTGAACATATCCTCTCCAAGTGCTGGCTCTTTCACCAAAGTTAAGAGAACAAACTCAACCTTCTCTTCTCCTATGTCGAAGGCTAGTCTAGCATTCTTGCAATCCACCATACAACCGAAGGTTGCAAGAAATGGTATTCCGAGTATGATTGGGACCGGACAATCTGCAGGAATGTCAAGAACAACAAAGTCTATTGGAATATAGAACTTATCGAGCTTGACTGGGACGTCTTCAATGATATCGACGGGACGAGTTATGGATCGATCCGCCATGTACAATGTCATCTTCACCGGTTTAGGTTCACCTAAACCGACCTTCCTACACAAAGCAAGCGGAATGATACTTACGCTTGCTCCTAAGTCACAAAGAGTGTCGTATGTGACTTCTCCTACTCCAATTGGAATGCAAAATGACCCCGGATCTCTCAGCTTTGGGGGCATCTATTCCATCATCGTTTTGATGAGCTCCGAAGATTCCGAACTCATCTTGACTTCTCTGAAGTCTTCCAGCTTCCTCTTGTTAGAGATGAGCTCTTTTAAGAACTTCCCGTAAGCGGGCATACCTACAATTGCATCAATAAAAGGTATGTAAATATGCAGTTTGCTCATTAGTTCAATGAACTTACCGAACTGCTTGTCTAGATGCGCTCTTGCTCTAGATTGCGGGAATGGTAGAGGAGGTTTGTAAGCTGGAGGAGGAACATAGACATCTTCCTTCTCCTTCTCCTTATCTTTTCCCTTCTCAGCTGGGACTTCTACAAACTTAGGTTGCGGGTCGGTGATTGTCACGCCACTCCTAATAGTGATAGCATCATCCTTCCCTTCGGGTTGTCCTCCGTCTTTCTGGGAAGCTTCCCTTGATCTCTAGGAACTTCTCCGGCCTTGCTGAACACTTGGTTTTCCAAAGCTTTGTGTGCTTTATCAACCGAAGTTATGTAGCTCTCCAAACCTTGTAGCTTTCCTAAGATTGTCTCCAACATGGGATCGGGCTTCTCCTTCTCCGTCTTGTTTGAGCTATTTGATGTTTGCCCCTGGCTTTTCAAAAGGGTAGAAGAAGATGGAGGTGTTAAAGCATTTTCAGCATGTGAATAGGGATTACCTGGATTTTGTTGGTTGGATCTCCAATTGTTGTTGTTGGAGTTCCTATTGTTATTGTTCCAGTTGTTCCGGTAATCGTTCCTATTGCCTTGGTGATTGTCTCTCCCTAGGTAGTTGGCCTCTTGCTCCTTTGCCTTTTGAAGGCTAGTTTTTATGACTTTCTTCAACTCTTTCATCTCATTGTCGAGGGAGAATATTTGAGTTTGTGCAGCTTGATTCAACTTAGCTCCTGGATCCCCTTGATTCCGGTTATTAGGATCCACCTTCCGGTGGGAATACTTCTCAATCACTTGGGCTTGCTTCTCAATAAAGTCCCAAGCGTCATCTTCTCTCATGTCCATAAATGTACCACAAGAAAGAGATTGGAGCTTGAATTGTGTTTCCACATCCAGCCCCTTGTAGTAGATCTCCAATAATTCCAGCTTTGAAATGTCATGGTGTGGGCAATCCAATAAGAGATCCTGAAACCTTTCCCATGATTGAAACAAACTTTCGTTAGCTTTCATAGAAAATGCATTAATCTTACCTCTCAACTCCGCCGTCTTGGATGGCGGAAAGAACTTGGTGAGGAACTCCGAAGATAGATCCTCCCATGTGTTAAGCCTTCCGGCTAGAAGAGCTTGATACCAAGACAAAGCCTTGTCCTTCAAAGAGAAGAAGAACGGTTTGATCTTATAGTTGTTGTTGTTAGCCCTCTTCGGCTTCAATGTCTCCATGAGAATCTCAAAATTCTGCAAATTTGGTGTGGAGATTTAGCACTTGTTCCACCAAATTGGCTTTGGCGAACCATGGTGATAACTTGCGGGCTAAACCCGAATTCCTGGATGTCTTCAGCTCCGAAATTCACACCTAGACGGCGTGATTGCTGAATTGGATCCATCATTTGTCCAAGGGTTCGTGGTTCATCCCCTCCATCAACAACTCTCACATCTCCAACGGGAGCGGGAGGGTTAACGTGTGGTCTAGGATTATCACGAACTGGATAGACTAGTGGTGTAATATCCTCTAGGTCCGACATCTCATCATCGTCGGATGATTCAGCTCTAATGGACTTAGGTTTCTTGACCTTCTTCTTCTTAGCATCATTCATTTCCAACTTCATGTCTAGCATCATAGCCTTGAACTCATCTATCTGGAATTGATGACGCTGCAATTCTTCCTACGAGCCTTCTCACTCAACTTGAGTTGAAGTTGAGCTTCATCCAACTCCGCTTGGATGTTTCTCTCATTGTTTCCAGCCATCTTTTTCTCTTTCAACTTTCTTCTCAAAGTTTTCTCAAGTTCTGGATCGAAAGGAACTAGATCTTTGGTAGATCTAGTCTTTCGCAGATACCTAAAGAATCTGCAAAAATCACTCAAAAAGACTAATCAAATCACAAGAGCAAAAGCTCCCAAGCTCAACAACCGAAAACCGAAATTGGTCTAGACCAAATCCCCGGCAACGGCGCCAAAACTTATTCGCTCAAAAGTGTGTGCGTCAAAGTCTTAAAATTTATAAAAACTGAAATTAAGCAAAAGTGAACCCGCAGTGTACGGATCGGCGTAATAAAGAAAGAATTCTAGAGTATCGAACTCAGGGATTTGGGGGATCAAATTCAGTTCACCAATCGTCGAGCAATTAAAATATAGAAGCTTTGTAAATATTGGGAAAGCAACAATCCTAAAGATCCAGGTATTCAATTGTGGCAATTGATTCAAGATATTCTATAGATGTAAGGACAGAGTCAGGATTGCAAAGGTATAACTAATGTAAGATTATGTACGGTGAAATTCCAAAACCCTATCTGTCTTACCCAGGGGCTCTCTATAAAGGTTGTTGAGGCTGCAGTATAGAAAGGATCTAAGGACAAGAATTACTCTGAAATACCCATGCCCAAACCCAAGGAATCAAAGATAAACTAAAACGGTTAAGGTTGTGACACTCGAAACCGAAATAGAGGATGTTGAGTCTCACTACTACCTAGAAAAGGCAAGCCAAGGCTAGGTTAAAGCAAATCTTTAACTTTGGATTGAAGTAAAAGCAAAGGACGTACGACAGAGGAAACCACGGTTGAATCTTGAAGAACCACAGCCGTGGAACTCAAGAACAGACCGTGGAAATCCTCGATGACGAGATTTCTCGCAACTCTCAGGATCCAATCTGTTTAAGTTCAATTTATCATTATCTAAGCTACAACTATTAATCCTTCACCTTAGAATCGTTTAAGGGTTTTAGCCAACAATCATAGTCATTAAATCAACAATCAAATTAAGAAGAGAATAAAAAGAATGGAACTTAGAAAATTTAATAATGTCAAATATCTCAATCCTCAAAATATCAAAATAACAAATCCGTTCTTGTGTTCAAAGAATGTTGAAACAAAGGAATAGAAAAACCTCACAAAATCTCTAGGGACAAATGAAGAACGGGATGTCAATCCGCCTTCAAGATGAAAACCCTAAGATCTTCCAACTCCAAATACGCAATCTCAAAATGCGTCCTTCTCATAATCCTCCCTGTACACAATAAGATCTTCCTAAACAATGCCCTCGAAAAGCGTTGGATGTAAGCCGTTCTCAACATCTCCCTAACGTCGGGGCTCCAAGTCCGCCCTTCAATGTTGAAGGCTATCGAACATTTATAAGGATAAATCTAGGGTTTAAAGACAAAACCCTAAATATTTGGGCTGAAAAGAAGTCGAGCCCGCTGGTATCAGAAAATACTCTGGTGCGTCACACGGTATCAGAAGATACTTTGGCGCGTCCTAGCTTCCTTTTATGCTCCTTTTTGTCCCGCTTCAAGGCTTGATCCGTAAATACGCCATTTCGCTCCATAATTCGCCAAATTACCTACAAATGCAATAAAACTATGTGTAGACCTCTATTCTTGCAAAGTAGGTGAATATAACCATAAATGACATGAATGTATGTCCATGCATGCAAAATAAAGGGAAAATCTATATAAATACATGCCTAAATATAGGTCATAATTCATGTCATCGCATTATAAAGGTGGATTCGGTTAAGGGCTTTCACATACAAGATTTGAATATCTCAACAACCAAAACAAAGATCTCTACCAAAGGATAACAGGAAGATTTGAGAAGATTCTCAAGGAGAAGATATCAGCCAGCCAACTAAAAGATCTTCAAACGGTTTTGAAGAGAAGGTCTCGGCCACAACAAAAATATTTCACAAAGATCTTACCGAAGACGCAGGAGGATAAAGGATGATCTTCCAAACGGATTCCACGCTAGAGGATCTCGGATCTAAGGGAAATCTTCAACGGCATATCCAAGAGAGAAGATCTAGGATCTTCAACAAACAAAGATTCTCAACGGCATTTCTAAAGCAAGAGAAGATCACGAAGATGAAGATTCTCAACGTGTGTCAAAGAGAGGAAGTAGAAGAATGGAAATAGAAGATCTTACAACGGCTACTTCACCTCAACCAAACACCGTTTTTCATGGAGAAAGAAGAACGTTACAACAGCTATCTTACAACAGCTAAGAAGTTCTCCATAGAAGACTATAAATGAAGATGGCAATTGAAGAAAACGACAACAAACTTACACGGAAATAATCGAAGTCTTCAAGCGAATAAACATCTTCATTCGTTCCAAAAGTTTTTCTTCCTCTTAGCTTACAAAAGTTTACATCCTTAGAGTGAGAAAAACACTAGAGCTTCATTGGCATATCTAGAGAGTGTTATACTCGAGTGTAGGTTACTCTGCGAAGTAACTAGGCTATTATTGCTAGGTTAGAGTTGATTAGATCATAGCATTGAGACTACAATGAGAGAAGAAAGGGATTTCTTATGGGTTGTATTTAGGACTCTTTGAGCAGATAATAGACAGTTAGATCCTAGGGTAAAGAAACCCTAGGACGGAGATGTAGGTTGTTAAAGCTAAACTTCGTAAACATATCACCGTGTCAATCTTTTAATTTCGCACTTTATATCACTTAAATTGTGACTAACAATATTTTGTAGGTTTTGAAGTCAAGGCCTTGAAATCCCTTTCAAAGCCTTGAAAACCAGCTTTGTCACAAAACGCACAAATCGACTTCAAGGCCTTGAAATCAGTTTCAAAGCCTTGATATAAGATATTGCAAAAAGTTCTCATACTCTATTCAACCCCCCCTTCTAGAGTATTTATATCCTTATTATTCACCTATACGGTTCTTCAACCCTTAACAAAGAATTACCTTCACCCTTCTTTCTTCAACCTTACACAAGCCTTCTAAATAAGATAAGTATAAGGAGGGACTAGTTTGACTTGTAGCACCAACCTTCAAAAAGATTAACACACAAGAACAACCTAGCAAGGATTCACAACTTTTCAATAAAAAAACTCTCCTTTTGATTGAATAGAAATGATAAAATACAAACTTCATGAATGAAGTAACAAGTATCTCACAATATTATGGAAATCGAATTCAAAATTGAGCTACCTAACAATCTCCCCCTCTAAGGCTATTTATAGGGAAGTTCTCCTACAAAAGATAAGAAATCTAACTTAAAAATAATCCTAGAAGATAGGATCAAAACTAACAAATACCTTCTGAAAGCTTGAGAGATAAAGGTATTAAAATAAACAAAGATAATTAGAGGATAAGAATCCCCTCTTCAAGATCTACTTGTTGCGACGTAACAGAGGCAATCTCAGAGAGGATCTCGGCCGAGATTCCTGAGTGTTGGCCGAGATTCTTCATTTTCACTTCTCCTTGATCTTCCTTGATGATGTCTCCTCTTGGATCCTTTTAGCCTTTGATCTAGTGATTGGTCCTTGTATAATTGGTGTCGAGGATGGTTCCACATCATACTCTCTTTCTTGAAAATAATTCATCCTCGAATCTCCATCTTGTTCATCTCTAATCATATCGGAACTCAAGTCTTTTGGTGGTAAGGATTGTAGTCTCCCTTCTCTTGGAGGATCCCTAGAAGTCTGTAAAACTCGTGCCTTGAAGACGATCCATGCAACACTCAACAGTAAGGAATCTCGGTCATCATACATAAATCTCGGGCGAGATTTTGCTTCGGGAATGGCCGAGATATCTACCAAGTATTCGTACACCGTTGTTGATGATGCTAACTGAGAATAGACTGTAATTCCATCCTCCCTTGGTGATTCCTTGAGATCTCCGGGATCAAGTAGCAATTTCATGTCTATTTGATCTTCCTTGTCTGCTACTAACTTTCCTACAACAAAGCTTACTCGCTTCCCGAAAGACAATGGTATAAGATCAAAATTGTAACATCCCGTAAAATTGTCATCCCGCATCATTTGAATGGGGATTTGTGATTGACTTATAAGGATGGGTTGCTACCCAGGTCAACAAGAATTCTTCTTTTTCAGTGGTAGAGTGAGGACAAATAACTCTGGAGTTAAGCGTGTTCGCGCGGGAGAAATTTCAGGATGGGTGACCTCCTGGGAAGTTTTCTGCGCGAGCATGGTTGGCATGGGGACGTTGGCGGTCACTCGACTCGGTGGACGATCCTTGTCATCCCGCATCATTTGAATGGGGATTTGTGATTAAATTATAAGTTTTCTGCGTTTTCCCCATGCCAACCATGCTCGCTGAGAAAACTTCTCAACAGGTCACCCATCTTGAAATTTCTCCCGCACGAGCACGCTTAACTCCAGAGTTATTTGTCCTTACTCTACCACTGGAAAAGAAGAATTCTTGTTGACATGGGTAGCAACCCATCCTTATAAGTCAATCAAAAATCCCCATTCAAATGATGCGGGATGATAATTTTTACGGGATGTTACAATCTCCCCCACTTAAACTCCTGACGTCCACGTCCGGCCAAGGACCGTCCACCGAGCCGAGTAACCGTCTACTATGGCAAGCACACCTGTAACTCAGGGTTAGCTCTGATACCATCTGTAAGACCCTAGGTCTTAGGGACGCTATCCCCATGCCAACCATGCTCGCCGAGAAAACTTCCCAAGAGGTCACCCATCCTGAAATTTCTCCTGCACGAGCACGCTTAACTCCAGAGTTATTTGTCCTCACTCTACCACTAGAAAAGAAGAATTCTTGTTGACATGGGTAGCAACCCATCCTTATAAGTCAATCACAAATCCCCATTCAAATGATACGGGATGACAACTTTTACGGGATGTTACAAAAATAAGTTATGGAGAATAACTTAACTATATATTCATTACAATGGAAAGATAGATAAGAATGATAAATCTTAAATTCCTTAAGCACACACCGCTTAATGAAATTACTCAAAGACATGAATGATATAACTTGAAAATCCATAGGGTTATGCTAATTTATAGTGGTTCTTGGCCAACCAAAAGAGATCTTGAAGGTGATGCATTGGTGGTTGTAGAAGGTCGAAATTCAGAAAATCTCGGGCGAGATTTCTTCAAGAACATGCCGAGATTCTTTGTTGGAATGTCCTTTTACCGTTTCTTTGTCCAATACTCGATCCTTGCCTTCTGTCTTCTGCTTCTCATAGGTCTCAATGATTTGTAAAGGAGTCATGTGTTTTAGTTTTATCCTTTTACATTTGAATGTGAACATTTACTTGTTGATATGACCATCATGCTCCACTTTCCGATCATATTGCCATGGGCGACCTAGCAAAATATGACAAGCCTGCATATGTACTACATCACACAAGATTTCATCAATATAATGGTCTAATGTGATAGTCACCTTAACTTGCTTGTTGACTTTCAAAGTACTACAATCATTTATCCATGTCAATTTTTAGGGCATAGCGTGATAAAATGTAGGAAGTTGCAATTTAGTAACCAATTCAACACTAGAAATATTACATCAACTACTTCCATCAATGATCATATTGCCCATCTTTCCTTTAACAAGACATCTAGTATGAAAAATATTTTCTCGTTGGTTATTTTCACTACGAGAAATATTGGCATGTAAGGTCCTTCTAGCAATCAAAGATTCTCCATGCTCAAATTCACAACTCTCATCACTTTCACTGGCACTTTTAGGGTATTCTTCACTTTCATAATCCCCTTGTTGGTTAATGAATAAAACATTTTTATTAGGACAATCCTTTTTTATAATGACCTCTACCTTGACATTTAAAGCACACAATGTCTCTAGAATGTAAAGTAGAGTTAGAAGTGCTCCCTTTAGGATTCTTTGAAGGCTCATTCAAAGGTTTAGAATGTGGGGAATTGGATGATGAAGCTTTCAATACTCATTGGTTGTCGTTCCTACTTCGAGGCTCTTTCTGGGAAGAATTTCGGTCCAAATCTCGGCCGAGATTTTCCAGACTAGGCCGTGGTTTGTTCTGGTGCCATGAGTTCGTCTCTTGGTTCCGTCCTTTAAGCTTCTTTTCCACCTTAATAGCCAAATACAGTAAGTTAGTCATATTATCATAAGGATATAGATCAATTTCATTATCTAATGATGGATGAAAAATTCTTAAAAATCGAGCCAAAGTGGACTCTTCATCCTCTTGGACATTGGCTTGAATCATCGCCATTTGCATGGTGGTGTAGGCCTCTTCCACGCTTCGGGTGCCTTGCTTGAAGTTCTCCAATCTTTGCCTTGCTTCCCTAGCGTAATATGGAGGTATGAATCTTTCTCTCATCAATACCTTCATTTATTCCCAAGTATGGATCTCCGGATCTAGTGTTCGTCTCCTATCTTTGATGAGGTGATCCCACCAAACTAGGGCATATCCTTAGAATTCCAACGCAAAAAGTTGGACCTTCCTTTGATCACTAAAAGTATGGCAAGACCAAATTTGTTTAATTTTAGTCTCCCATTCCATGTAAAGGTCTGGATATACTTTGCCCTCAAAACTCGGAATCTTGACCTTCACTTTTCCCATTCATTGTCTTGGTAAGGTCTATAGGGTTCCAAGTTTTGACCTCTCCTGGGACGAAGATTGCGTCTAGGATAACATCTTCACATGTCGTCATCATTCTCCTCCTCCATTTCCTGAAATTCATAAACAACATTTGTAATGTTAGGTGTATGAAAAATCGGATTTGGATAGTGCGTACCTGACCATTGAAGGTGTCTAGAATCTGGGGCCGGAGGTATGAGAGGGTTTCATGAGCTTTCACCCATCTCAGGGGCAAATCTCAGGTGGAATCTCGGTTGGAGGCCGAGATTTTGGGTCAAGATTTGTTCTCTATGGCGTGTTTCCAGCATTGCCACCTTTTCGGTTGATGTTGTAATGTATGCCATGAGTTGCCTCATCATGCCCTGGTTTAGGGGGCTCGTGGAGTCACCCCGTTGTGAGCCTCTTAGGCTATTAGACATCCTGCACAATCATATAAAAGAACAACAAACGCGTGACGTAAGTGAAAACAAGGGCTTCTTACTTGTTTTCTTTCGCACTCACATTTTGTTGTGAATCACAAGGCAAATCGATGTAATTGTCTTGGATGGATTAATGCTTCTTTATCAATCGGTGCACTAGCTTCCACTAGAACTTCCTTGGATGCCTCAAGTAGTCAACTTGTGTTCGGAAGAAGGTTCTTGTGTTAAAAGATAGTGAAAGGATTCCTGTTGTAGGTCTCTTCACACAATGATACAAGGATAGAAAGAATATTGCAAGTATGACACCACTAGTATGATAGAAAGTATATATACTAACTAACACACCCAAATAGCTGACTCAATGTGTTTAGATTAGAAGAGAGGCAAGAAAAAGGCACATAAGAGATTAAGAAGAGAGTTTTACGTAACTTGCACTTGAGAAAACTAGATCGAGAGTTAGCTGGTTAGGGTTAAGGCTCGACAGTAGCAAATCATGGGTGATTCAAGGAAATCTCGGGCGAGATTTTGATATGAACAGACCGAGATTTGTCAAAAGGCAAGTTCTTTGTAATGCAAACTGTTTGGGGCTCAAGGTAAGCTTCTTCTTTGTTGCCTTCTTGTTATATATACTCTTGAATCGTGGAAACTCTTGTCCGAAAGGCCTCACCGCAACTTTATGTTATAATCGATGATATAACATATGAAGGTGAAGTCAAGAAAAGGACCTTTGATGTTGTATGCACGCCGTTCCAAAGTATATGATGTATATACTGCTGCTGGATAATAGATATTGTCGCACTTTGTGAAGATATTTCAATGACGTTTGAAGATAAGATAAGATTCTATCTACTAGATAAAATCTCAACAAAATATATCCGAACTATCTCTTTTCTTTCCTTTGCAGCTAGATATGATCTTGCCCTGAAGATATCTTCCAAATATAACGTTGGATCTGATTGGATTTGGCGAATAATCACGATCTTTCGGTTACACCAAATCTCGGGTGATCCTTCAGGAATCTCGGCCGAGATTTTAGTCTGAGATTGTCTGTGTAATGGAGTCTCGTTTGAGGTTTCAAGGTTTCAAGGTAATGGTTGGCTTGTGTTTGGCTAAAGCTTTCTCTCTTTCTAGTAGACACAAGACAACACACATTAAGCTCATATAATCTCAAAAGAGATGGCAAACACAAAAAACTCGATTTTTATGTGACTCAAAGAAGACTCAAATAAAGATCAAATGTTAGGTGGATGTTCAAACTTCGGTTAGTTAGCTCTGATACCACTTTGATGCGGGGTTGATGCCGCACTTCCTGATTTAGATTGAAAGTCCAAAAATGGAACAAAAAAAAGGAAATCTCAGATGAATCAAAGGAAATCTCGGCCGAGATTTACTCACGAATAACCCGAGATTTGTTAGAACGCAGAATGCAAAAGTACAAATGATATGGATAGATAAGAAGATGATTAATGGAATGAAATATGATAAATATAGGAAGATAGGACATGTTAAGACTTGTAAAGAACCTTGACCTAAATTGAATCAAAACCCTTAACAAAGAATTATCTTCACCCTTTCTTCTTCAACCTTACACAAGCCTTCTAAATAAGATAAGCACAAGAAGGGACTAGTTTGACTTCTAGCACCAACCTTCAAAAATATTAACACACACAAAAACAAACTAACAAGGATTCACAACTTTTTAATCAAAAACTCACCTTTTGATTGAATAGAAAAGATAAAAATGCAAACTTCATGAATAAAGTCACAAGTGTCTCACAATATTGTGGAAATCAAATTCAAAACTGAGCAACCTAACAATATCCCCCTCTAAGGCTATTTATTGGGAAGATTCCCTACAAAAGATAAGATATCCAACTTAAAGATAATCCTAAAAGATAGGATCAAAACTAACAAATACCTTGTGAAAGTTTGAGAGATAAAAGGTATTAAAATAATTTAAGATAATTAGAGGATAAGAATCTCCTCTTCAAGATCTACTTGTTGCGACGTAACAGAGGCAATCTCGGATAGAATCTCGGCCGAGTTTCAAGATTGTTGGCCGAGATTCTTCATTTTCACTTCTCCTTGATCTTCCTTGATGATGTCTCCTCTTGGATCCTTTTAGCATTTGATTTAGTGACCGATCCTTGTATAATTTGTGTCGAGGATGGTCTCACGTCAGGTTACTAGTAGAGATGACCTTAAGATATCGATATGTAATGGTAACAGAAATCTTCAAAATACTACAACCAACGTAGTATACACAACGATCTTCCAAAATATATATTAAGATATAATCTTATATAATATTCATAATCACAATATATTTATTTTTTGCCTTATACAAATATAATTTTATATAATTTACTTTATAAGATTTTTAATTTTTTTTAGGTGGAGTGGTTGATGCATATTAAAGCTTATTTATTATACTAACAGTTGTGATAAATTTATTCACATATCCGAAAAAAATAACATGATTATTTTATATGAATATCATTTATATTTTGATTATTATTAATTCTATATTAATCTTATAAACTTTTTTTTTCAAACACCTCGTACAAGGCACAAACAATGCACTAATTATAATCAAACTTATGATAGTTAAGAAATGGTAATTGTCTAGATATTTTGTATTATATAGTTATTTTCATGTATGATAGAAAGTAAATTAAAAAAATATAACTGTCAAAAAAAGTACAAAAAAATTAAATTGTTTTTTATAAATATAGAAAAAACTCAATCTATAAGGATTTAAGAATTATATAATTATTTATTTTAAAAACAAAAAAATAATCTTATAAAACATTCTGCAAGATTCATTTTTGTAATAGTCTGAAATAGTTTAGTTCATGCCAGATTGCCAGTATGCCACGTACACGATAAATGATTTTTTGTATGCATTATTAAAGTAAAAAGTATATATACAGTAGAGTAAAAAAAGGTATCATCTACAAAGGTTGAATATTACACATGAAGAAAAAATGCAAAACGTATATGAAAAGAAAGAAAAAGTGATATATAAATGGAAAATGCTGGAATTGGAAAAAAAAAACCCATACCAAAATACAATACCATATACGAATTTCGACCGTTAGTTAGTGATCACATGGACACTTCCGATACACTCCCACGTTCATAATCAGGGCGTCTAATAAATTTCGGAGGCGAGTGGTCAAAGTTTTTTATTATCAATTTAAAAAATATATTTTATTAAGAAAAAAATAAAATATAAACTAAACATACTTTTTTTAATAATAATACATGAAAAAATAATAATAAAAAGTAAAATATATTTGCTAATTAAATATAATTTTTTTAATAAAAAAATAAAAGAAGATTGTTCTTTAACTTAAATATATTTTTGAAGAAAAAAATATTATAAAACGGAAAAATAAAATAAAAGATCAAGTGGAAAGACGGTTTGAACTCTTGATCATTTACACTTAATATTAGAATTTAAATACTATAATAAACACTCTTTTATTTCATAAACCAACTAAAAATATATATTATTATGGAATCCAAAAAAACTGAGGCCTGTACTGTAAGGCCTAATGACACCTTGTTGGACGGCCTATTAATGATTCATCTATGTACGAATTTTGAACATAATATTTATTATCACATATCATTTCTTATTAATTTCAACATATATTATTCTATAAAAGTAAATCAATCTTTTATATATTTTGTATCCAAATCTTTAAGAATATATAAAATATCATAACTATGATTTGAATCATTCATATACTCTTGTAATGTATTGCTCAATATAGAATTGCATTTTTTTTAATTTATTCCTATGTTCCTGAAAATAATAATAAAAAAAAAGAGTGAGTATATTCTTTTAATTGCATCATATTTTCTACTATTTTTGATATATTTTAATTTGATTTCACACGCGGAAGTCACACCATCTGTAGAGATAGGCACAAGAGGCCAGGCTCGCCAGTGCGATATCTTTCCACTGGAGGGTAATATCGGAAATATGTTTTGGCATTTCGAGGTAAATTTAAACGTTTACGAACTGATGAGTATGGAAGCTGGTGATTTGGTGAACAGGTAAGGATGAATATAAATTCCAGAAAAAGAGAGAAGCCGTGCGTGAACCTTGATCGACTATTGCTCATCCCATATATAAATGCATTCTCATAAATCATAATTCATAACCAAACCAGACGCCGTCCAGTTACAGGCATCAGAGAGAGCCGGAGAAAGAGAGAGAGAGAGGCATTTCTCAACTTCTGGTACCACTCTTTCCATATGCTTCATCTTCTTGTTTGTTTCAATTGCATGTCGCATCCCGTTGCCCTTCTTATTCTTCTTCTCCAACTTCATAATGCTTCTTTGCTTGTTGATTTCATTCTTCGCCATTTTCTTCTTGCTTTGTTCTTGCGGATGTGGATCTGAGGCCAATTTTCTCATTTGCGGCCTCCAAGATCGTCTTCCTTCATTTCTTGTGTCCGGAAGCATTATATTTCTTCAATTATTTTTATGCTCATTCTTTACTTAACTAGGTCCAGATTTTAAAATAGGGAAACCTAGTTGTGGATTCGAGTTCGCCTTGGCTATTTAAATTCGGAAGCTCGTTTTTAAATCAAAATTTTATTTCGCTTTTCAGCACTTGGCAACTTAGATGGAGACTACGAAGAAACAATCATCACACTGGTGGTGGTTTGACAGTCACAACAACAACAACCCTGCTCGTTCTCAATGGCTTCAGTCCACACTCTCAGGTTTCCCCTTTTCTATTACTCTTCCGATTACAATATTCGAGCGGGAGCATTGTGGATGCTTAAATATAGGGATTTTCTCTTGCTGATTTCAGATCTCGCCTATTCAATCTGCTACTCATTTCATGTACGGGGGGATGCATTTAATCACTTCTCAACTCTTCAATCTTATTGAAACTATTCTATGTTATTATTTAATACTTGCGCATACAAATTCTCTCATTCATTAACTATGCTTATTATGTTTCTGCTGTTTAATAAACTGGAGCAGTATTAAAATTAGGCTCCCCTGTTTTGTTTATCTTTTAATTTGACCGTTGGATATACTTGCTGTCTCATTTTTGAATATTTTTGAATCGAGTGATTCTGGCATGTAATGCAAAGTTTTCAACCTTGTCAGAAAGAGCACTGCCGTACTTATGATTTGGACGGATGAATTGCCTTTTTGTATCTGTATATATACTGGTATGTTATTTTGTACATATAAATCTAGAGTTAGGACCCACCATTCTCTTTCAATTTTAAACTTCACCAATCCTACTTTTGTATTACATGCCCCACTCAAATGTTTATTATATATGTATAATGACAAAATTTTGCATGTTTCCTTTTCAAAATATACCTTTTAAAGAGTGTTTCATTGAGTATACTGTATACCGTGATCCTGTACAAACAACTTGCCTTCACTCCTTTTGTAGTGCTTTGGATTTGAATGGGAGTCTTTCTTAGTATATTAGAGTCATCTTGTGCCAGATTTTTATCTGGACCAAAACCTCATATGGTAGAACAAACCCATGATATTATTTATCAAATTAAACATTTGATTTTGCCACCGGTAATGATTGTTTGCTTAATTTTATGGCAGTACTAGATGAGAAGACAGAGGAAATGCTGAGGATTATTGAGGAGGATGCAGATTCCTTTTCTCAGCGTGCAGAGATGTACTACAAGAAGAGGCCACAACTTGTTGGAATGGTCGAAGACTTCTATCGTGCCCACCGTTCTTTGGCTGAACAATTTGATCACTTAAGGCATGAACCCGGAACTCGCCGCACATCACCTTTGGCACGCTCGTTTTCCCTCAAAATGGATCAGCAAGAGAAAGAGGTGTTAGACCCACCCAAATCTTATGAGTCAGAGGATTCATCAGAGAAGTCATTGGACTTAGTTAAGCCCTTTGAAGGATGCTATACTGATTTAGCATATGATTCTGATGAGTACGTTGATTCAGAAGTGGATGATCCTATACTAGAAGCAAAGGATGAAGCTATAGACATGGGCAAGGTGCTAATGTCTGCTCCAATGAATCACCAGGATCTAATAGATGAAATTGAAAGACTCAAGGAAGAGAACTTGATTCAGAAGAAACAACTCATGGAGAAAGATAATAACATAGGAGAGCTAAAGCTGAAGCTGTCTGAAACTGCCAATGAAATAAAGACACTTAGGGAAGAAGCCGGGAAGCTCAGAATGGAAAACGTAGAGATGTACCTCCAGAAAATCAAAGAAGCTGAAGAAAGAGATGTGATGGCAATGAATTTAAAGAAAGAAAAGGAGCAGCTTATTGTCGAGAATTCAACTCTGAACAAGCTACTCATACAGAAAGACAAGGAGACGCGAGAAGCAATGAAACTGTCTGAAACTGCTACTGAAGTAAAGACACTTAGGGAAGAAGCCGGGAAGCTCAGAATGGAAAACGTAGAGATGTGCCTCCAGAAAATCAATGAAGCCGAAGAAAGAGATATGATGGCAATGAATCTAAAGAAAGAAATGGAGCAGCTTGTTGTCAAGAATTCAACTCTGAACAAGCTACTCATACAGAAAGACAAGGAGACGCGAGAAGCAATGAAACTGTCTGAAACTGCCACTGAAGTAAAGACACTTAGGAAAGAAGCCGGGAAGCTCAGAATGGAAAACGTAGAGATGTACCTCCAGAAAATCAAAGAAGCTGAAGAAAGAGATATGTTGGCTATGAATTTAAAGAAAGAAAAGGAGCAGCTTATTGTTGAAAACTCAACTCTGAACAAGCTACTCATACAGAAAGACGAGGAGACGCGAAAAGAAATGGAAGTAAAATGTGTTGAGAGGAAGAAGGTGGAAAATGAAGTTGGAGTCCTCCTAATGGAGATCAAGGAACAGAGAGAGATGCTGGAGGAGAAAGACGAGGGAAAGAGAGAAGCGATCAGGCAGCTGAGTTTAGCAATAGAGATGCTGAAGGGTGAGAATCGGCTTCTGAAGAAGACAATTGTGAATGGTGGGAGCAACAAGAAATGGAATCCCTTTGAGCTCCAAGTGTTGAAGGGATTTGGGAAGCTGATCAACTGCTCCATCATGTCCTCCAAGCCAAGTGTTGTTCCTCTCTAGAGGTGTTCAAAGCTAATGAAGCAGATCAGTTGATTTGATCCTATGAAGATTACAGGTATGTCAATATGAATGTGGGGGCTCAAATTTCTCAGAATGGATACCATGTAGTAGCATGTTAGTATATCATTAATCTGTAGTGTAATACTACAAGGTCATGCCAACTTTTGTAATGTAGCAAGGCTAATATGGAGTATGTAACTATCTGATGTAGGATAAGCTCATTTGTTGCTATAAATTTGTATTCTTTTGTCAATTTTATACCTTTATTTATTTTGCCTATTTTGATATCTTATCATTTCTACTATTTTTAAACTAGCTTAATATAGTTTGTGTAAGGATTTAGTGTCAAATTTAATGAGTAATGTTATTGGCAGCGGCCAAAATTTCTATAACGACATTAGAGTCGGCCTGAACATGCGGCCCATCCGGGTGCATGCGCAACCCAAATGGGTGCAACCCTTGGGTGCATGCGCACTACGCATGCGTATACCAAACCTTTGCACTAGGGTTGCACGCAACATCTTCCTCCCCCTGCTCCGCGATGAAGGGATTTGAAAAGAACGCTCGGAGATCAATACGGAAAATTGATAGATTATGTAAAATAATAGGTCTAGTTTTGTAAATATCCAAACTATGTAAATCCTATATATATTGCTTCTACCTAATGGAAACCCTGAGAAATTTATCCTATTTGAAGAACCGTTAGGTGAATATAAAGCATAAAAATACTCTAGAAGGGGGTTGAATAGAGTATGAGAACTTTTCGCAAAAACCTATCTCAAGGCTTTGAAGCTGATTTTAAAGGCCTTGATGTCGATCTGAGCTCTTTGTGACACACTTTGATTTCAAGGGCCTTGACTTTGTTAACCTACAAAACAAAGTTAGTCACAATAAAGCAGATATGGTGCGGAATAGAAAAGATCGACACGAGGATATGTTTACGAAGTTCGGCTCTAAATAGCCTACTCTCCGTCCCAGGGTATAGCCGTAGGATCTAACTATATATTATCAGCTTCAAAGAGTCCTAGATACAACTTAGAAGAAATCCCCTTCTTCTCTCATTGTAGTCAACACTACGATCTAGCTCCACAGAGTAACACACACTAGAGTATAACACTCTTTAGATATGCCAATGGAGCTCTCGAGTTTTATCTCTCTCTAGGGGATAAAACTTTTGGAGAAAGAGAGAAAGAAAAACTTGTTTGATCGAATGAAGATGCTTTGGATCGCTTGAAGACTTTGGATATTTCCGTGTAAGCTCGTGTATTTTTCTTCTTCAATCGAAATCTTCATTTATAGTTTTCGATGAAGAGGTCTTCTAGCCGTTGTGAAGATGACCGTTGTAGATGTTTCTTCTTCTCCATGGAAAAAGCTTCTTGGTTGAGATGAGATAGCCGTTGTAGATCTTCTTTATCTTCCTCATCTCCTAAAAACACGTTGATTCTTCTTCTCCGTAATCTTCTTTACGTTGTTGAAGATCTTTGTCTGTTGGGTATCGAGATCTTCAGATTTTGTTGAGATCTGTTGGGTGAAGATCTTCGAAATCTATTGAGAAGGAATCTTGCGCTTTTTGTTGAGGATCTTTTCTAGATCCTATTTGAACCAAATCCTTTAGGTCGAGATCTTCTTGTTGAGCGTATGTTGTTAGCAAAATCTTCGTGGAAGATCTTCTCTGGATTCTTGATTGATTTGTTTGGTAGAGATTTGAATTCCTTGCCGTTTTGTCTTTTGAAATTTGTATCAAGGCTTTGGCTCTTGATCCCTTGAAATGACTTTCAAGGCCTCCGTGTTAATTTTCTTCAAACTCTGTGCTTGTCCCTTGTATCTTGTTTAAGGGTCTGTATACATTTTAGAACAAACACCAAAACAAACCAAGCAAACTAGACATACAATCGATATTTTGTTAGTATAAAAACCACTTTATTTGTGTTAAGTCTTCCATCATCACATATTCAAATAACTCAAGGTGGAGTTTTCAATCTCCCCCTTGATGAAAGACAACACAAATATCGTACCTGCATTATAGAGTTAGCGATGCATATATGAATATCAAAACAAACTTAAATGCAGAATGCAGAAATATCGAAATTTCGGATCATAAATTTCTCCCCCTTTGTCTTTCAACAAGGGAGAAAAGCAGTTAAAGCACGAGAGTTTTAAAGCAATTACAAACCCAAAAGTATTTCCAAAAACCACAAAAAAAAAACGAGTTTAAATCACCAAGCCCACAACCATCATATGCTCAGTCTGAATCTTCCTCATAAAACCGGCGTTGTGCCTTGGAAGATGTAGGCTTGTGATTGTCATCCATTTCTGCTGCTAAGCATCGTCTCTTTTCTTCAGCTCTTCGTTCCTTGACAACCTCGTATTCTTCCACCGTCAGAATGGTTGGCTCAACATGGGGTGGATAAAGGATAAATTTGTTCTGCACTCGTCGTTTGTAGTTCATTTGAACATTTTCAACCTTTTCCTGAGTGTGTTGAGTTGCATCTTCAGTCATAGGTAATATCCTTCCCATGGTGGTAAGAGTAAGAACATTCATAAGATACATTTCATTTACCTTGACATGCATAATAGGCAGTGGTTCATGATTTGCATCCATTCTCCGTTTAGTGTCAACCTGAAAATCTGAGAGTTCCCGATTCAAAGAAACCAGTTCCTTCTCACATCCATCTAATCTGGTTTCTGGAGCAGAAGGAGAAGCTGATGGAGCTGTTTAGGAGGGAGGTGGAATAGCCCCTTTTCCCTTCAATATCCATGCCCCTGCCAGAGTCTTTTCAATACCTAATCTTTCCTAGCAAGATTCATCAATTTTGTCAGAAGTCATCTGTCGATCTTCAGTAGATGTATCAATAGAAAAGTGTTCAAATATCTTGGGCAGAAGGTTTCCATAAGGGAGCGGGATAACTCGCTTGGAGTTAACAAAATGGACCATATGGTTGAGGATGAGGTTAAGTACATCAATATCCAATCCAGACATGATCAGATGAATCAATTCCAAGGATTTATTTGTCAACAGTTCTCTTGGATTTGCACGAGGGATAACACATCTAACCAGAATGGTAAATACTATTTTAGCATTTAGGGTTAAGGAAGTGTGAGTAAGTTGTCGTGATGTGGAGTTTGGAACCAAAAATTTCTCTTTGGCAAGACGAACACTGTCTGATCGGAGGGGTGTGTGAATGAACGATCTGTAGGGATTCCTAAAATCTCACATAAAACAATAGAAGTGAGAAAAATTTGAGTACCTTTAACAGATGTTTCAAGGGTGAGAATTCATTTTTCCCGTTTTGTGACGAGGTTGACATAAAATAGTCTTGTGAGCCTTGGAAAGGCAAAATCTCCAGGGTTTAAAATCTTCCAGACTATGGAACTCTTAAGCATTGTAATGCAGGGGATTTGAAGGGTTTTTGGAAACGCAATATCCACCACATCACACATACAGAGAGGGCGATTGTGAAATCCATCAAGCCAAGATCCCGTAGCTTGGAAATTGACGAACCAGGAAGTTGGAAGACTAATCGTCTGTGAAATCTCCAAATCTTCAAAAAATTGCTCACTATTTATGGTTGAGGAAATATGAGTTGATTCCTTTTTAGAAGATGAAGTTGGATGAGGAGCAAATTTCTTGCTTCTTGGAGCCATATATGGTTTCGGGAGAGAAATCAAGAGTTTTGAAAAGGGTTTCTGTAAAAACGTTGAATGGGGAAGAAAGAAGTTTTAAACCTTTAAAGAGAAAAGAAAACAATTTAAGGTTTTAAACAAGATCTTGAGAAAATCAAGGCCTTGAAAAACGAAAATTGTTTCCAATTAAAACTCAACAACTCTTTTCAAAACTTTGAACCCGAAAATAAAGGCTTTTGAAATCATTTTAAAAATCCTTCTTTAAAATAATTTAGGAATCAAAATATCTAAAAGATATTAATCCTTAAATAGATCCGTGATATTCAATTTTGCCCTTGAATTTTGTTTCAAGGCCCTTGAATTGCATTTCAAGGCCCTTGAAATTGAAAAGTCAGCTGCATACGAAGGAGAAAATAAAACGATTTACTCCCCCTACGTTAATGCTTCATTGTTCAACATACCAAGCTCTAATCTAATAAAATTGAATTGATCTTCAGGTAGAGGCTTAGTAAGGATATTTGCAAACTGCAAGTCAATTGATATAAAAGAAATCGAAACATCACCTTTTTCAACATGATCACGTATGAAGTGATGCCTTACATCGATATGCTTTTTCCTTGAATGCTGCACAAGATTTTTAGTAATCGACATAGCACTAGTATTATCACATTTTATCGGAATACCTTTCCAATCAAAGCCAAGATCACGAAGTTGTTGAGCTATCCATAGAATTTGTGCACAATAGGCTCCTGCAGCTATGTATTCGGCTTCAGCTGTGGATAGGGCGACAAAGTTTTGCTTCTTGGAGTGCCAACTGAGTAGGGATGTCTCTACGAATTGACAACATCCAGAAGTGCTTTTTCAATTGACCTTATAACCTACAAAGTCTGCATCTGAATAGCCAACGAGGTGAAACGAGCTTTGACGTGGGTACCATAACCCTAAAGCCTTAGTGCCATTTAGATACCGAAATATCCTTTTCACAACTATTAAGTGTGACTCTTTAGGATCAGCTTGAAATCTTGCACACATACACACGCTAAACATAATGTCAGGTCGACTAGCAGTTAGATATAACAAAGAACCGATCATACCTCGATACTCCTTTTGTACAACACTTTTCCATCTTTGTCATGGTGTCAAGCGAAAGTGTAGAAATCATAGGAGTTTTTGCGACCGTGGATTGATCCATCTTATACTTCTTGAGCAAGTCTTTGGTATACTTGCTTTGATTGAGAAAAATTCCTTTCTTTGCTTGTGTAACTTGAAGTCCAAGGAAGAAATTTAACTCACCCATTAAGCTCGTTTCGAATCCCCTACACATAATATCTGAAAATTCCTTGCATGGGAATCATTAGTAGCACCAAATAATATATCATCAACATAGACTTGTACTACTAATATATCGTTGCCTCTGGTTTTGATAAATAAAGTTTTGCCAATCAATCCTCTTTTGAAATTGTTTTCAAGAAGATACTTGGACAGTCTTTCATACCAAGCTCGAGGAGCTTGCTTAAGACCATAAAGAGTTTTGTCCAATTTAAAAACATGATCAGGAAATTCATTATTTTCAAAATCAGACGGTTCTTCTTCTAAGAAGCCATTTAGAAAAGCACATTTTGCATCCATTTGAAATAACTTTATGCTCATGAAAGATGCAAAAGCAAGCAGCATACATATGGCTTCTAACGTGGAAACCGGAGCAAAGGTCTCCTCATAATCAATTCCTTCTTCTTGGTTATAGCCTTGCGCTACAAGTCATGCTTTATTTCGAATAATTTTTCCATTTTCATCCAACTTGTTTCGAAAAACCCATTTCGTGCCAATGACGGATTGATGCTTCGATCTTCGAAATCTATTGATTATAGTCTTCGATGGAGAGGTCTTCTAGCCGTTGTGAAGATGACCGTTGTAGATGTTTCTTCTTCTCCATGGAAAACGCTTCTTGGTAGAGATGAGATAGCCGTTTTAGATCTTCTTTATCTTCCTCATCTCCTAAAAGCACGTTGATTCTTCTTCTCCGTAATCTTCTTTACGTTGTTGAAGATCTTTGTCTGTTGGGTATCGAGATCTTCAGATTTTGTTGAGATTTGTTGGGTGAAGATCTTCGAAATCTATTGAGAAGGAATCTTGCGCTTTTTGTTGAGGATCTTTGCGAGATCCTATTTGAACCAAATCCTTTAGGTCGAGATCTTCTTGTTGAGCGTATGTTGTTAGCCAAATCTTCCTGGAAGATCTTCTCTAGATTCTTGGTTGATTTATTTGGTAGAGATTTGAATTCCTTGCCGTTCTGTCTTTTGAAATTTGTATCAAGGCTTTGGCTCTTGATCCCTTGAAATGGCTTTCAAGGCCTCCGTGTTAATCTTCTTCAAACTCTGCGCTTGTCCCTTGTATCTTGTTTCAGGGCCTTCATACATTTTTGAACAAACACCACAACAAACCAAGCAAACTAGACATACAATCGATATTTTGTTAGTATAAAAACCACTTTATATGTGTTAAGTCTTCCATCACCACATATTCAAATATATACTCAAGGTAGAGTTTTCACTATTCTTACATGGTATCAGACTAACCGTCTTTCCTTCCTCTTCCACAAAACTCGTTTGACGTTGCGTGCCCTATCTCCTAGCGGCCGCCGTTGTCTATCCTCCCCTTCACTACCGCTTCTTCCTTGTGTATCATACCAGCCCTCTCTTTCTCACGGCTGTTGTGAAGAAGACGTATTTCCATTATGCTCTTGAGGTCTCCAACATTAAGAATAACATCGCTTTAGTCCTCGATCAAGATACTCCGTACATCTCATGGGTTACCTTGTTTCGAGTAACGGCCAAAGCACACAACGTTCTTGATCATATTGATGAAACCGTTGACAAGCCTATCGACATTGATGATGATCTCTAGAATCAAGTCGATGACGCAGTTCTTCAATGGATCTACAACACTGTTTCTTGGGACATCTTGTTGCAAATTATCGATTCTGATGACAACGCTTTGTGCGAGTGGAAACGTGTCCATGACATCTTTTAAGACAATCAGAACACTCGTGCCGTGTATCTTGAGCACGAGTTTTCTAACTGCAACTTGCTTGGTTTCTCCTCTATTGCTACGTACTGCCAGAAACTAAAATCACTTTCGGATCAACTCAAAGGGGTCGGATCTCTTATTCCCGCTAGCCGCCTTGTTCTTCAATTACTCTTTGGAATGCCCACAAAGTATAATGTCGCTGCGAGTTTCATCCAACAAACCGATCCGTTACCTTCGTTTGAAAAGGCACGCTCTCAGCTCTTACTAGAAGAAACCCGACTAGCCAGCCAAGCAAAACACCAGCCCGCTGAAGCCTCACTATTGCTAGTTCCGCTCAGCGCCAGCATGCCCATTCTTCTCCACCGTCTTCTCAACCTCCTACAGCCCAACAATCCAAAAATCTTGGGTCCGGTGCACGTGGAAAGGGACGCAATCGAAAGGGCAAAGACCGCGGGAATACACACCAAGCCACGTCTTTTCTTTTTCATCCCACTTTTGGTTGGATCCTTTTTCACCAGGCCGGCCCTCCAACAGGTCTCTCCCTACAATGGACTGCGGCCCACACATACAGACCTCCAAGCCCTTACCCCAGCAACCATCACAGTCAACAACAAGGGATTTTAGGAAGTGGGCTGCTGGCACAGGCCCATATCGGATATACTCATGGGCCTCCATACCACCAGTCCACAACTATTGATCAAGCTTTTTCGTCCATGACTCTAAATCCATCGGATAGTTTGTGGTACATGTAAGGGTGTCAATGGGTCGGATTTGGGTCGGGTAGTACCCTATTCATCCTCATCCCCGTTTAATATAATGCTCCCCCATCCTCATCCCCATCCCCGTACCCGTCGGATATTCATCCCCATCGAGGAATACCCGTCCCCTTTTAATTTCTCCATTTTAAAATTTTATGGGTTTTCCCCGTAAAAAACCCCATCCCCGTTTTACTTTTAGGAGTTTGACAAAAAAAACATTGATTCGGATAATAAATGTGAAATTAGACCATAAAATACAAAATTGTTACTTTGTTTAACTTATAAATAAAAAAACACGAGTATAAAAAAGAAAGAAGAAAATTTTTATTTTTTTAAAAAAATAAAAATTTGGCAAAGTAAAGTTATACAGTCTATATATAGGTTTCGTTCGTTCAAGTAGGATCGAAACTCATAGTACAAACTTGTGTAAACTAAAAGAATTATATTTTACTAACATTTAGATTACGATCTTAAGATAAAGCGTTATATTATTTTATCATTTTAATTTTACGGTTTAGGATTTAGATTGCACATCAAAACACGTATCTAAAAGAGTAAGACATAAAAAAAACAACATGTAGTAGGATGTGCATTTGATCATCGTGATTTGACATTCACGACGTATCCAAAAATTTCACGAGGTGTTATCCTCATATGATCGAAAACCAAAGTAATATAGGTTAGCATTAGTATAACTTACATATATAATTATCAAATAAATAATTAACTTTAAAATACATTTTGTGTAAGTAGGAACGAGTAATTTTAAAGTACAAAAGTTTATATAGCTTGAAATTATAGTAATCATTGACAATTTTTGAGTTAAATATGAAACTACAAAGAAATTGTAATATAAATACAATTTGTTTATATATGTATCCCCAACAGATTCTCCGTCGGGAATCCCCATCAGGTTACCCGTCGGGGATCCCCATCGGGTTATCCTTCGGGGATCCCAGCAGGTTCGGGTTCGAATCAGGGAGCGGGGCGGATACCCCTATCTTCATCTCCGTCCCCATCCCCAGATGGGGAATCAAAGTTTTCCCCATCCCCGTCCCCATCCCCGTCCCCGTTTAAAATCCCAATCCTCGTCCCCATGACGGGTAATACCCGCAAATTTCGGGTAATCTCCACCCCTAGGTACATGGATACGGGCGCAACATCACATATGACGAACAATCCAAGTAAATTATCCTCTATTTCGTATAATGGTCCATTAAATTCGATAATTGTTGGCGATGGTATGCGAATTCCACTATAGGTCTTGGTCATGCTAGCCTCCGCACCACAAAAACACCTCTACACTTACCAAATGTCCTGATTGCACCCAATGTTGTCAAAAACCTCATTTCTGTTAGACGCTTTACAATTGAAAATCTTGCTTTTGTGGAATTTGACCCTTTTAGATTTTTGTGAGAATTTACAAACGGGGAAGATACGTATGAGATGCAATAGTTTAGAGGAGCTCTACCCGGTCACCCGCCCAACCACAAATTCGGCCCAAGCTCTTTCTGTCGAGTCCTCGAGTCTCTAGCATACTCGTCTTGCTCATCCGGGCAAGCCGATTCTAGATTTTCTTAGGAACACTTCAATTTTAAGTACAATAAGGATAAATCTTCTCATCTTTGTCATGCTTGTCAAATTGGAAAACATCATAAACTTCCTTTTGAACGGTCTCTTACTAGCACTCATGCACCTTTTGATATTATTCATAGTGACCTCTGGACCTCTCCCGTTACAAGCCGGGAAGGATTCAAATATTACTTGCTTTTTCTTGATGATTTTTTTCAATTTTTAGGGGTGTTTCCTTTTAAGCACAAGTCCAAAGTATTTGAATTATTTGTGCGATTCCATAAGCTAGTAAAGATTCAAATCAATCTCTCCATTAACAATTTTCAATGCGGCATGGGCAGAGAATTCAATAACTTTGATTTTCAAAAAAAATTGTCACCCATGGCATAAATTTTCGTTTTTCATGTCCCTACACCTCTCTTCAAAATGGCAAAGCCCGAACGTATTATTCACACTATTAATAATAGAGAGAATTGGATGAAATCTACCCCAACATAAAAATTCATGTACTAAATAACATATACCTATAGTTTTTTTTAACTAAATAACATCTTTTAATCAATAATGTCATATTTGTCCCTATTACCATATATCAATTTCATCCAATTTAGTTACAAGAGAATTTGAAAATTATTATACAATAATATAATTAAAGAAGGTCGATAAGTGAGAGAATAATTTATGTACTATTATTAAAAAAATAAAATATCAATTAGAAGTTGAAGCATTTCATCCAAACACATATTCGTTCTAGCGATAGAACAGTTGAAGTGTCAACCCATAGTGAATATTTCTTGTATTTCTTGTAAAATATAGTACGAGTGATGTATTATTCTGACATACAGTAGTAAACGACGAAGAGTACTCACGCTTCATATCTACATAAACAATATTAGAAAATGTATGACATACTTCACTATTTTGACTACAAATTTGTTATGAAGAATGATTTTTTTTGTTAGTTATACAAGTTTTTACTAATTTTCCTGTATTTATTATATTTCCTGTAACAAATTTGACATACATAGTTTCATGTAAATAAATATTAGTAAATGTATGACAGACTTCTTGTATGTTATGTAACATCCGGAATTTTTACTTCCGAGTTATTCCGAAGCAAACCGGACCTGGACCGGTTTTGGGTTTTCCCGACTTCTTATTATATCCTATGTGACACCGGATTCTTATCCTTTGATCGTTTTTATCATTTTATGTGAGAACCTTACTCACATAAAATACACAAGTCAATCTACCTTCTTTATTCTTTAAAATGGACCCATTCGGGCCCATCAGCGGCGTGTCTTCCGGGCCATTACGAAGCTGAGTTTTTGGGTCTTTGAAACCCTACCATCCGGGCCCCATAAGAAGTTGTATAGCCAGCCCATGCTCTCTCCCTCTCTCACGTAACCTAGCAGCATCTCGCTTCCCTCTCTCGTTGTCACGTATACCGGCGCTCCCCTTCCTCCATGCCAAGCCGACAACCTCCATGCCGCCACCCACTCTTCTACCATGGACCATCGCCGGTGAAGCCTTCCTCTTCGTATTCAAGCAGTAGACCGCAACTCTCAATCTTCCCTTCGTCCGCCAAGGAGATTGCAGCCAAGAATCGATCTTCTTCCCAGTTGGTCGACTACAGTATCCTTGCAACGGCGCCTCCCATCCTGCCCTCTCGCGAACACCATCTGCACCGGGTCGATCGGCACAACCTTCCCCAGACTCGCCACCAACTTTAGACAACAACGCCGGGAGATAAGGAGGCTTCGAGACCTTCTTGGAACCGGTCCGCGGGGGCGCCTAGCCCTAGCCGTAGTGGCGGCCGTGAACCTAGACGCAGGTGCGCCACCAGGCTGATGCAGGTACGCCAAGGGGGCTGGCCGCATGTGCATTTTTCCCCTGCCACTGGTGCGTCTTGTGGAATGGATTCCGCCTTCATCTTTTCCACGTACACGTCAGCACATCGAGTAGCGTATGTCCGGTAATGACCTCAACCCTCTTCTCTGCGTTACCCTATTTGTGTATGTGTTGATAAGAGTACCCATGAATGTCTTTAAACCCTCCATAGTAGCCATGAAAGGACTAAAAGACCTGTTACATTTCCGAGTTTCAGAGTTGACGAACAGTCAACTTCGGGTCAAGATTTGAGTAAGTTATACTCCTCCTTTGCTGTTGAATTTTAGATATATTATAGATAAGATTTTATAGTAGAACATATCAAAATTTGGGATAAATCCAGCGATTGGTTTACGAGTTATGATTTTTCAAAGTTAAGATAATGTGTTGTTTTGTTAAGGGTTTGCTGAATTTCCTAAGTGTAGAAAACTGCATGTCGATACAGTTTTGTGACCCATATTTGGGTAAGTTAGACTCCTCATTTAGTGCTGATTTTTGGATATGTTGTAGTTGGTACTATATAGTATAACATACCGAAATTTGAGAATTTTCCGAGTTATAGTTAAGGAGATATGATTCTCCAAAGTTGGTTCCTTATGTAGTTTTTTTTTTTAGGTTATGCTGATATATTCTAAGAATGAGAAAAACTGCTTGGGATGCAGTTTTTCGAAATAGTTTTGGAGGGGTTATTGACCTCTATTGGTCGTGATTTTTGGATATGTTGTTGACGGATATATATAGGAGCATGTAGTAGAATTTGAGAGCGATCCGTTGGGTTAATCCAGATTTAGGATGTTCCGAAGTTGGGTATAAGTATAGTTTAGTTTAGAAGAGTTGTGTTAGGTGTTAAGTGTCGATCAATCTTATGTGTTTATGGTCTTGTGAGGATGTTGAGCCTAGAAGTCTAATGACTTCTAGTTGACTAGAGCGTTGTTTGATTCATATGCATTGTCTTGAGCAGGCGTTGTGCGTTTTCCCGAGGGGAACTTGAGAGTGTGCTGATCGGTTGCTCTTGGAGACTGGTAAGTCTACGGACTTACTTAGCTGACTTCTTGTATGAGTGTAATGTGTATGAGTGGTGTTTGATAGTCATGATAAACAACGAAACTGGATTAGGCCGACTTTATTATTTACGTAATTGACCCAAGTGTATGATAACGGATCGTGACATCATCTGTCTAGCTCTTGGGAGAGTCTAGGAGGTTCCCTGTACCAGCCCAGGCAAGTAGACGGTCAGATGCATTAGCACCATTCCTCGTTGGTAAATGGGATCAGGGCGAGGTTTGAGAATCCCTCGTGTCACAAAATAAGTATCATTAGTATTGACATATCACCGAATTAAAGATAACAAAAGGATTGAGTGATGCATGTTGATTGTGTATGTTGTGTGTTTGTGCTTTTACCTTTATACTTATGCATAGATTGTTAGCTAACGGTTTTATACCGCTTGTAGATGCCTTGCAGGTTAAGATGATTGTGAAGAGATCCGGAGGGAATGGTAAGCCGGGTCCACGTACTCTTTTAGTTGGGGACGGGGATGTCTTCTGTTCTTCATATGCGTCGTTTTAGTACCTTTGCTTGTAAGGCTGATACATATTCTCCATGTATATATTGTTTAAATTTTTTAAATGTTTTAATACTTTTGTGTCTTGTTGTAAGATCCTAGTAGAATTGTTGTCAAACTAAGGTCAAGACCCATTGTGAGGTCCTAACCAGTAGCTCCCCGAGTTCTCTGAATTTGGGGTGTTACATGTTAAATGATGATGATTGATTTTCATTATGAAAGGTCTTAGTGAATATTTTTGAATTAAAATTGGTTATACAAGGAAATGACAGACTTTTTAGTCTTATGTATTTTTTCCTGTATTTCCTATACTTATTGTACTTACTATAACATATTGACATACTTAGTTTCATGTGACCGGCTCATTAGAAAGATCAGGAATAAATATTTCTTGTATTTCTTGTAAAACACAATACAAGTCATGTAACATTCTGATATACAATAGCAAATGACGAAGAGTACTCACGCTTCAGGTCTACAGAAACGGTATTGAAGGTTTTGATATGTTAATTGCAAATTTATTAGGATAATTAAAATTATTAACCAATTAACTATTCACCTTCTATAATTAGGGTGTATCATGCTTTAAAAGGTAAAAAAAATAAGCCTAAAATATTGTAGATTCTTGTATGATGGTAAATTAGTCTTAAAATTTCAAAAGATGTCATATTCTAACATAATTAGTGAGATGGACAAATGCTAAACAAAATTAATAATCTAATGCTATATAATATGATACCTTTTGACTTCTTTTTCATGCTTCCATTCCATTACCTTTTTGGCCTCATGCTTTGGAAATGGTATGTTATCTTCTCACTATCCTTCATTCCTCTACTATTCAGAATAAGACCCCTACCTATGTCTTGTATCATTCGACTCTTTCTTATGATCATCTTCGGACATTCGGGTGCCTTTGCTATACAAATCAAACCGCCACTATGTCTCACAAACTCCAACATCATTCTACTCCTTTTTTTTCTTGGGCTTCCAATTCATCATCGAGGGTATAAATGTCTTCACCTCACCCTTAAAAATGTCATTCTTTCTCGACATGTTACTTTCGATCAGTCTACTTTTCCCTTTTCTAAAAACCGTATCTCGACACCGGATTTATTTATCCAGTCGGATGCATCTTTTGACCCGGTACATCCTCCTATCACTCAGCCTAACAAATTGCATCTCAGACCCACCCTGTTGTTACTCCTCTCACGGCAGCCCACACACCCTCACAAACCGGCTTCTTTCCCATGCTCTCTACCCTTCCTTCTTTAGGAACACTTTGAGTTTAGTTTTTATCCTAGTTTGAGTTTAGTTTTTAACGTTTTTGTTATTTTGACGTTTATTATGATCTTATGCTTGAACTTAGTTAGTTTAGGAAGATTCAGTTAGTTTAGGAAGAATTGGAATTGGATATATCGAAATTTGAATGTTGAAGATTTACAACTATCTCAAAGTAGAAAATGTCTTCTTTTTTTTTTATCCCGGTTTGAGTTTAGTTTTTAACGTTTTTGTTATTTTGACGTTTATTATGATCTTAGGCTTGAACTTAGTTACTTTAGCAAGATTCGGTTAGTTTAGGAAGAGTTGAAATTGAATATTATTAAGATTTAGTATTTTTTATGGGATTTTATGAGCTTTTTTCCTAGCTTCCAAATGGGCTAAAACATTAGAGAAAAGAAGAAGTGAGAAGCTAGACTTGCCACAACATCCGTCTGTCGAGAGGCGAAAGCTCGATGATGCATCGAGACTTATGGACCACACCTCGCATCCATTGAGGGCCTCAACGGAGCAACAATAATAGGATCATTCGTCTCAGCAGGTACCTACTCCGAGCAAGTACCTGTTGAGCAGTAGCAAGTATCTATGGAGTAGAAGCAGATACATGTTGACTTGTTGAGCAAGAGGAGACACATATTTAAGCGATACAGGAGTAGGTACCTATTGACGAGTTGTTGACATGCTACGTAGACCACATGACTAGCGTGATATGGGGTCAAAGGGTATACATTCCACTCTATTTTAATTCCTTAATGTTTAATATTTAAAAAATTTTTTTTGTTAATTTATATACGTTCATGTCAAAATTTTAAATTATCGTATGAGGAACCCGGGGTGATTAGGGTCGTTAAGAGACTAGATGAGATCACTAGATTACGTAGATTACGTGTAAGGCATCGGGAATTAAATTCTAGAATACGTTTGTTTCTATTACCATTTCAGATTCCAGAGTATGTGTCTATTACTTAACTTGATTTTATAATCAACTAATAAATTAATAATAAAAACAAAATTTAATTTATAGATAATTTACATGTCATACTTTCACATGTGTAGATTTGTTATCTTATTTTCGTTAGATTTGGTACCTGATTATATGAATTTAGTTCAACTTAGCTATTTAAAGTTATTGATATCTTATAATTATTGATTTAATAACAAATATTTGTTTATATGAATAATTAGAATAACATAAATTGATTTTGTAATCAACTAATAAAATAATAATAAAATATTTTTGTTATTTTTAGATAAAACTATAAGGTTTCGATCTTGTTTGGTTAGATTTGGGACCCTAAACTAACTTAAAACACATCTATCGAGTTCTCAAACCATATCTGATCCGCCTGATGTATTGAACAGCCGGTTCCTGGCCGCGACTCTGGTCTGGTTTCGATCTTGTTTGGTTGGGTCCGGCAGTTCTAGTCAGGTCCAATTGGGGGTTTTGACCCGGTTTGATTAGTTCAAATATTCACGTGTGATAAAATACCATATAAAAAAATCAAAATACGTGATATGAAAATGTTATTTTACTTACCAAAGACATTCACAGCCTTAAATGTATTGACAACCAGAAGAACCAAGTAAATTCACCTCTAAATCAGTCTAAAACAGCATAAATACAATAGTGTTCTGAGCAAGGTGATTGCCATATTCATGTGTGACAGATTCCAGACAAGATAGTAGGCGAGTATCACAGTATCAGCAAAGTCAAAAGAAAGAAGATGGTGAAGCACAGCCCGCAACTGGTCATGGCAAAATCGACTTCTTCAGAGGTAAAAATGCAAATATAGCATGGTTCTCAAGAAGCGTTTGCCATGGAGTCGATCAAGAGCTGATAACCTTCAGGGACAGGTGACTCTGTTCTCACACACTCAGTCAATGCAGGCACATCTGCATTCAGGTCTAGAAACCTCGCCAACGTCAGCAGAAGATGGAAATCAGATATCCGCTTCACAAAAGCGAGAGACTTGGTTCGATCCATATGGTTCTTCAATGCTTTCATTGTCACCGGAACGTTCCTGTTCTCTATAGGAAATGTCGTTGACAGTGGGCCCTGCAAATTTATATTACCAGCGAGGTAAATATTCAATAACTGTAACTTAATAGATATGCAGATGCAATGAAGCGATACAGAGCTACATTTCTATGCAGCAAATCTCATACACTACAAGGCAATTCCTTTCTCATTCATACCCACTTGTCGTCTACACATTCCGCCATACACTACCAGAAGCTTACATATTATGTAAATTTCTATTGCAAACACTGTTTTCCAGCATGCCTCAACAGCAATTGCTTTCTTATTGGGTTAACTATGTATCATTTCCCCGACTAGAACACTGACCACTCATGTCTATAATGAAAATACACAATTCCATTAAAAAGAAGACTACAGCATTCCCCATTATAAACAACTCAGTGTGCACAGATGCAAGCATTCAAGTTCTAGAGAAGCAATATAGGGAGGGTATATGCCAGAGGATTGGTTCAACTAATAGTTATTAATTGAACAAAGTATCCCCTATAACTAATGTACAAATTCAATAATAATTTACTGGTTGAGGGGAGACTGATCAGACTATATGACAGATCACATGTTTTATCCTCACAGACTCATCAGCTTGAGAAAGATCAGAAAGGTATTACAACCAATGGCCGAGTTCTAGATAAAGATTGTCAATTTTAAGCAACATAAACAGATTCATATTCATAATTGATCTTAATCCAAACAACAATGTAAATCAGAAGCTGACCTGGTGATCTAAGATCTTAACCACGACCAAGAAGAAATCATTGTCAACCTCCTTAACGTCCTTGCCACCAACCACAACTTCCTTCTTCATCCTTGAAACCTTGGGATCCACCTCTTCTCCTGCCTTCTCCTCCAAATCAAACCATCCTTCCTTAAACAACCTCATGCACATATCACTCATCTGAAACGCCTCAAAGTGCACATCTGCACCGCCGTCCTCATTCACCTCTAGCTTCACCATCGCCGTCACCCACTCCTTCAAGTCACCCTCAACCTGCAACTCCGCCGCCTGCGCCACCTCAAATGCCGACATAGTATAATGCCCCTTGTTCTCCCTCCCCACAGCCTGCGTAAATATAAACCCTACCTTCCTCAACCCTAAGCCAGTTGCGATCGCATCGACCATCTTCTCTTCCTCAGCATCCCTGAGCAGAATTAGCTTCTCTTCCGTCCCAGCCTGTGGTGGCTCGTAGATGAAGTCCACCTCAACATGGCAATCATCCCCCACAGTTCCGTACATAAACCCGCCCCGCTTGACGGCGAAAGCCAGCGACTCGAACACATACTGCTGAAACACGTTGGCAGCATCACGATCGAAGGAAACGGACGAGCAGTGGGGATTCTCTTGTCGAGTGACTCGCATCTGACGAGCGATTAGGTCATCCATGGTCATCTTGCGGCCAAAGGAGCCAGCGGGGGAGATGATTGGGCGAGGGCCGGCGACTTCGCGAGTTCCGGAGTAGGAGAGGTAGACGATGGAGCCATGGGCGATCCTGAGGGAAGAGATCAGCGTGTTTGGATTGGACATGTCAGTGAATTGCGAGATTTCCGACGGGGTTTTGGCAAGCAATAGGTTCTGGTTGAGGGAAAGAGTCTGGTTAGTGACCGGAACTCCAAGCTGGGATTCGATTAGGGATTTGAGATGAGCAATCGTGATGTTAGGGTTCTCAATTGAGACTCTTTCCAGACCGTCGCGGCTTCGGAGTCGGATCATCATCTTCGGAAAGATATTGGGATGAAAAAAGGAAGGCTTTGGCTATGGCGAACGGATGAATTAGGTTTCCGGCGAATGTAGATTGATGAAGAGGGCACAAAGGTTTTAATCAAGAACAAGGGACTTGCTTTGCAATCTTAGGATTCTTAGCTGCGAAAGTCTTTTATGTCTTTTTTTTTCTTTCTTTTTTAATAAAGGAAATCGATATGATGCACTTGATAGAGGGATAGTGTAGGGGACACACGGTCAAATGCATCGAAAGATCGAACAAATCCAAAGACGACTAAACATTAGAACCATAACAAGCAAAGAAAGGAAAAAAAAAATCAAAAGATTTTTTTTCCTTCTATTATATCTTATCTTATAAAAAAGAGTAAATTTAACTCAATTCCTGATAACTAATATCTTCATAATTTTTATTTAAATTTAAAATCTTAATAGACTCTTATTTTATTTTATTTTCTTAAACATATATAATAATAAAAATATTTTTTTTGATATTATATATTTAAAGTCAGTTATTATTTGATTTAATTTGATTATTATTTTAACAATTTATTTTATTGTTATTGTAGGCCGTATTTGTGAATTAAATTTTTTTGTTACTAAGTTATATCTATTTATATTTTGAATATTTTTTTATTGAGGTCTCAAATATATCTTATTACTTTTGATATTCTTACAATTATGATTATTTGATGGTTTTAATTGAATTTATCTTACAATAAGAAAACAAGAAAATAATATTTATTATCACAATGTCAAAATATTTATAGAGAACAAAAAGGGTATATAATAAGAATTTATCATTATTTTTAATATAAAAAACATATAATTGTTATTTGGGAGAATTTGACATACTAGGCTTTTTTTAGTTTTTGTTTAAGAAAATGTACCCCAATTTTTTTACCACTTTCATTTAATAGTAGGTAAAAGTTATTAACCCTTCTATTAGAAAGAAATAATAAATGATGTTTGTTATTTGTTATATAAGTATAATTTTTAATTTTTAATTACTGAATTTGTTTTCTTTTATTATTTTTCTTGCCTTTTTTTATTTATTTTTTATTTTCTTTTTTATTTTCTTGACTGAATTTCTCATACCGGAAATTCTCATACCAGAATTTTCATACCAGAAATTATCATACGAAAAGTTCATACCAGAAATTTCATACCAGAATTTTTTTCATACCAGAATTTTTTTCATACTAGAATTTTTTCATACCAGAATTTTTCATACCAGAAATTTCATACGAAAAGTTCATACCAGAAATTTCATTCCAGAAATTTCTGAATTAAAACTAACGGCACAATCAACACTTGATCCTTGTGCTTTCTGTCCGCTATTTATTTTTGTTTACATAATACTTTTATTTTGAGACAATTTTAACATACATTTCTCCACTCAAATAATGCACAACTCCTCCACGTCTTGTCAATTTGTCATTGTCAACTGGAAAAAAGAACAAGTTTTTTGGAAACCAAAAGAGACGGTGATGGACCCATTTTTGCAAACCGTCATCATATACGCAAATTACAATAAAAAAAATTGCAAAATTACAACGAGCCCCCTAAAATTTGCAAAATTAAATATTAGACAATTAAAAATTCATTCCGGTATGTAAATTTCGGTATGTAAATGTCCGGTATGTGAAATTCTGGTATGTGAAAATCCGGTATGTGATAATTCCGGTATGTGAAAATCCGGTATGTGAAATTCCGGTATGTGAAAATTATGGTATGTGAAAATTTTGGTATGTGAAAATCCGGTATGTGATAATTCCGGTATGTGATAATTCCGGTATGTAAAATTCCGGTCCGGTATGTGAAAATTCGGGTATGTGAAATTCCGGTATGTGGAAATTCCGGTATGTGATAATTCTGGTATGTGATAATTCCGGTGTATGAAAAAATTCTTCATTCTAAAAAATAAATAAAAAATAAAGAAAATAAAAAAGACAAAAAAAAATTAATAAAAAAAAATAAAAAAAGAAATTTAGTTTTTAAAAAGCATTTGGAAGAAAGAAGAAAACAAGAGGATGGAGAATGTTTGAAGGTAAAAAACAATAAGAGGGGTATATTTACTTAATTGAAAAACAAAAAAGCCTATTTACTATCACTATTTCTCTAAATAGCCTACTAACCAAATTTGCCCTTGTTATTTTTATCCTCTAAACCTCATTTATCATATGTATACATATTTTTTATACATTAAATATCTATATATAATTAGTAAAATAACAATCAAACAATTTGTCAAATTTATAGATAAATTTTTTGGATATAACTATTTAGTAATATTTTATTTGATGGTGAGATTAATTTATATTTTAAAAAAATTGAAAATTATTTATATAATATTGTTATTTAACAAACCAACTCTTTTTGTCTATAAATTAAATCACCTTATAACAAATATTTCAGTGAATTGAAACACAAATTATTTTCAAGTAAATTCTGATAAGTATATGATCATATTGTCTGGAATACCCTTATCGCACTTAATTATTAAATTAAAAACTAAGACTTTTTTAAAAATCAAATTTACTCCATAATTAGTTGATGTATCTTTTATTTATTTTTGCGAAAACATTTTTTTACAAAATTATTAATTAATTGATTATTATAAAAAATTTGTTCTTAACCTTTTGGTTTTTTCGTCCATTCATATCATGAGGAATTTGTCTTTACATCAAACATCACATAATCGGCAATGCAAATTTTAATATAATCAACCTTAATGCTCGATTGGATCGATATTAATTTGCTACATATATATAACCATAATGTTCGTGTAATATCCATATTTTTCAGAATTTTTATCGAAAATTCAATTTTTGGATTTAATCAAGTTGGTTTAATTTATCGATAAGTTGAAGGCATTTTTCGTGGATATTTTGAGGCAATGATACGAGATTAATTGATGTTACCTCCGGGATTAGAAAATTTTGTTAAGAGTACCCTACATTTATAGGACTCTATTCTAAATTTTGTTATTATTATTGTCTCCCTAACTGAAGCCTTCACTCTTCTTTCTTCCTCTCATTTCACTCCCATGGCTCGCCGAAATCGGAATTGGAGAGTCCCGCCAGAGTTGTGTGTGTTGTTCCCGAGTCCACCGGAGAGGAGAACCGAGCCGATTTTGTAGCACCTTCGAGTTGTTTTGGTCTTGCCGGAGTTGGTGTTTAACTCTCGCCTTCACCCGCCTTGAGCCACCGTCGTCGGTCCTCCTTGTCAAGCCTAGAACCTACATTGACCACCAGTTAGAACTAGTGTCACTAAAGGGAGTTGTTTCCACCGTTAGGAGCTCGCCACCACCAGGAACCACCTCTCTATCGCCGAGCTTACACCACATCCACCTTCTTTGTCATACGCCGCTACAACCCAAATCTACGAGTCTCGCCCAAATCCGCCATCTTCAAGCCACCTTTTGCGTCCTCTTTAGCTCGAACCCATTCCCAACTCAGACCCGCGCGGGGTGAAAATAGATAGTTGTAAATCTTGTCCCGTTCCGCTTATAATTTGCGGCACGTAAGCAGGACAACTAATAACATGAATTATGATCTTAGTTTAGGCATGCTTTTAGATAGAATTTCCCTTTGTTTTGCATGCATGAACATATATTCATATCGATTATACTATTATTTGCTTGGTTCGTGAGAATAGAGGTCTACACATAGTTTTGTTACAATTGTAGGAAGTATGACACATTTTGGATAAAAAGGAAGTATGAAAGTATAAGGAGTCAAAATGACAGCATATTGGACTACATTGGAGCATAAAAAAGATAAAAGGAAGCTAGGAACACGCAGTCGGAGCGTACTTTGATACCCCGGAGCGTACTCTGATACCCTAGAGAGAACTTTGATACCGTCATAAAATCTCATACGAGATTTTTCAAGTCCATCCGAGATTTTTCAAGGCCATCCGAGATTTTCACTCTAGGAAGTAATATCGACCAAAATCTCGACCGAGATTTATTTCGGGTTTCGTCCGAGATATCGCTAAAAATGGCCCATGGCCCATACGTCGAAAAACCCTAATTTTTGTTATTAAAAGAGAGGCTGCGGTGAGGGTTTAATCAGATCCAACAGAGGCCGACAAGATCACAGTTTGAGAGAGAGTCGAAACACAAAAAAGGGCGGAGTGGAAGGAAGAACAACATTAAGTGGTCGAAACATAGTCTACCGCCAATAGGATGTAGAGGTTGCCACATGAAGAAGGGAATGGTCCCATGAAGTCCACACCCCACACATCAAATATCTCTACCTCTTGTATGTTGTTCAAGGGCATCTCATTCCTCCTTGAGATGTTGCCCGTCCTTTGGCAAGCATCACAAGCTACCACAAAGTTTTGCATATCCTTGAACAAACTTGGCCAAAAGAAGCCCGATTGCAACACCTTAGCACATGTCTTGTGTGAGCTAGCATGCCCTCCACATGGCAAGGAATGACAATGGCGGATCACACTCTCCACCTCATCCTCCGGTATGCATCTTCTAAAGACTCCATCCGGCCCTCTCTTGAACAAAAGTGGTTCACTCCAATAGTAGTACCTCACATCTTTGAAGAACTTCTTCTTTTGGGCATATGACAAACCGGGAGGCACTTCCTCACACACAAGGTAGTTCACAATGTCGGCATACCATGGCTCACTTCCTCTAGACACTTGGAACAAGCACTCCTCCACCAATTGCAATTGCTCATCCCGGAATGAGTCATCAATCGGGATGTCATCTCTCTCAAGCTCTAATGGTGGGAGTCTACTAAGGTGATCCGCCACAGAATTCTCGGACCCCTTCTTGTCCCGGATTTCCAAATCAAACTCTTGAAGAAGAAGGATCCACCGAATCAACATAGGCTTGACATCCTTCTTTGTAAGGAGATAACGGATCGTAGCATGATCCGTATACACTATGACCTTCGCTCCAACAAGATATGAGTGGAACTTCTCAAAGGCATACACTACCGCTAGCAACTCTTTCTCGGTTGTGGCATAGTTGAGTTGGGCATCATCTAGCGTCTTGCTAGCATAATAGATGGCATGTGTACGCCCATCTTTCCTTTGTCCTAAAACAGCCCCAACGGCCACATCACTTGCATCACACATCACTTCAAATGGTAAGCTCCAATCCGGAGGTTGCATGATAGGTGCGGAGATCAAAACATTCTTCAACCTACAAAAAGCTTCAAGGCAATCCTTGGAGAAAACAAACTCAACATCTTTCATTAGTAGGTTGGTAAGAGGCTTAGAAATCTTAGAGAAATCCTTAATAAATCTCCGGTAAAAACCGGCATGCCCTAGAAAGCTCCTTACCCCCTTCACCGAGATAGGTGGTGACAACTTCTCTATCGTTTCAATCTTGGCCCTATCAACCTCAATGCCACGGTTGGACACCAAGTGTCCCAACACAATACCTTCACTTACCATGAAGTGGCATTTTTCCCAATTCAAGACAAGATTTGTCTCCTCACATCTCTTAAGCACCAAAGACAAGTTAGCTAGGCAATCATCAAAAGAAGATCCATAAACGGAAAAATCATCCATAAACACTTCCATGATGTTCTCAATATATTCAGAAAATATGGCCATCATACACCTTTGAAAGGTGGCGGGTGCATTACACAACCAAAATGACATTCTCCTATATGTAAATGTACCCCAAGGACATGTGAATGTGGTTTTCTCTTGGTCATCGGGGTGGATAGGGATTTGGAAGAATCCACTATAGCCATCTAGGTAACAAAAATGAGAGTGTTGAGCTAATCTCTCTAGCATTTGGTCAATGAAAGGAAGAGGGAAATGATCTTTCCTAGAGGCCACATTTAGTTTCCTATAGTCAATACACATCCTCCATCCCGTAACCGTCCTAGTTGGGATTAGTTCATTGTTCTCATTAGTTACTACGGTCATTCCACCCTTCTTAGGAACCACATGTACTGGACTAACCCATTTACTATCCGAAATAGGGTAGATAATTCCCGCATCTAGCAACTTAATGATCTCTTTCTTGACTACCTCTTTCATTATAGGATTCAATCTTCTTTGATGTTCAATAGAGGGTTTATGGTCATCTTCCATCAATATCTTATGCATGCACAAAGAGGGCTTAATGCCTACAAGGTCATCAATGGTGTATCCTATTGCCTTTCTATGCAGTTTCAATTCATTCAACAATCTATTAAGCTCATCATCATTCAAAAATGCATTCACAATCACCGGATAAGTAGAATTTGAACCAAGGAAAGCATACTTTAAATGAGAGGGAAGAGGTTTTAGATCAAGTTTAGGAGAACCTTTTTCGGTTGAAGATGATCCATACAATGTAGGTTGAGATGATTCCAAAGCCATGGAAGCCTCACCTAAGTCCCTTGATGATTGCTCACAAACACTTGGATGATGCTCAAAAGACTCAGGAAAATCGACCCTCTGTGAGAAAATCGGCCGATTTGGGGGTCGATCTCAGTTTCTGCATTTGCAAAATTGGATTGAAATTCAGGATAAGTGCAAAAATCGGCCGATCTGGCCCCCTCTGTCCGATTTTCCTGGGTGCTTCTCTCTTCCTCTAGTACTTCAAATCCAACACTTGGTAGCTCATCCAATGCATTCAAGGCCTTGATCACTTCATTGCTACTCTCTTCAACTTCTTCCTCCATCAAACTTGAGCTAAGAACCTTCTCAAGTGCATCCTTGAGCAAGATTGAGCTCACAACCTCTCTAGACTCCTCTTCTTCAACAATGTTGAAGACATCTTCACCTAGGGCTGGCCCCTTCACCATTGTGGACAAATTAAACTTGATGTTCTCTTCTCCAATGTTGAAAGAGAGAATTCCATTCTTGCAATCCACCAAACATCCGGAAGTAGCTAGGAAAGGTCTCCCCAAGATGATAGGAACCGGATAGTCCGCCGGGATATCCAAAACAACGAAGTCTATGGGCACATAGAACTTCCCTAGTTGCACCGGAATGTCTTCCAAGACTCCAACCGGATGAGTGATCGAGCGGTCCGCCATGTAAAGGGTCATCTTGACCGGCTTTGGCTCTCCTAGCCCAACCTTGTTGCAAAGAGCAAGCGGGATGATGCTTACACTTGCCCCAATATCACATAGGGCGTCATACTTCACTTCTCCCACTCCGATTGGCACACAAAAGGATCCCGGATCTCTTAGCTTAGGAGGCATCTCCTTCTTCATCGTTTGAATCAACTCTGAGGACCTCTTTGTCATCCTTACTTCTCCATACTCCTCCAATTTTCTCTTATTGGAGAGTATTTCCTTCAAAAACCTGCCATATGCCGGCATACCTAGAATAGCATCCATGAACGGAATGTTAATATGCAATTTAGACATAAGTTCAAGGAATTTACCAAAGTGTTTGTCCAAACGAGCTCTTGCTCGTGATTATGGGAATGGTAGTGGTGGCTTGTATGGAGGTGGTGCCACATATGATGGCTCATCATCCTTGCTCTTCCCTCCATCTTCTTGCAATTGCTCTTCTTCATTCACCACTTGTTTCCCTTTGTCATTTCCCTTAGGTAAGGGATCCTTCATGTTTAGCCCACTCCTTGTTGTAATAGCCAACACTTGGCCTCTTGGATTATCTTCGGTTCTTCCGGGAAGCTTTCCCGGATCTCTATGAGCTTCACCCGCCTTTTGGAATACTTGTGCTTCCAACACCTTTTGAGCCTTAGAAATGGAAGTCACCGTGCTCTCAAGACCACTCAACCTTCCAAGCAATTGCTCAAACATCATCTCGGTTCTATCCTTTGGAGTTTGAGTGAATCCGGGTGGAGGTTCTTGTGAAGCCTTTGGCGGTGGAGTTGTGCTTGTGGAAGCGGGAGGGTTCAACACCATTTCTAAGGCTCCATTTCCCCGGCAACGGCGCCAAAAACTTGTTACGCTAAGATTGTGTAGCACAAAAGTCTTACAATTTTATAAACTCGATATAATTTCCTAACTCCTGGCGAACCCACAGTGTATGGGTCGTTTTGTAGCAAGGATAGTATTCCGAGATCGAACACGAAGACTAAGGTGAAATCGAGTCAACAAGTGACCATGGATAGTGTGAATCTAGTCTAAGAAAAGAGAAAGAAATAAAGAAATGAAAATCATGATATTTTTTGTTGGGTTTTTGAGGTGATCAAACAAAGATCACAAATCAAGCAAAATAATAAACAAACTAACAACTCAAGCTAGCAACAAACGAGCAACACAAGCACAAAATATATGATCAAGAGAGAAAAGTGGATTCTAGAGGTCAAGATTTCCGGTTATGGCATTGGACTCAAGCTTCTAAGGATTCTAAGGATAACGCTACGGTGTTGGGAAAGGGTGTTTCTCTAGTGGAAGCAATTACCGGGTAAGTCTCTCGCTTCGCTAATCCCGCATCAAACTCCTATTACCGGGTAGGTCTCAAGGGGTTAAAGTAGGGAATTTTACACAAACCGGACTCCACTTAAGGGGAAACCCTCTCCTTACCGGGTAAGTCTCGAAAAAGGGAAGTCTCAAGCAATAAGCCTAGCACACTCGATCCAATAGCGGCTTGTGAGGCTCACTATTACCTAGAGTTCATCATCTTAGGTATCTAAGGTCGGAAATCATCGGGTAGATCTTTTCCCTCACTTAGGTTGATAGCATTAGGTGGTCCTAAGCTAAATTATGCTTAATAAACACTAGGATTTCAACAACCTAACACCCTAACATACAGATTCATCAATTAAAGAGCAACAGAGTGAAAAATCGGGTGGATCATACCTAAATCGGCCGATCTGGCTGAAGAACAGGCCGATTTTCTTCCTGGGTTAGGTTTCGTGCATACAAATCATCCTAAGATAACATATAAGTCCATTCTATCATCACCCAAGCCATAACTATCAATCCATTACTCCAGAATCACAATAAACTAGCCAATAGTATACATATCAAGATCCAAAATCATCACACAAGCATACATGGTTTTCATAGATGGATGATGAAAGATAAGCAAGTAAAAACAATAAATCTCCGCTGAATCTAAGTTTTAGCAAGACTTACAACCCTTCAAATGAAGTTCCAAAACGTTCCTAACAATCCGTCCAATAGTTCTTCAATCAAAGACTCCAAAAATCCCTCAAAATTACTCAAAAACTCACTTTCACTCAAAGTTTGGTGTTCTTCTTCTTCCTCCAAATTGAGAGAGTTTTTCTTCTTCTCCAAGTCTATCTCCAATGGAATGAGCTGTGTGTGAGAGAATGTGGGAGAGGGAGGGTTCAAGGCTCCATCCGGGTTAGAATAGGAAAACCCGGGATGGTTGTGGTTAGGCCGGTAATTGTTGAATTGCCGGTTGTTGTTGAAGTTCCTTGGGCCTTGATAGTTATTGTAATTGCCCCTTCCCATGTAGTTCACATCTTCCTCCTTGGAAGACAAGTTTGCTTGCACTTGCACTTGAGGGCTTGCTTGACTCTTCAAAGTTGTAGCACACAACTCCCTCAAAGACTTAAGCTCATTGTTGATTGCATCAAGCTTGAAGTTACTCATGGTGACTTCACTCACCTCATATGCTCCCGCCTTCCTCCCATCACTCTTCCTATGGGAGTACTTCTCAATGACCAAAGCTTGCTTCTCTACAAACTCCCAAGCTTCATCTACATTCTTTTCCATGAAAGTCCCACCGGAAAGAGATTGGAGCTTGAATTGGCTATCTTCATCAAGTCCTTTGAAGTAGATCTCCAATAGCTCAATTTTCGGTATACCATGGTGTGGACAATCTAGGAGAAGGTCTTTGAACCTCTCCCAAGACTTGAATAAACTCTCTCTATCCTTCATCACGAAGGCATTGATCTTCCCTCTTAGCTCGGTAGTCTTGGAAGGTGGGAAGAACTTAGTCAAGAACTCGGTTGTCATCTCCTCCCAAGTACTCACTCGCCCTTGTGGAATAGATTGATACCAAGCCAAGGCTTTATCCTTGAGTGAGAAGGAAAAAGCCCTAAGCTTATGGTTGTTGCTCTCCAATCTGGGCGGTCTTAGAGTCTCCATCAAGATCTCATAGTTCATCAAGTGTTGATGAGGAGACTCTCCTTCCATCCCTCCAAATTGATTATGCCGGATCATTTGTAAACCTTGAGGGCGGAGCTCGTAATTATGGGTTGCGGGATCTCCTAAGTTCACACCCGGACGGTGTGCTCTTTGTGCCGGATCCATACGTCGCCCTAATGTTTGTGGCTCTTCAATAGCAATGGGCACAACCCGAACATTCACCGCCGGCTGCGGTTGTGGTGGAGGAGGAGGTGGAGGTTGTTGGCGATTAAGCTCTCCTTGCACAAGAGCTTGCCTAATCTCTTCAATCTCCCTCCTAGTTGCTTCTTGCCTCTCATTGGCAAGTCTCCTTTCTTCCTCCAAGAGCTCATCTCTTAGCCTAATTTGCTCTAAAGCCTCATCCAACTCAGCTTGGAGATCTCTTCCGGCCATCTCTTTTCCCTTTCTAATGCTCTTGGATCTAGATCTAAGGGTTTTCTCCGGTTCGGGATCGAATGGAGCTAAATCCTTGCCACTAGATCTTCGCATACACCTAAAGAGTGAGAGATGTCCTGAAAAGAAAAGACACAAACCAAAAGAGATCAAAAGCAACAAGAAAGATCTACACTATAAACAATCACAAAAATGACTCAATCTAGACCTAGTCCCCGGCAACGGCGCCAAAAACTTGTTACGCTAAGATTGTGTAGCACAAAAGTCTTACAATTTTATAAACTCGATATAATTTCTTAACTCCTAGCGAACCCACAGTGTATGGGTCGTTTTGTAGCAAGGATAGTATTCCGAGGTCGAACACGAAGACTAAGGTGAAATCGAATCAACAAGTGACCATGGATAGTGTGAATCTAGTCTAAGAAAAGAGAAAGAAATAAAGAAATGAAAATCGTGATATTTTTGGTTGGGTTTTTGAGGTGATCAAACAAAGATCACAAATCAAGCAAAATAATAAACAAACTAACAACTCAAGCTAGCAATAAACGAGCAACACAAGCACAAAATATATGATCAAGAGAGAAAAGTGGATTCTAGAGGTCAAGATTTCCGGTTATGGCATTGGACTAAAGCTTCTAAGGATTCTAAGGATAACGCTGCGGTGTTGGGAAAGGGTGTTTCTCTAGTGGAAGCAATTACCGGGTAAGTCTCTCGCTTCGCTAATCCCGCATCAAACTCCTATTACCGGGTAGGTCTCAAGGGGTTAAAGTAGGGAATTCTACACAAACCGGACTCCACTTAAGGGGCAACCCTCTCCTTACCGGGTAAGTCTCGGAAAAGGGAAGTCTCAAGCAATAATCCTAGCACACTCGATCCAATAGCGGCTTGTGAGGCTCACTACTACCTAGAGTTCATCATCTTAGGTATCTAAGGTCGGAAATCATCGGGTAGATCTCTTCCCTCACTTAGGTTGATAGCATTAGGTGGTACTAAGCTAAATTATGCTTAATAAACACTAGGATTTCAACAACCTAACACCCTAATATACAAATTCATCAATTAAAGAGCAACAGAGAGAAAAATCGGGTGGATCATACCTAAATCGGCCGATCTGGCTGAAGAACAGGATGATTTTTCTTCCTGGGTTAGGTTTCGTGCATACAAATCATCCTAAACTAACATATAAGTCCATTCTATCATCACCCAAGCCATAACCATCAATCCATCACTCCAGAATCACAATAAACTAGCCAATAGTATACATATCAAGATCCAAAATCATCACACAAGCATACATGGTTTTCATAGATGGATGATGAAAGATAAGCAAGTAAAAACAATAAATCTCAGCTGAATCTAAGTTTTAGCAAGACTTACAACCCTTCAAATGAAGTTCCAAAACGTTCCTAACAATCCTTCCAATAGTTCTTCAATCAAAGACTCCAAAAATCACTCAAAATTACTCAAAAACTCACTTTCACTCAAAGTTTGGTGTTCTTCTTCTTCCTCAAAATTGAGAGAGTTTTTCTTCTTCTCCCAGTCTATCTCCAATGGAATGAGCTGTGTGTGAGAGAATGTGGGAGAGGGAGAGTGCTCAGCAACAGCTTGCAGGCCCACTTATATTCTCCACCAAGAGCAAGGCCGGACAAAGAGATCGTGGGACACGTGACTTAAGCTGTCAAAGGCCAAAAATCGACCCAGTCAGGAAAATCGGCCGATTTTCCTGAGTGTTGGTCCGATTTTCTTCAACAGAGACTTACTATGATCATCTAGCCATGAGTTGCTCCATTGCTTGCACCAATAAGGGTCCTTGTGTCCTTCATTGCTCCAATTATGTTCCTTCAAAGCCTTGGATGTGTACCACCATGAGGCTTGACCCTCGAATGTATCGATTAATGCCCAAAAGATCCCCGAATTACCTACAAAACCGACAAAAGCTCGTGTAGACGTCTTTTCTAGAAATATGCACGAAATGAGTGTAAACGTCGTGAACTAGTGCCAAACCGTACATGAATAACGGGAAAAACTATCTAAATGTATGCCTATACTAACGTCATAAATCACATTATCAAACTTCACAACGACTCAACCAAAACTCTTCTTTGATTGAATAGGAATGAAAAAAACAAACTTCATAAACGAAGCTGCAAGTTCACACAATTTGTGGAAATATATCAAATCTAATCTACCAAACAATCTCCGCCACTAAGGCTATTTATAAGGGAGATTAACCTATGAAAACTAGGAAAACTATAAAAGATATTATTTATAAAATATATCTTTTAAAAGATAGAAAGATATCTTTAAAAGATATAAAATATAAAATGTCAAAAAGATAGAATCTAAATAATCCCTTAAGATAACCTGAGAGATTTAAGGAATTATTACAAGATATAATTGCCATAAGATATAAGATCATGGCCGGATCTTTTGCAGCTCGTTCCAGTGAAGAAAATCGGATATGAAAATCGATCGAGTTTCCTACAGGAAATCGGACGATCTTCTTGGAAAATCGGACGATTTTTCCTTTCTGGAACTCTTCCTTGCTCTTATCCTTCTTCCATGATTGATGGATCTTCTTGGTCGTGGTTTGACTCTTCTATAACAGCAAAACATGTCACTAAGGAACTCTTGAGAGTGATGAGAGTTTCCTTGAGGTTAAGTGTCATGAGAAGATCCGTAACTTCATCTTGGATTGCCTTAGCTCTTGACCGTGTGATCGCTCCATCCATAATCGAATCTGAAGAAGGTGAAGGTGAAGGAGTTGTTTGCTTATCTTTTATTGTTTTAGCCTTTGAGCGTGTAACTGGTCTTTGTATTGGAGATGGTGCCACATCAGCACACATGATCAAGCTTAATAAAGAACTCTCCAAACAAGTAAAACTCATTCCTAGAGTCCTCTTGATGTAGGGTTGAGACCGTAGTTTGTTGGATCTAGATTGGAGTCCTCCAATGACTTTCAAAGATGTGGAACCTCGGAAAGGACACCGAGATGCGTAAGGAGCCTTCAATAAGAAACCTCGGCAAGAACTCAAATTAGGACCGAGGTATTGAGAATTATGAAATAAAATAAAACAAAAGAATGATGATGATGATGGATACAATGAAAAGATAAGAAATGAAGGATGGATGAATAAATGAGATCTAGATCTAGAAGAACCAAAGAACACACTTACGAGAACCTTGATCAATGGATTAAAACTCAAGCAAAGGTTACCTTAACCCTTCCTTCTTCAACCTTACACAAGTTTTCAAATGAGACAAGCACAAGGAGAGACTAGAATCGACTAGGATCACCTATCTCTAAGGATATTAACACACGAAAGAATGATCTAGTAAGTACTCATAAAAACTCAATCAAAGACTCACTTTTTGATTGAGTTTCATGAAGAAAATTGAGACTCCCATGGGAAGCTTACAAACAAGTTTTCGGCTGAAAATTGTCTACCCTTATAATAAAACAACCAAGGCTTTTATGTGTCTGGTAAAACCTCTCTCAAAAGAAATGATAAAACAATTAAAAACAACTCTTAACAAGTTAAGAGCCTAAAGGTCCAAAAATGTCTTGTATTTTATATCATCCTTTGATATAAAATACATGATGAACTCCAAAGTCCTCAATCCTTGCTCTCTTGTATTTACGGGACAAGTATCTCTTCCTTGCTCATATATGACTCAACCTTACGTGTGCATGGCGTCCTCTCTACGTCAAACTGGGCTGAAATCATCATCAAGGTGCCTAAGGAGGTCTTAGTCACCAATAGATCACCCATGGTCTCCTCAGCTGCTAAAGATGCCAACAAGTTGGATACTTTCTCTTGGATCACTCTTGCCCTTCATCTAGTGATGGATCACTCTTGCCCTCGATCTAGTGATGGATCCTTGCATTATATGTCTTGTAGGGGTTGCTGGCGATGGTTCCTCATCATACTCCCTTCTTGGGAAGGATTTATCCTTGAATCATCACCATGCTCATCACTTGACACAAAGGGACTGAAATCTCCTACATAGAAGGTAGGGCTTACTCCATAGTCCTCCGGGAGCCCTAGTACATAAGCATTGTTGCCAACCTTATGTAGCACCTTGAATGGTCCATATCGACTTGGTGATATTTTGGACTTGTGCCGTTTCGGGAACCTTTTCTTCCTTAAGTTCAACCACACGAGGTCTCCCGGCTCGAATAGCACTTGCTTGCAGTTCTTATTTGCCTTAGCCTCAACTTGCTTCCTTTCTCCTCTAGACTTTTGTGTGTCCTCATGTGCATCTCTTTGATGTTCACCACTTGTTTTTCTGCATTTAAATTACTCGCTCCTCTATGGGCAACAATATAAGATCAAAAGGGGTCAAAGGATTCAGCCCATACACACACTCAAAAGGCTTAGATTACTAGAAGAATGCAAAGTACGATTATATGCAAGTTCTACATGAGACAAGGCATCTTCCCATGCTTCCAAGTTATCCTCCAAAACATCCCTCAAAATGGTTGTAAAATTCCTATTAGTAACCTCGGTTTGACCACCCGTTTGAGAATGACTAGAAGTTCAAAACAACAACTTTGTCCCTAGTTTACCCCAAAGGGTCTTTTAAAAGAAACTAAGAAACTTAACATCCCTATCACACACTATAGTCCTAGGTACTTCATGTAATCTAACAACTTCCCTAAAGAATAATTTAGCTACATTATAAGCATCATTGGTTTTATGGAAAGCGATAAAATGAGCCATTTTAAAGAAACAATCTACTACCACAAATATTGAATCCCTCCCCTTCTTAGTCCTAGGTAACCCTACAATAAAGTCCGTACTAATATCCTCCCAAGGTGACCTAGGTGTTGGTAAGGGGGTATACAATCCATGAGGCTTCAATCTAGCTTTAGCCTTTAAACACACAAGGCATCTCTTAAGAAATTTCTCGACATCCTTAAGCATGTGAGGACAATAAAAATGTGAATGCAACATATGATAAGTTTTATCCCTCCCAAAATGCCCCATATGGGCATCCTCAACACGTAATAGCCTAAGGGAACACTTAGGAATGCACACTTTATCAACCTCAAATAAAAATCCCTCATACAAGTAATATTTATCTAAGGCATCTCTAGACACAATCTTATATATATATATATCTCCAAAGTCAACATCATCAATATATAGATCCTTAATGTAACTAACCCCTAAGACCTTAAAATCCATAGTTTTGATCAAAGAGTGTCTCCTAGAGAGAGCATCCACTACAACATTATCCTTATCCTTTTTATACTTGATGATATAAGGGAAAGTTTTTATGAACTCCATCCACCTACCTTTCACTTATCATGACTCCTAAAATGCTTTAAGGACTCATGATTAGTTCTAAGGACAAATTCACTAGTTCATAGATAATGTTGCCATGTTTTAAACACTCTAAATAATGCATAGAGTTCTTTATCAAACGTCAAGTAGTTTAAACATGCACCCTTTAACGTCTCACTAATATAGGCTAGTGGCTTACCTTCTTGCATGAGCACTCCTCCAATGCCAATGCTCGAAGCGTCACACTCGACCTCAAAGGGCTTGGTGAAGTCCGGTAATGCTAGAAGAGGTGCATTGGACAACCGCCACTACAACTCTTTGAATGCCTTCTCTTGAGCATCTTCCCACACAAATGTACTCTTCCTTGGATGCTAGAAGGGTCCTGTAAGAGCCAGTTAGGGGTTTACTAAGGGACTGGGCCGAGATATCTTTAGCAGACTGAGATTTTGAAGTAGGCCGAGATTTCCCTCTTGTCTTCTTCCCCTCACTTTGCTCCACATCCTTCTTCTTCTCATAGCACTCTGCAGTCTGCAAAGGGGTCATGGGTTTAGGAGTTAATGTTTGACCATTAAACTCAAAGGAATGCATATTAGTATAACCATCATGCTTAGTTCTCCTATCAAATTGCCATGGACGGCCTACAAGAATATGACATGCTTGCATAGGATTAACATTACAAGTAATGACATCCACATAGCTACCTAAAGTGATAGTAACCATAGCTTGCTTGTTCACTTTCAATTCACCACAATCATTCATCAAATGCAACTTGTATAGTTTAGGGTGATAAAATGTAGAGATTTGTAACTTATTAATCAATTCAAGACTAGCTATGTTGCAACAACTTCCTCCATTTATGATCATGTTACACACGATCCCTTTAACTAGATATCAAGTATGAAAAAGGTTTTTCCTTTGATTATCCTCACATGGGGCTATCTTAGCATGAAAAGTTCTCCTAGCTATCAATGATTCTTCATGCCCATATTCAATGTCCACATCACTATCACTACCAATTTCATGCAACCCACTAAGGTGTGTGTTATCATCATTTTCATGCTCATCCTCACTCTCATATTGTCCAAAGCACACACTTACGAGAACCTCAACAATGACCTTCAAAGATGTGGAACCTCAACAAGGACACCGAGATTGACATGCATAAGGGACCTTCAAGAAGAAATCTCAACAAGAACTCTAGATTAGGGTCGAAGTATTAAAACTCACGAAGTAACATAAAATAAAAGAAGGATGATGATAGATGCAATGAAAACATAAGAAATGAAGGATATATGAAGGGATGAGATATAGATCGAGAAGAACCTAAGAACACACTTACGAGAACCTTGATCAATGGATCAAAACCCAAGCAAAGGTTACCTTAACCCTTTCTTCTTCAACCTCACACAAGTCTTCAAACGAGACAAGCACAAGGAGGGACTAGAATCGATAGAATCACCTATCTCTAAGGAGATTAACACATGCAAGCACGATCCAAAAAGAACTCACAACAACTCAATCAAAGGCTCACTTTTTGATTGAGTTTCTGTAAGAAACCGAGACTCCCATTGGAAGCTTACAAATGAGTTTTTGGCTGAAAATTGTCTACCCTCATAATGAACCAAACAAGGCTTTTATATGTCTAGTAAAGCCCCTCTCAAAAGAGAAGATAAAACAATTAAAAACAACTCTTAACAAGTTAAGAGCCTACATGTCCAAACATTTCTTGTATTTTATATCAAAAGATGATATAAAATACATGATGAACTCCAAAGTCCTCAATCCTTGCCTTCTTGTATTTCCAGGACAAGTATCTTTTCCTTGCTCTTGTATGACTCAACCTTACGTGTGCATGACGTCTTCTCTACGTCCACATGGGTTGGAATAGTCATCAAGGTGACTAAGGAGGTCTTAGTCACCAATAGATCACCCATGGTCTCCTTAGGTACTAAAGATGCCAATAAGTTGGATACTTCCTCTTGGATCACTCTTGCACTCGATCTAGTGATGGGTCCTTGCATTGTATGGCTTGTAGGGGTGTATGTGATGGTCCCTCATCACCTCTAACACACAATGCATATGAAAAACACCAAAATCAGCATGTGCAATATACTTGTCCTTAATATGCTCAATTCCTATCACAATATAGTCTATGATGGTGACTAACACAAACTTCCTTGAAAGAGCAACAATCGCTATACAATCACTAGGACATTGGTAATGTATCCAATCTCTAAACATCATAAACAAGGTAATGGAATTATTATCACATTTAGAGAAGTTTAGACATGCTTCTTTCATGTGAACACACAACAAGGTAAGATGCTTACCTCCCATCATCAAAACAGTCGGGGTAGGTGTCTTGATCATCAATCTATCACGGTGATATGTGGTTGTGGTGTCCATGAAATCGTCATTCACCATGATTTATCCAAATGTTTACACACCTAATAATGGTGTCTAAGGCTAGATACTCAGATTGTATATCTTCTTTAGAGGCTAAAAACACATTTTGGGGTTGTTTTGGCTCAACAACAGTTGTGCTCCCTTCCTACGCCGTGTGCTTTTCCCTCTTTTCTTGGCATTTCCTTACTCATTTCCCATTTTCTTCTTCTTTCCAAGGCTTTTAGCAATCTACATATGTGTTGATCGGAAAACTCCTACAAACACAAGGACATAAGCAACATTAGATTTGAACTCATAGAAAATATATTGGTCTTTTAAATACTCAACAAAATGGATAGTGAAAACTTGCCTTAAGTGCATCTTTTGTGTATCTAATGAAGTGTTCTTCATAAGGATGTTACTAGGATAAACAACGTCACAAACAGACATGTAGCAATCAAACAAACAAACCGACATATGCATGAGTAATTAAACTAAGTGGTATAATGGTTGTTTTCTTAGATCTACTCATCAAATCATGATCAATTAACTTATGAACCTTAACAAGCATTTCCCAAGTTATATAAGCATCTTCCAAGTCATATATACCTATAATAAACTCCTTAATAAGATTATCTTCTAAAATGCTCAAGTCCAAGGTAGGTAATAAACTAGGAAGTATCAAATTTGCATGTTCAACTTCATCCTTAATATCTTTCCTAGAAGGATCCACCAATGTTGGAACTCGAAATTGCACATCACAAGTCTCTTTCGGTTTGATCCTAGGGGTTCTAGGATACTCTAAGTTTCAAAGCAAGGGGTATATCCTCGTGGAGAAATTTTAGAGAACAATATAAAGATGGATGCAACATGTCATAGGTAATATCACAATCAAGATCATTAGCACACGCTAACTCATATATACACATATAGCTCTAGATAAGTCATATCATGCTTATGCTCATCACACTCAATAACATCATCCAATGAAGATTGATGTGCAAATAACTCATTGCCATCTAAGTCATGCTTATCACATTCAAAATCATCTACTATTTCTTATTCATGCACAATTGACTCATTACTAGTGATAGCATGTGATACAATTTTATATTCTGATTGTGGCATGTATAAGTGATTAAGCATCAAATTTAGAAGGTTTAGAATCCCTCCCCTTTGGGTTTGTGGTACCCCAAGGGATATCACCGTTGATGATGATGAAGGTGGACTACGTGTGGGTGGTGTGCTGTGTGAACCATGGTGCTCGTGGGGTGGCTTCTCCCTTCGTTGAACTTGTGTCTCCATTTTTTGAGTTTGGTGAACTCGTGGTTCCAATTCTTTTAACATGTTGTGGAGCTTGTCCACATCGATAAGTAGTGGTGGAGCATATTGAGCCTCTAGAGTTTCCATATGATTAGATAAACTTGTTACGGAATCCGACATTTGCTTTAAAAGGCTCATCACTTCCTGATACCTTGGCTCACTACCTTCTGAATTGTTTGGACTATTAGACCTAGACATGATCAAAACACACAAAAACAAGCAAACTAGTTGTGTTATCCAAAATCAGAAACTCTCACAAGTGTATCACTCACTCTCGCACTCAAGTTGTGTTTGTCACAAGCTACTTGATGCAATTGCCTTGGATGGGTTAAAACTCCTTCTAAGACCAATGCCTTAGATCAAAACTAGTACACTCCTCGACTCGATAGGGTGATGCACGGCTGCTCAAAGTAACTTCACAAAAATGTTACAAAAGGATAATAGAGAAAGAGGAAAGAAGACTCAAAGACTTGCTTGGTATGTTCACACATAGAGAGGACTAGAAATACTCACCAAACAACACAAGACTCAACGAATTGAAAAGAGGTAGATATGTACTCCAAATGATGTTAAAATCAAGATAAGAAAAAACTAGATGGAGCAATGAAGATGGACACACAATAAACTAAGAAGAGAACATCACTTACCCTTTCACTTATGTAATTGGAGAAGAGATTTCGGTTGGGGTGATTTGACTAAGTGTTTAGGTGGTGAAATGGATGATATACGGGATAGGAAGCTCTTGCTTGTAGTCTTGATGAACTCTTCACAGTTGGAATGCAAGAACTCTTTCTCTTCTAGCTTCAATGCAACTTAGGATATCATAAAATGTGACATAAAATAATACATGATAATAAGAATTACAAATGTAATTCTTTTCTTCGTTTTTTTAATCAAGCCAGATGGTTTTAAGAGGTTGAATTGAAGCTTCCAAATGGTACAAAGACTTTGCAACTTCCAAATGGCTGAATTGAAGTGCATTGATGATACAAAGAATTTGTAGTTTTCAAATTGGCTGAATTAAAGGTGTGTTGAATGGCTGAACTAAAAAGCAACAAATGTTGCCTTGTTAGATGAAGATAGCACAAAGGTGGTGCAATGATGGTCAAAAGTGGTGGCTATGGAATAGTTTTGGTTAGCTCTTTCACCAATCAACACAAACACAAAACAAGTTAAACTCAAATAAACTCTATGAATAAAGGAAGACCAAAACAAGACTCAACTCAAGACAACTCAAAAAGACTCAACACACCGTCTAGGCTGGTGGCACAATCGGACTCCCAATCAACTAACTCTGATACCACTTTGATGCGGGGTTAAGACTACAATTGACTATATCTAGATTGGAGCCCTTCAAGAACCTTCAAATGGACTAATTCCTTGAACAATGAACACAAAATCAGAAAGTGAACAATGGTAGACGACAATGGAAGATAATGGAAGAGAAGAGAGTGAATGACAATGGATGTTGATGGATAGATCAAGAAGAACCAAAGGAATCACTTACTAGAACCTTAGTCTATGAGATCAAAACCCAAGAAAGATGGTTACCTAAACCCTTCCATCTATAACCTTACACAAGCCTTCAAATCGAGACAAGCACGAGGAGGGACTAGAGTTTACTAGCAACACCAATGTCCAAGAGATTAACACACACAAGAACAACTTAGCAAGGATAACACAATAATTTAATCAATGTTCTCTTTTAATTGAATTTCCGGAACACAAAAGCTCTCATGCAATGTTTTTTGGCTGGAAATAATCTCTCTAGAAATGAAGCTAAGGGAAGGCTTTTATAGGGTTTAGAAAAACCTTTATCTAAAAAAAGATAAAACCATTAACTAAAAAGCTTAATAACATCTTTAAAAGTCAAAGAGCCTAAGGTATTAATTGTCTTGTATTTTACATCAAAAGATGATATAAAAAGCCTTGGAAGCTCAACAAGCTTCAATCTTCCGATTCTTGCAATTCCGGATCAGGTGTCTCTTCCTTGCTCTTGCATGGAAACTTCTCCCGTGTGCATGATGACGCCTTCTCCACGCCCAAATTGACCGGAATTGTCATCAAAGTAACTATTTGGGGTCTTAGTCACAGATGGATCACAAATGGCATCCTTAGGAGCTAAAGGCACCAATAAGTTAAACACTTCTTCTTGGATTGCTCTTGCCCTTGTGATGAATCCTTCACCAATGGCATTCTGAGGACTATGAGAAAGTGGTGGTGATGCGCCTACATCACTTAGCCATGAGTGCAAATGCATTTTTGGGTACAATACTTGATTCATTATCAATACTTACTTCTAATGCTTTAGACGTTTACACTTTTCGGTGTGATCTAAATAGATGAGTCGTACTCGGACTAGCTAGTAAGTGATTATGCTCAACTACAAATTTTTAAACGTTTTATTTTAGGTATATGACAATTAACCTTTCAACATATTTAATCATTTAAACCTTGTTTTCCGTCAACGAGATTTGTAAACATTATCTCGCTTATGTCGGCCCATTTTACCTTCACATAAACAAGCAAACTTCTTATCAATCAAGTTTCACATAAGGCTATTGTATAGTAATCTATTTAGAATCTTTTATCATCATCATTCTATTCCATTCCCTTAATCTTTTGGGCTAAATAACATATATTAGCGGTTTATTTCTTTCCTATTAGTGTTTCAAAGATCAACCTATTAAATTATGAAATTGTAGGCATTATAGGAATTTGCAAAGTAAAAATGATATACATATAGCGGAATAACCTCATGCACATTAAGGATCTCCCTACGTTCAAAGAAGTCATGGCCAAGAAAAAAAATCATTGAGGTCTGAGAGCGAAATGAAGAACATCGGGAAACATGTAGAAATGCACGATCAAATATGGTCGCTCGACCACCACCCTACATCTTCTGCACGTGACCTTCAAATCACTTCTTGTTGAAGTGTTGAAGTCATGGAGAAATTTTTGGACCAAACACAAAACTTTGGCCCATCTGGTCGCTCGACCACCTTGCTCGACTAGCCCTTTTTTACTTATATTATTCTTACTCTTTATCCCTTTTACTTGGGTTGGACTTCTGTCCCGTCCACTTTGATGCATTTTTTTCTTTTAGATAGATCTTATCTTATTAGAAGATAATATCTCAGAATGTAGGGCTTTAGGTTAAACCCTAACCCTATAAATAAGGATTTTCATCCATTAGGTTAACTATCTTTTTCTTTTGCAATTTAGCAGTTTTTGCGGCCACTTTTCCCTTGTAAGTCGATTGGATGGATATTTTTCCGGGCATTAATAAAGCATTAGAGTTTTGTTTAGGAATGTCCGACTAGTTCTCATCTTTTATAGGTTTTGGAGAGCTTGATTACATTGATTTAATGATGTTGAATTGATTCTATGTATTGAATGTATTGTCTATATGAGTTATGATAGTAAATGGATTATTTCCTACAAAATACAAGAACCAAGTTTAAAATTTTCTTTTGCTATATGTTCTTCAAGGTGATGATGACTTAAGGTGACATTCTAGCCAAACTAATGTTTTTCGCACCTCTCTCTCCAATTCCGTCTATGGTTTTTTTATCTCTTTATTTCTTGTTCGAATTTGTGTTCTAACCCGGTCGACCAAATCGTAGTCGGTCTATCACCCTCCTTGTCTATGATTTTTGGTTTGCGCTTACGTTATTTATCGTTTGTATATATGTTTAGTTTATTTTATTTATTCATTTAAGTTTCTTAATTAATTCATCAAAGCGAAACATCTCCTTCCTTATGTTCGATCCTCACTCCTATATTATAGCGGGTCTTGTAAGTATTTGCGAGTTCTGAGGCTCACTTTTCAACTCTCATCAAGTTGGTGCCATTGTTGGGAAAGACTTTGAATTGTTTTGACTTGTTAATTTCGAAATGTTTTTTTTGGTTTAATCGTTTTTTTCTTCCTTTTCCTTGTTTTCCTCCATTTTTAGGTTTTCTAACATCGGGATTTTCACACATGGTTAGAAGTGAAACAATCTCGGGAAGGACACTTTACACACCTAACGCGGATCGGGAAAAGCTCATGAAAGAAATTTGGAAGAACTGTGTTGCTAGAAACAATGAAGGATCAACTAGAAGTCATATCAGGATATCCGATTCCGAAGTTGAGACATTAGTTGAGGTTGTGAAAGACAACGAATAATTAACCAAAATTTCAATCAAAATAACCAACTCTGATGATGAGAAATCAATTATCACCCCCTCCTCTAGTAGTACCCGCACCGAAGATTATACTTTTTTATCCTCTAAAGAAGGTCAATTTTTGGGTGAACTTTATTAGAAATTAGCACAACTACAAGCAAAGACTATAGTCTGGGAGAACAAAAGATATGTTTTGCTCGAGATTGCAAATGAAGCTAAGATAACAAGGGGTAAGATAGAAATAACAAGAGGTTCTTATCCCCTGTATATGAGCTAGAGCGATAAGAGCTAGAGAAGTGAGGTCCGAAATAAAAGAATATTTTGAATCCTCGAGAAAGAGATAATAATGTAAGAGGCAAGAGAACGAGAGGCTTTCGAGATTGCTATCACATCACAAAGAAATATGGTAGAAGCTCTTGTGGACCTGATTAATAATACAATAGAGTCTTTCAAATGGGTCAATATTATCTTTGGGGTATCTTTCAAGGGGAATTACAAGATGCTCAAGAAAGCCTAGAAAAGATGTGGTAGAGCACTCCATAATAGAGTAGAGATTAGGGAACACCAACCCCACTGAACTAAGCAAACTAGATCCAATTAAAAGACCTAAAAGAAGAACTAATAGGGAGACAACCCTACACCATTTTGTGAGTTTCTTTTACTTTAGTCGTATTTTTACTTGCATTGAAGACAATGCAAGATTCAAGTATGGGGTGGTGAAGAAAACGGTTTTTTCAAACGTTTTTAAAAACTTCCCATCTTTTAAGCCTTATTCGACGGACATGCGCTAGTGTAACACCCCAAGTTCTGGGAACTCGAAGCGTTATGGGCTAGGACCTCACAATGGGTCCCGCCCCTTAGAGTAGCAACGACAACATCGGATTTTAAAACAAGACACAAATAAATGAAAACCAAAACTTATAATAAAACTAAAGGTTATAACAAAGGGAAGCGGAAAAGACTCACACCCAAGTTCAAAACAAAGAGAAAGACAACAACATAAATGTAAACCCGATACCGTCCTATAATGTACGGGAACCCCGACTGACCACACCATCCGAAACACTCAGTAGTACCTGTATCCTGCAAGGCATCTACATCGGTATAAAACCGTTAGCTAACATTCTAGAAATTAGAAAGACAATAAATACACAAACAAACATAAGGTAATATAAACATATAGCATGATAGCACTCAACCGGTTATTATCTTTCCTTAAAGTTAATTCATTTACTAATTTAACTTATGTTGTCACACGAGAATCGTTACGATCTCGCCTCTGTCCCCTTTCACCAACAAGAATAAAACGTATGCATCCTTCTAACACCTAATGAACTGGTCACAAGAGCACCTCCCAGTTTCCCCATTCTGAACAAGATAAGCGGTCAACGCCCGGTTATAATATACTTGGGCCAATTACGGCTATAAAAGGTCAATCCTAGTCCGGTTATCAATTATAATAATAAACAACAACACAAACAAGTCAAAACCATCAAAATAATATACATAACGCAGCTCAGTAAGTTCAAGGGACTTACCTCACTCGAAGGTAACACAAAGTATTAGCAAACAACTCAGTTTCCTGTAGGAAAGAAGGACGGAAGGCCTGCTCAAAAAGGCATAACGAATCAGGAACCGAAACGATTACTAGAAGTCTATAACTTCTAGTCTCCATGATCTCTAGGAGATCTCCGTAAGCTAGCGTCATAAACCCTAGTCTTACAGATAAACAAGGGTCAACATCAACAACACAAGCCAAGGAAAGGAACGAGAGAATCAAGGAAGGAAGCAGCTCACCAAAGACGGGATACAAAAGACAAACCGCGTTGGCGGCCAGACAGGACCACGGGGGCGGTATTGGGGAAAGCCGTTGGGTGGGTATGTGCAGCCGCGGGGGCGGTACTGGGAAAAACCACGGGGGCAAGTATGTGTAGCCGCGGGGGCGGTGCATTGACAAAAGCGACTATCGGGGTTTCTCTTGACAAAAACTCACAACAAGGGATCGAAAGCTCGATTCTTTTGATCCACACACGTCAATACTCAACCAAGGAAGCTTGAGACAACAACGAATCAGCAACGGGGAGGCCAACAAGAATCAAGGCTTAAGCTTGATTCTTGTGAAGAAGAAAAGTAAGAACGAAAGAAGAAAGTGAAACAAAAGGGAAAGACATGCAACAACTCATGAGCGTGAAGGAGAGACAACGAAGGAGAAGACTTACACATCCAGCATGAGATCACAAGGAAGAAGGTTGGAGCTTTCGAGGTTGAAGAAGAACGTATGCAAGAAACGGAAAAAGGAAGAGAAAGAGGGAATTATAGGAACGATGGGAAAAAATAGAAGAAAAGACATTTTAGGGTTTAGAAGATCATAGGAAAACCGGACCATAAGATAGAAGATTGGATCTTCTATCTGTGGACAGAAATAAAACGGATGAAAAATCAGATCGGCGTGATTTGTGGCGAAACCGCAGGGGCGGTTCGCCCTTCCGCAGGGGCGACTCCCTTCACCAAAGGGGGGGTGAAGGCAAAAACTGGGTATTACATTATATCCCCCTAAAAAGAAACTTTGTCCCGAGACTTGCAAAGAACCACAAGATCACACAACCACAAGGGTGAAGCAAAACACTGAACTCAACTCATATATTCCCACTCGGGGCACATAACTCAAAACGTCTCAAAAGCGTAAACACAACTCAACACAGGAAACTAAAACTCCAACATCTACTCCTTTGTCTCCTAAGTTGCCTCATCTACTCCTCTCATCGACCATAAAATCTTCATCATCAGTATGTCCTTCCATCGCAAGCGTAGTACGAGACGCTCTAAGACACCTACCGGATGCTCTACGAACGTATGGTCTGGCTCAACCACTAAATCCTCATGACTGACGATGTGCCTCAGGTCTGGTATGTATTCCCATAATTAAGACACATGGAAGACGGGGTGAACACCCTCAAGTCTTGGTGGAAATGCAAGTATGTATGCTGCCTCTCCAACTCGCTCAAAAATCTCGAAAGGTCTGACATATCTGGGATTCAGCTTCCCCTTGACGCCAAAACGTCGAACACCTCGTGTCGGGGATACTCTCAATCATACCTGAGATCCAACTCTCAACTCTAGAGGTCTGTGCCTCTTATCTGCATAAGAATTATGGCAAATATGTGCTACTAGCATCCTCTCTCGGATCACCGCTACTCGAGCCATATCATCTTGTATCTGCTAGAGTACTACTCCACTAGCACTACTTGGCAACAACGGTGTACGACATCTCTGTCCATATAAGGCCTCATATGGATCCATCTTGATCGATGTGTGCCAACTATTGTTATACGAATTATCTACCAAGGGAAGGTGATCTAGCCACACATGTCCCTAGTCTAACACGCAAGCTCTCAAAATCTCCTCTAGAGTCTTGATGGTCCGCTCTGACTGACCATCGTTTTGAGGATGATAAGCAGTCGTGAACTGCAGACTTGTGCGTAGGGTGGTATGCACTTGCTGTCAGAACCTCGAGGTGAACCGTCCGTCTCTTTTAGAGACTATAGTCCTAGGTACTCCGTGAAGTCGCACTATATGTCTGGTGAATTCCTCTGCCAATCGACTTACCGGCTATGACTCCTTGGTAGGAGTGAAACGTGCGGTCTTTGTCAATCGATCCACTATAACCCAGATGGCATCAAAGCCTCTACTTGGTCTCATACCGGTAACAAAGTCCATCGAGATGTCCTCTCACTTCCACTAAGGGACGAGAAGTGGGTGTAGCTCTCGTCCTGGTCGATGATGCTTGATCTTTACATGTTGACAGGTCGCACACTAAGCTACATATCTCGCTACATCTGGCTTTAGACCTCCCCACTAGAAGGAGTGTATGATATCCTGATATATCTTACTCGCACTAGGATGCACTGAGTAAGGTGTAGAGTGAGCCTCCTATAGGATCCTTTGTCTCAGCTCTCGATCTGAGGGTACACAAACACGCTCTTGGCGTCTCAAAACTGCATTGGTACCAACTACAAACTGGGGTGCCTCCCCTCGAGACATCTTGTCTTGGATCTGTGTCATACCTAGGCAACTCTCCTTCTTTTGTCAGATTTCCACTAACAGATCTAGTAACACCTCCAAGGTGGATAAATGGATGTCGGAATCCGGAAAGTAGATATCCATCTCTAGCCATGCCAAGTCCCTCTGCAATGTAGGCTAAGTTGTCGGCCGAGCGATCGCCATCTCCCGGGGAGTCTTCCTATTAAGGGAACCAGCTACCACATTCTCCTTCCTTGGGTGGTATAAGATTTCTAGATCAAAGTCCTTGATCAACCCTAACCATCTTTGCTGGCGGTTATTCGACTCCCGCTAAGTGAATATATACTTCAAAGTCTTATAGTTTGTGAAAATCTGACACGTAGCTCCGTATAGATAATGCCTCCAGATCTTCGAAGCGTGAACAATAGTAGTTAACTCAATATTATGGGTAGGGTAATTCTCCTCATACGTCTTCAGTTTTCTCGACGCATATGCTACAACTTTACCCATCTACATCAAAACACATCATAAGCCAAGCTTGGATGCATCACCGTAAACCAAAAAGTCCTCAATGCCCTTTGGCTGAGCTAAGATAGGAATAGAGGTCAACCTTCTCTTCAACTCCTCGAAACTCTACAAGCACGTCTCAGACCATACAAATCTCATAGTCTTCCCTAGCAAGGAAGTAAGTGGTCGGGTGGTAACTGAAAAGCCCTCCACAAAGCGACGGTAGTAGCCCGCGAATCCTAAGAAGCTGTGTACCTTGTTGACGTTCCTAGGAGGCGGCCAAGATGCTATAGACTCGATATTCGCGGATCTACCTTGATTCCTTCGGCGGAAACGATATGATCAAGGAATGCCACCTCAGATATCCAAAACTCGCACTTAGAGAGCTTAGCGTAAAGCTCTCTATCATGCAAGACTTGGAGTACAATCCTTAAATGTCATGCATGCTCCTCTCTTATGCGAGAGTATACCGGAAAATCATCGATGAAGACCACCGTGAACTTGTCAAGGAAATCGATAAAGATGTTTTTCATAAAATCCATGAACACGGCGGGCGCATTCGTAAGCCCGAAAGTCATCACTACAAACTCGCTGTGGCCGTATCTGGTCCAAAATGTCGTCTTGGCTATGTCTTGCTCTCTCACCATCAGCTGGTGGTATCCGAATCTCAAGTCGATCCGAGAAAACATTGAAGCTCCATGGAGATGGTCAAACAGATCGTCAATACAGGGAAATGGGTATTTATTCTTGATTGTCACCTTCTTAAACTCTTGGTAGTCAATACATATCCTCATCGACCCATCTTTCTTCCCGACGAAGAGTATTGGTGCGCCCCAAGGAGATACACTAGGGCGGATGAAGCCCTTCTCTACTAACTCTTCGAGCTGTTTCTTAAGCTCAAGCATTTCGATAGGCTCCATGCGGTAGGGAGCCTTCGAGATCGGTCTCGTCCCAGGCTCTAAATCAATGCCAAAGTCTACACTCCTTTGTGGAGGTAAACCTGATGGCACTCCAAAAACATCGGTAAACTCGCATGCTACCGGAATCTCCTCCAACGCTAAGCTAGTACTATCCTTCATGACATAGCACCAGAAAGCGTTGCAATCCTGACCGATAAGTCTCCCAGCTCGTACTGCACTCATGATTGTACCGGTCTTTCCGAGATCCCATCCTCAGGAAATCTCTACATGGCCTGACTCCATAGTTACCATCACTGTCCTCTTGCCGGTGTCCAAAATAGCCTAATGTCGATCCATCCAATCCATACCCAGAATGACTTCTTCATGTACTAGGTACATCACGAAGAAGTTAGTTGGCCAATCGCGACCTCCCAGTCTAATAAGGCAATCGCGAACCTCTCGTTTACCTCTAATCTTACCCCCATCGGGTAATCCTATAAAGAAAGGTCTCCCCCTTACGGTAACTAAGGCCAATATATCTGCACATGCATTAGATATAAAGGAATGCGTAGCCTCGGTATCAAAAAGAACTCTGAAAGGAAAACCATTAATATGAATGCTAGATGTGGTCGTTGGAGCTGCCGGCTCCACTGCACTCTTCAGCTCATACACTCTAGCTGAAGCGCCTCTAGTGTTGGTAGTACCACCACCTCGTCCTCTACCCTATCCCTAAGAGGAACCCTGAGGAGAAGTAAAACTAGGAGCTCTCTACTATTTTTGTTGGTATTAAGGTCTATGTCCACCTCCGGCAATGCTAGCAGGTGAAGATCCTTGCTGAGATAGCGCTTTGCCCTGACGGCAAAACGCAGTTCTATGCCCGGGCTTTCCACAAGAAAAGCAAGTCATTGCAGTCTTCTTACAATCAACTTTCATGTGTCCGACACCTCCACAGTTAAAGCATTGTCGTCCTCTGTCGGAACTCTGGACAAATTGCTGGAAATCAGAACGTCCCGGTGTCTTACTACGCCCAAATCCCGATGCTCCATCTCTGGCTAATCTAGTCCTCTGCCTCTTCTCAGGACCTCCTATTTGATAATCTCGCCTTTGACCCGGTCGGTCTCTCTTATAAGTAGATGCTCTATCCTGATAGTCCGTCAAGGAGTCACAACGGAAACCAGAAAGATAAGAGCGTGTAGACTCTCTCAACCTAAGAGAGAAAAGGTAAACATGCTGATCCTCGGGTGGTGCAGACGGACCTAGAAAAGACAACTCTTCTTGAAACTTGCTGACAATCTCAACAATAAGGTTATCCTCGAATCTATCCTCAAGAATATCCTAAAGTCGATCCCTCCTCATAGTTGTAGGGCAATAGCGATCCCTGATCAACATTTTCATCTACTCAAAGCTGGTAACCTTATTGCGCATGGTCCTCCACCAATGATGAGCCTGAGCTTGCAACAACGTATGTGCTATGTCGACTCGACGACCCTCGGGGCAACAGATCGCCTCCATAGTAGAATCCAGTTGTCCTAGCCACAACTCCACATCTAATCCAGTCCTGCCTCTGAAAGAAGGAACCTTTAGCTAGTTAAAAGCCTTCAATCAATAGTGGGATCTTGGCTCTCTCCTCATTAGGAACTCTAGCAATCTTAGCAGCTCTAGCAGGTGCAACGACAACCTGCGTCACTCTTTGTGAAACCTCAATTGATCTCGCATTATTGGCGGTGCTGGTAAAGGTCCTCCAATCCGGATAGCCTCCTCAACTCTCTGCACGTAGTCGCAATATGCAGAAGATCCGATGGATACTCGACTGGACTCGGTCGACTACGCTCTTATTGCTCCGGACCTAGCAGCGGTCTCGTTACCAACCTCGGGAACAACACTCTCAGCAACCTCTTCGACAAACGCCTCAACGATAGCCGGATCAACAACTGGGCTTGGCCGCGACCTCTAGCTAGTGAAGGTCTTCCTACACGTCCTCGTCCACGGACGGCAGGTGGAAGAGGTGGTCGACCCCTTCCTCGCCCTATAGCAGATGTAGCTTTACTGTGCGTCATCTACGATAGGATATATAGATATATAAGTCCATGCTACCAACTAAAGCAGAAATCCAGGAAAACACATAAAGGCCAACATAAAAGAAAACTAATTGTTGAGATCTGTAGAGGTGGTAGTGGTCGCCCGTACATCAATCCCATACCGAAAAGTTTTAAATCAAAAAACCCCTTTTGAAAACGTATACCCCTTGCAGGTTATGTTTATTATCTATTTGACCTTTAGAAGATTTCGAGTGCCATTTTGCACACCAAGAACTCTGATATCATATTGTAACACCCTAAGTTCGGGGAACTCGAAGCGTTACGGGCTAGGACCTCACAATGGGTCCCGACCCTCAGAGTAGCAACAACAACATCGGATCATACAACATGGAACAAATAAATGAAAACCAAAACTTATAATAAAACCAAAGGTTATAACGAAGGGAAGCGTAAAAGACTCGCGGCCGAGTTCAAAACAAAGGGAAAGACAACAACAGAAATATAAACCCGATCCCTTCCATTAATGTACGGGAACTCCAGATGACCACACCATCCGGATCACTCAACAGTACCTGTATCCGGCAAGGCATCTACAAAATCGGTATAAAACCGTTAGCTAACATTATAGATATCAGAAAGACAATAAAGGAACAAACACACATAAGATAATATAAACGTATAGCATGATAACACTCAACCGGTTATTATATTTCCTTAAAGTTAATCCCTGATAGAAATATGAACGATCTAGATCGAGGAGAAACTTCAACTACTTCTTCTTGATCGTTCGAATATTATCATTCGTAGAACTTGGGCGGCAGAAGGTTAGAAATGGATGCAGAAGCATTCTGTCGATCCGATCTTGTTAGATCGAATCATCCACGAAGTGGAGTAGACAGGTTTGATCCTTCAAAAGGATCCTCGAGTATGAATGAGTTTGGATCGAAGATCCAAAAGAAGAACTTTGAGAGGATTGAAGAAGAAGTGATACCTAAACCAAGTAAGAGGATTTTCCCTTCACAATACTTGGATTCAACTTAGACATATTTTACAAATTAGCCAACCCATCCTTATATAGTGGATGAAGACCATACAAAGAGTCAAAACATAAATGACGGAATTAAAAGCCACAATTAAGTTCCGGTAAATGAAAGACCTAAAATATGAAAGGTCGGAATTTAAGTCACGGAATTAATTTCCGAAATTAAAGTTCCGAATATAAAAAGTCAATTATTAAATAGCCGATATATATAAATGTCTTCATAATGGTGCCGGGTCCTTCTAGCCGAAAACACGGATGGCATCGTCATCCGGGGGCGTATCATTCTCCTCCTCTTAAATGTGAAACATCCTCGTTTGCACGGTCAAAAAATGAAAGGAGTACTTTGGGAACATGACCCTTGAAATTCAACACCGGGTGCACATTGTCGGGTGGCTTGGACTTGTAGTCCTTCAAAAGGATGGTGGAGCCGCCAAGCTTGTGAAACATGCCGACAAGGTGCCGGAAAGAGCGCCGATGTTTGATTGATTTTAATTGATGGCGCCAATACTCTTTAAACATGTTCACCAAGATTTGGGTGGGTGGTAAGTCGTCCGACATTACAAGGAAAAACTCTGGATCGGGTGGCTCAAACTTATTGTACATGTAGATGGTATCACCGATGAGTTTGTCTACCATGCCATCTAAGATTGTGACATTGTACGTCGGGGGCATGCCGGAAAGAAGCAAAGGTAAGCCGCTAGATAAATTATTAGACAAAGCAAAGTCAAACCTCGGGCCAGCCGGCTGGAATTTGTAGTCCAACAACATATTGGTGCCATTGTCATGGTTGATGGCTTCTTCACCCTTGATGATGTCGACTTTGTTGAAGTTGGCTTCTTTTTTATCGGTGATGACTTCAACATTGTCGATGAAGGTTTCTTCCTTGGCCTCTTCTAATGGACCACCACACAACGGTTCTTCTTGTTGGGCAACTGTTAGCATGAAATATTGTGATATTCTAGGCACTTGTTTTGGTTGTTTTTCCCTCATTATAGTGTACATTGATAAAGTTTAGAAGCACATGCTAGCTTGTTCATCTATTTTGTCTATATGGAAGTCTACACTAGCTTTGTGTTGATTATAGGTGAATAAGAGCTAAATCGGAGCAATTGAGAGAGAAAAGGGAGTAATCTATCATGTTCAAGGATTAGGAGACGCATCAAGGAAGCTAAGGAAGGAGCTAGGATGAAGAATGTCACGACACAAAGGAAACTACAAGCAATATGCACTTTCACGCCCTGAATTACGGCCGTAGAGAAGTCCACGCTCTAAACCACGGCCGTGGATCTTGGCATCATGAGCGTGGAGCACTCTAGTAGGTTACACGGCCTAAATTACGGTCGTGGAAGTCACAAGACACCGTAATTCTTTTCCACGCTCTAAACCACGGTCGTGGAAAACCCTGAGACCGTGATTTAGGCGATCTTTTTACGTACAATTATTTGCCACGTCATTTACGTAATGGGCCTTGACGGAAATTATTTCCCGTCTTATAAAAAGGCCGGAAAAGAGAGTTTTTGGGATCCCCGCTTGCAGTTCGCAGAGACGCCGCATACATTCCGCAAAGACTTCGCCTAGGGTTGATTGGAGATCGCCGAAGGTTGCGGAAACGCAAAGGTTTAGCCTTTTTCTTAGGTTTTGATATTGAAGACGGATTGACAACCTATTCTTCATACTTACCTTAGATCATTGTGAGGTTTTGTGTTAGAAATTCTGAATCCATTAAACATTGCTTCTTGTGTTTCGGATTTGAGAATTGGTTTTGAAGTTTTATTGAGTATTCGAGGGTTTTCATCTTTTATTCTCTTTAATTTGAATATTGATATCATGACAATAATTGTTGGCTAAAACCCTTTGGAAATTCTAAGGTGAAGGGTTGATAGTTGTGGCTTAGATGTTGATAGATCGATCGTAATTTGATTGGACTCTGAGAGTTAGAGAAATATTGTCGACGATCCTAAATCACGGTCTGTTCTAGGGCTTCCACGGCCGTGATTCTCAAGAACTACCCGTGATTTACCTGTTTTACGACCCTTGCTTTTACTTTAATCCAAAGTAAAAGATTAGCTTTAACCTAGTCTTGGCTTGCCTTTCCTAGGTAGTAGTGAGACTCAACATCCTCTATTTCGGTTTTGAGTGTCACAACCTTAACCGTTTGAGTTTATCTTGATCATTGGGTTACAAGTTTGGGTATTTGAGATCAATTCTAGTCCTTAGATCCTTTCTATATTGCAGCCTCAACAACCTTTATAGAGAGTTCTTTTGGTTAGACATATAAGGTTTTGGAACTTCACTGTACATTACCTTACCTTAGCATACCTTTGCAATCCTCTACTTTGTCCTTATATCTATAGTATGTCTTGAATCGATTGCCACAATTGGATACCTGGATCTTTAGGGTTGTTGTTTCCCCAATATTTGCAAAGCTTTATACATTACTTGCTCGATTACTTGAAACTGATTTTGTTTCACCATCTCCTTGTGATCGATACTCTTTAATACTTGCTAATCTACGCCGATCCGTACACTGCGGGTTCACTTGCTTTTATTCTAGTTTTATAAATTTAAGACTTGATTGCACGCACGTTTTAGGGCGAACACAACCGTCGTTAGGGCAAGTATTGTCGCCCTTATAATTTATATCTCATGCTTTAGAGCGGCATTTTCTTTGGCTAAGACGGCAACACGCTGTTGGCGTTCATGTGGATACCATTGATACCCATGGATGGTCTCTTTGGGCCTTGGTGGATTTGGAGGACGCAACCATTCCTCATCCTCAAAGTATTCTCTCCGTCGGCTATGTGAATACCGTCGGTACCTAGGGGTAGATTGTTTAACATTGGTGGATATGGAGGAGGTAACTATTCCTCATCATCATCATAGGAATCATCATCATAGAACATGATGAACGATGAAGAATGGTTACCTCCTCCATATCCACCAAAGTAAAGAACTTGACCTCAATCCCTTTACTAATTCAACTTATGTTGTCACACGAGAATCGTTACGATCTCGCCTCTATCCCCTTTCACAACCAAGAATAGAACGTATGCATCCTTTTGTCACCTGCTAGACTGAACACAAGAGCACCTCCCAGTTTCTCCATTCTGAACTGGACAAGCGGTCACCGCCCGGATATAATACCCTTGGGCCAATTACGGTTATAAAGGGCAATCCTAGTCCGGTTATCAGTTATAATAATAAACAACAACACAAACAAGTCAAAATCATCAAACTAATGTACAGAATGCAACTAAGTAAGTCCAAGGGACTTACCTCACTCGAAGGTAACACAAAGGTTAGCAAACAACTCAGTTTCCCGCAGGAAAGAAGGACGGAAGGCCTGCTCAACAAGGCATAACAAATCAGGAACCAAAACGATTGGTAGAAGTATATAACTTCTAGTCTCCATGATATCTAGGAGATCTCCACAAGCTAGGGTCATAAACCCTAGTCTTACAGATCAATAAGGGTCAACATCAACAACACAAGCCAAGGAAAGGAAGGAGGGAAGCAAGGAAGGAAGCAGCTCGCCAAAGATGGGATACTGCACACAAACCATGAGGGTGGCCAGACAGCACCGCGGGGGCAGTACTGAGGAAAACCGTTGGGGCAGGTATGTGCATCCGTGGGGGCGGTGCATTGTCAGAAGCAACTGTTGGGGTTTCTCTTGACAAAAACTCACAAAAAAGGATCCAAATCTAGATTCTTTTGATCCAAACACGTTAATCCTCAACCAAGGAAGCTTGAGACAACAGCGAATAACCAACGGGGAGGCCAACAAGAATCAAGGTTCAAACTTGATTCTTGTAAAGAAAAAAATGAAGAACGAAAGAAGAAAGCAAAACAGAAGGGAAAGGCATGCATCAACTCATGAGCGTGAGGGAGAGACAACGAAGGAGAAGACTTACACGTCCAGCAAGAGATCACAAGGAAGAAGGATGCAACTTTCGAGGTTGAAGAAGAGTGTATGCAAGAAACGGAAAAAGGAAGAGAAAGAGGGAATTATAGGAACGATGGGAAAAGATAGAAGGAAAGACGTTTTAGGGTTTAAAAGATCATAGGAAAAACCGGCTGATAGAAATACGGGCGATCTAGATCGAGGAGAAACTTCAACTACTTCTTCTTGATCGTTTGTGTTGGATCAAACGTAGAACTTGAGCGGCGGAAGCTTATAAATAAATGCGGAAGTGTTCGGTTGATCCTTCAATCCTCGATTATGATAGGCTTGGATCAAAGACTAGATCCAAGATAGAACTTTAAGAAGGTGAATGAAGAAGGTGATGCCCAAACCAAGTAAGAGGATTTTCCTTCTCATTACTTGGATTCAACTTAGACATATCTTACAATGAGCCAAGCATCCCTTATATAGTGGATGGAGGCTAAACCAAAGGTTGGAAAATAAATGACTGAATTAAAAGCCAGAATTAAGTTCCGGAAATGAAAAGCCTAAAATATGAAAGGTCGGAATTTAAGTCACGGAATTATGTTCCGGAATTAAAGTTCCGAAAATAAAAAGTCAATTATTAAATAGCCGAAATACTTAATAGTCTTCATAATGGTGTCGGGTCCTTCTAGCCAGAAACACGGATGGCATCACCATCCGGGGGCGCATCATTCTCCTCCTCTTAAATGTGAAACATCCTCGTTTGCACGGTCGTAATAAAGAGAGGAGTATGTTTGAGAACGTGACCCTTGAAATTCAGCACCAGATGGATATTATCGGAGTCGGGCAGCTTGGACTTGTAGTCTTTCAAAAGGATGGTAGGGCCGCCATGCTTTTCGAAGATAAATAGGAAAAACACCGGATTGGGAGGCTCGAAATTGTAGTTCAACATGGTGGTGAAGTTGTGGAATTTGTCTCTTATGCCGTAAATGATCTTGACTTTGAACGACGGAGGCATGCTGAAAAGATTGAACGGCAAACCGGGAGGTATGTAAGTGGGCATAATAAAGATAAACCTCGGATCATGCGAGTCAGATTTGTGGTCCAACAACATAATGGTGTCACTGTCGGGGTTGATGACTTCTTTCTCGATGGTGATCTCATCTTTTTCATCTTGAAAATACTCTCCACATAACGGATTGACAAGTTGAATTGGAAGTACCGGAACACAATTTGCAATGACGACATCTCCCTTGTCTTCAACTTCGTCACACAATGGTTTGACCACCAACTCACACCTTGGTTGAGTCCCCGCTTGGGGTTCTTTTTGTTGGGTGGAGGTCATGTGGGCAAGTATTGTCGCCCTTATAACTTCTATTTCATGCTTTAGAGCGGCATTTTCTTTGGCTAAGAGGGCAGCACATTGTTAGTGTTCATGTGGATACCATTGATACCCATGGATGGTCTCTTTGGGCCTTGGTGGATTTGGAGGAGGCAACCACTCCTCATCCTCAAAATATTCTCCCCGTCGGCTATGTGAATACCGTCGGTACCCACGGGTGGATTGTTTGAACTTTTATGGATATGGAGGAGGTAACTATTCCTCATCCTCTTCATAGGAATCATCATCATCATACATCATGATGAAGAACGAAGATGAATGTTGAAGAACACTTGAAGAATGATAACGAACACCGAAGAACTTCGAAGAACACTTGAAGAACACTGAATAACTTCGAAGAACACCAAAGAGAAAAAAAAATTTATAAAGAACAATCAAGAACACAAGTAAAGAACTTGACATCGATCCATTGCTCTGATACCAATGATAGAAATACGGACGATCTAGATCGAGGAGAAACTTCAACTACTTCTTCTTGATCGTTTGTGTTGGATCAAACATAGAACTTTAGCGGCGGAAGCTTATAAATGAATGCGGAAGTGTTCGGTTGAACCTTCAATCCTCGAGTATGATAGGCTTGGATCAAAGACTAGATCCAAGATAGAATTTTAAGAAGGTGGATGAAGAAGGTGATGCCCAAACCAAGTAAGAGGATTTTCCTTCTCAATACTTGGATTCAACTTACACATATCTTACAATGAGCCAAGCATCCCCTTATATAGTGGATGGAGGCTAAACCAAAGGTTGGAAAATAAATGACTCAATTAAAAGCCAAAATTAAGTTCCGGAAATGAAAAGCCTAAAATATGAAAGGTCGGAATCTAAGTCAAGGAATTAAGTTCCAGAATTAAAGTTCCGAAAATAAAAAGTCAATTATTAAATAGCCGAAATACTTAATAGTCTTCATAATGGTGCAAGGTCCTTCTAGTCGGAAACATGGATGGTATCGCCATCCGGGGGCATATCACTGGCCCATAAGATAGAAGACGGGGTCTTCTATCTATGGAAAGAAATAAAACGGACAAAAAATCAGATCGGCGTTATTTGTGGCAAAACCGTAGGGGCGGTTCGCCCTACCGTAGGGGCGGCTTCCTTCACCGCGGGGGCGGTGAAAGCAAAAAAATGGGTCTTACAGCTAGTGTGATCGCCCGACCAAGAGTCCAAAAATCCTCCTACATTCACGTTTTATTTTTATATGTTCTCTTATGTTTGTAAAAGGAGAAATTTCTCGATCACAAGTCATCTAGTCGACCGACCACCATGATCGACGTTGATTGATTTTCTCTAATTTTTTCAACATGAATATTTTGTTTTGTGCTATCTTACTTTCCAAAATCTGATTTCTCTCTTTTTTATTCTATACCGGTTGAGGATGTTGGAGATTTTCGCTCTCCAACATTGTCTATGCCATTGAGTATTGGGTTTAATGATAAGCGGATTTGTTTTCTGAAATTGTGTTCTGAGGTTTATTTTAGCCTTATACACACATATTGTCTTTGTATCTTTTCTCCATGAATTTTCTCTTATATACTTTGATTATCTAGAACTTAAGATTGACTCTATTTCGAGATTACATGCTTATTCTTGTTTTTACACTTATGAAAATAATATAGAAATGTCTTTGTTAAGCTTATTATTCCCTTACTACATTGAGCATGAATTCTATCTTGTTAGCCAATTTTTGCATGTATTGACCTTTCTTTGTAGATCCACAAATTGTTCCTAGTCATGATTATCCTCGTTCGACCCATTTGAGAATTAGGAGGCGACACCATGCATTAGAGAAAGAAAGCAAAATTCAAGTATGGGTGTGTGTGTAGTGAAGAGCATAAATGTATAAAGATCCTTGTGGTGTAAGCGCATAAAGTGAAGAAGAGCAAAGTTATATCAAAAAGATATATTTGAACACCACTTTGACCTAACTAAAAAAGAGAAGAAAAGAGGGAATCAAGTTTTCAAAAGTACCGAAGCGTTGAAAAGAAGAGAAGTTTCATGTATTGAGCATGAGTGAAGAAATTTGGCTTGCAAGAAGATGATTTGATCTATTGGATGCATTAGTCAAATCAATTGTGAGTTTTGAGACGTCTTAGTTCTCATATCTTATTGCATCACATAGCCAAATATAACTCATCACCCTTATTATTTAGCAAATTTACAACCCAGAAAAGAACTCTTGATTCATAATTGTACAGGTAAGAAAAGCTACACAGTAGAGATTAAAAAGGCCTTGGTAAGGTTATGGTTGATGATCATTGCATATTAGTTGAGTTTGAGCGTTATTATATACATACTTTATAAACCCATGTGAGAGAGTTGTACATATCCCCTTGAGTGCTCATGAAACTTATAAGGCTTGGGTTATACCTTATACAATAATTTGTGTTATGATGATGAGGTTTCGAGTGCTTGATCTAGTTACATCTAAGACAAGTATTTGAACCCAACTGAGAGATATCAACGGATATTACTCAAGGACAAGTAAGGTTAAAGTGTGGGTTATGTGATAGTAGTCTATTTAGCGTCTTTTATCATCATAATTATATTTCACCCCGTTCCTCTTTTGGGTTAAATAACATATCTTAACGATCTATTTCCTTCATATTAGTGTTTCAAAGATCTACCGATTAATTTATGTAATTACATGCATTTCAAGCATTTCCAAGGTACAAATGATATGCATGTAGCGGAATGACCTTATCCACACTAAGGATCTCATGCATTCAAAGAAGTCAAGTCCAAGACAAAAATGACAGGAGGTTTGAGAGTGAAATGAAGAACATGAGGAAATGTGTAGAAATGTTTAATCGAGCATTTGGTCGCTCAACCACCACCCTCCATCTTTGCACGTGACCTCATGTTAAAGTGTTAAAGTCATGGAGCAAGTTTTGGACCAGACCCAACGCTTTGGCTTATTTTGAAGTCTATTATTCTTACCCTTTATCCCTTTTCCTTGGATTGGACTTCTGGCCCATCCACTTGGACGTTTTTGTCTTTTAGATAGATTTTATCTTGTTAGAAGATAAGATCTTAGTATGTAAGGTTTAGGCTAAAACATGGCCATATTAATAAGTCTTTTCAACCATTAGGTTATATATTTTCTTCTTTTACAATTTAGTTAGTTTTTGCCTCAACTTTTCTCTATAAGTCGCTCGACCAGACCATTGGTCGTTGCTCGACTAAATCTTTTTTCAGGCATTAATAAAGCATTTGAGTTTTGTTTAGGTATGTTGGCTACTTCACATCTTTTCTAGGGTGTGAAGAGACCAACTACATTGATCTATGATGTTGAATTTATTCAATACATCGGATGCATTGTCTATATGAGCTATAGTAATTATTGGATTATTACCTACAAAATGTGAGAGTCGATTTTGAAATCTTCCTTTGATATATGTTCTTCAAGGTGGCGAGGGACTAAAGTGATAGTCTAGTTATTCATACCTCAATGTTGAGTTCGATGTAAAAAACAGGCTCCGTATTGGGTATTTGACAAATAATGGATGACAACATTTATGCTTGCCGAGCAATGTGATGTGCCTACAACAACACCCGCAAGTGTGACATGATTATTTGTAGTATATCGAGTGTCGAAATTACGGGGACCACGTTTGAGTTGGATGTGACTAGTAAATAATAATGCTAAGTGAAGGGAGGAGGGGGGAGAGAGAGAGAGAGAGAGAGAGAGAGAGAGAGAGAGAGAGAGAGAGAGAGAGAGAGAGAGAGAGAGAGAGAGGATATGAAATATCCGTTTTGAGATTATGTGATGTCAAAAGACAAAGAAGCATGCAATTATTGATGATTCTAGAAATATACGGGAGGAAGCGATCCAAGGAAATGGGCATTCTGACTATGATAAATTAAGATATAACCATGTATATGACTATGATGAATGTTGATCAATGGATATGCAAGTAACTATCAAATATAGTCATTACCGCAGGCAAATAAAGATTGTGCATAACAACACATAAATACGCTCTCACGATGGCAAAAGGTAGAAAGTTAAACCCATGAAGCATATAGAAACAAGAAGAAAGAACAATAAGGTCACACTCTCGCGGAAGAGCCAAAAAGTATAAAAACCAAAAGTTCTATGAATAGTTAGGACTCCTCGAGGAAAATGGCAGGTATTATCCCTTAAACCAAGTTTTTATTAATAGATCCAATAAATTCAACAAGCTCTCGCTAGGACTAACTCTATTTCAATTCCTATAATCAACACCATTTCTCAATGTATGTAAACAAAATGGTAATAATGAAGTGCACTAAGAAGACGCACATTCCAACTGATCTCAATTTAACAATTCATATACATAATTATAAACAATTGCCATAGGGTTCATACATTCCTTAGATTATAAGAAACTCAGTCATATATAAAAAAAGAAAAATAAAAATAATAGAAAAATAATGAAACTTGTATAAAACTCACAATGTTAGATTCAAACACAACGAGGCAAACCTTCAAAGTAAAAGATGGTTACAAAATCAAACTCTAACCTAAGATAGATTATTGTAGGTCTCCCCTAATCTGACCTAAGAAGGTCCTCGTATAACATCTACAGATAACCCATTAACATGATTAAAAAGTCTAAAGAACCGTATAGGTGAATAATAAGGATATAAATACTCTAGAAGTGGGGGGGTGAACAGAGTATGTGAACTTTTTGCAATATCGTAAACAAAGGCTTTGAAAGGGATTTCAAGGCCTTGAACTTCGAAACCTGCAAAACAACGTTAGTTAGAATTTAAGCGATAAAGTGCGGAATGAAAAGATCGACACGGCGATATGTTTATAAAGTTCAGCTCTAACAGCCTACGTCTCCGTCCAAGGGTTTCTCGACCCTAGGAATTAACTTTCTATCATCTGCTCAAAGAGTCCTAGATACAACCTAGAAGAAATCCCCTTCTTCTCTCACTATAGCCTCAATGTTACGATCTAGTCAACTCTAACCTAGCAATAATAGCCTAGTTACTTCACAGAGTAACCCCCACTCGAGTATAACACTCTCTAGACATGTCAATGGAGCTCTAGTGTTTTCTCTCTCTCTAAGGATGTAAACTTTTGTAAGCTAAGAGGAAGAAAAACTTTTGGAACGAATAAAGATGTTTTGATTGCGTGAAAACTTGGATGTTTCTGTGTAAGCTTGTTGTTATTCTCTTCAATCGCCATCTTCATTTATAGTCTTCTATGGAGAACTTCTTAGCCGCTGTAAGATAGCCGTTGTAACGTTCTTCTTTCTCCATGGAAAACGGTGCTTGGTTGGGGTGAAGTAGTCGTTGCAAGATCCTCTATCTTCATTCTTCTACTTCCTCTCTTTGACGCACGTTGAGAATCTTCATCTTCGTGATCTTTTCTTTCTTTGGAAATCCCATTGAAGATCTATGTTTTTTGAAGATCCTAGATCTTCTCTCTTGGATAGCCGTTGAAATTTTCCCTTAGATCCAAGATCTTCTTGCTTGGAATCCGTTTGGAAGATTTTCTCTTATCTGGCCTCTTGCGTCTTCGGTTATGATATTTGTAAGATCTTGTTGTTGTGGCCGAGATCTTCCCCTTGAGAATCTTTTCAAATCTTCTTGTTATCCTTGGTACTTTGGTAGAGATCTTCGGTTTTTTGAGATATTCAAATCTTGTATTCGAAAGCCTTTAGTCGAATCCTCCTTTGTAATGCTATTCAAAGCTTCCGCGTTTGTCCTTTGAATTGATTTCCAAGGGCTCCGTGCTTGTCCTTTGTAATGTGTTTCAAGGTTTGCGTTCCTCCTTTGAAATATTTTCCAAGGCCTGCACACATTTAACAAACAAAAACCGAAACATGCAATCTAGAAATACAATCGATATTTGTTAGTTTATAAAACCACTCATAAATGTTAAGTCTTCCATCATCCACAAAGACAATTCATAATCAAGGTGGAGTTAATAATCTCCCCTTTGATGGAAGACAAAACAAATATTGTACCTACATTCAATGTTATATATAAATGCAATAATATCGAAAAAATGCAGAAATGTCGGATCAACACAAACAAATTCCCACAAAAGTCGTTTAAGGCCTTGAAATCAAAATCAAAGGGGCTTTGAAATCCATGTCAAGGCCTTAACATTCGTTTCAAGGCCTTGAAATCATTTTCAAGACTTTGAAATCATTCCTGGCTATCTTCATAAAACTTCTTCCGCCATCTGGATTGTGCATATCATTTGCTCATGTCCCTGATATTAGCCTCTAATCGCCTTTTCCTCTCTACAAGCCGATATTCCTTGACCACAACATATTCCTCAGTTGTTAGAACAGTAGGCTCGGCATGCGTGGGGTAGAGGATGTGTTTGTTCTGCACGCTGCGTTTGTAGTTCATGAGCACATTCTCAACCTTTTCCTGAGTGTGTTGTGCAGCATCTTTGGTCAGGGGCATAATTTTTCTAGTGGTGGTAAGGTTGAGAGTGTTCAGGAGATACATTTGGTTTCTTCGCATGCATTACAGACATAACCTCATGGATGGCATCCATTCTTCTCAACATATCCAGCTGGAAGTCTGGTATTTCTTTGTTAAGAGAATTCAATTCTAGTTTAAATCCATCCAGTCTAGTCTCTGAAACAGAAGGAGTTGTTGGAACTATGTGGGACGGTGTCACGGCAACTGCCATTCGTTTTAACGTCCATACTCCAACAAGTCTTTTCTACCCCTAATTACTCCACATACTATTCATCTATCTTTCCGATTGACATTTGTTGGTCCTAAGTAGAGGTGTCTATGGAAAAATGAGCAAAAATCTTAGGCAGTAGATTCCCATAAAGCAAAGGGATAGCTCTGGTGGAGTTTATGGTGTGGACCATGTGGTTCGGGATTAGGTTAGGCAGGTCAACATCCAACCCAGCAAATTGAAGTAGATCAGCTCCAAAGTCTGATCTGTCAACAACTCTCTTGAGTTAGCTCGGGGAATCACACACCTCACCAAATAGTAAAAATAATCTTGGCGTCTAGGTTTAGAGATGTGTGGGTAAGTTGTCGAGACTTAGAGTTTGGAACTAGAAATTTCTTGAAAACTCCACCTTGATTAAAATGGTTTACAGGTGTTGATGATGGAAGACTTTATACAAATGTAGTAGTTGGATATACTACCAATGTATTGATTATATTTCTAGATATTGGTTGGTTTGAATTCAGTGCAAGTTTCATCTAAATATCAAGGGCCTTGAAGTTGGATTCAAGGACAAAGGAACAAAACAAGTTCAAAAGGACGAAATCAAGGGCCTTGAAATTATAGATGCACGGAAAAAGGATTCAAAATGAGTGGAAGATTTTATTGGAAGATTCTGTAACAAAAAGATCTCATCAACCAAAGATCTTATCAACCGAAGGAAGATCGTATTAAACGAAGGAAGATCTCAACTGAAGAATAGAGAATCTTTTCTAGAAGATTTTCTAAACAACAAACGGCAAAAATATCTTCTCTCTCGATTCAATAGAAGACGAGAAGATCAAGGAGTGGACGTGTTCTCAGGAGCTAAAGACTTGCAAACGTCTACCTTATCTCGAAACAAGAAACGATCTTCATGGAAAACAAGATTCATCTTCAAACGGTCATTTCTACAAAGGCTAGAAGACCTTTCCATAGAAGAGTATAAATGAAGAAGATGGTCGAAGAAGAAAGAGATACAAGCTCACACAAGAAAATCTCTTTACATCTTCTAGCAACCCAATTATCTTCATTTGTTGTTTTTCTTTCTCTCATTCACGCAAAAGTTTTATCCCCTTAGAGAGAGAAAACACTAGAGCTCCATTGGAAGATCTAAATAGTGTTATACTAGAGTGTGTGTTACTCTGCGAAGTAACTAGGCTATTGACAAGACATTTTCCTTATGGTCGTTTTTATCTTATCAAAATAAATCCCTACTTAACACTAGAACAAGTATAGCGATTAAGTAAGGGTCGAACCCAAGAGAGTTTGGTGATATTTTTATTAAATTCAATTATTGATTATCGAATAAAGTAACAAAGGGGGGGGGTGGATGAATTGATGCACACAAAACTACAAAACAAGTAACAAAATGAATATGATGATGATGAGTGAATCTACACTAGGTTTGTAACACCCCGAATTCTCAGAACTCGGGACATTACTGGTTAGGACCTCACAATGGGTCCCGACCTCAGTTTGACAACAATTTTACTAGGATCTTGCAACAAGACACAAATAAGAAAAACCGAAATTCATAAAAATGTATTTTTAACAAGATGAATGCAACAAAGTCTAACAGCCCATTATACTTAAATGACGGAAAAGACTAACTGTCTTAACAAGAGGAAAGAACAACAAAGCAATAACCCAAACCCCCACCCTAAGGAGTACGGAGACCCGGCTGACCACTACTTCCGGATCACTCAGCTGATGTTCTAACCTGCGGTAAATCTAAAAACACAACAAAATAACCATTAGCTAGTTATGCAAACATTAGGAGAATAATAATAGCACACACACACATAAAATAATAAACACTCATCATGCTTTCAAACAATCAATTTATTATCTTCATTTAAGTCATTCACTCTTACTAATGATACTTATTTTGTTACACGAGGGATTCCCAAACCTCGCCTCCGCCCCCGTGTACCCATCAGGAGTGGATCCGATGCATCTCATCGTGTACCTGTATGGTATGGGTATAGAGAACCTCCCAGTCTCTTGGCAGAGCTGGGCAGTGATGTCACGGCCCGTTATACATACATTTGGGCCTTAACACATAATAACGACGGTCGTCCTAACAAGTTGTTATTATAACACACATGGTACACACACCACTATTATCACTCAAATAATATCCAGAAATCAGCTAAGTAAGTCGAAAGGACTTACCTGAATCAAGTCACACTCTATCAAACCCAACTTGGTCCGTACTCGGGGTAACTCAAGCGCCTGCCAAACAAGGCATGTGGATCAAAATCACATCTCATACTCTTAGAAGTTATAAACTTCTAAGAGGTGAAATCTCGTAAAGAGAAAAAATACAACATACGACTCTCTTAAGGCAAAAGACTATTTTACCCCCTGGTTCCGTAGATTCCCCAAAACGTCTATCATTTAGCTCTAATATTCTCTTTTAGAACTTATGTACATAATCTAGTTCTTAAGGATAACTTACTAGAGGTTCTAATGTTAACCAAGTTTAGACTTTCAAAGAGTTGCTAAGGTCCGACCTTACACTTAACTACTAGGTCTAAGATCAAGTCCTAAACAATCCTAGCTTATGATACATCACGAGCCCTTAAAATATTTTCATAAGTAGAACTCGTTAACCGGCAACCCTTGACCACTCATCGGAACCATCACAACCTTCTTCTCTAGTTCCCTATCCGATCACATTCTCTTATCCTTCCCGGTTACGATTCTACCACCCGTCTCCTTGGCTCCTATCCTTACCACTTTACTCATATATATCTTTATATACTTATATGTAAACATTACTCTGATAGCTATATTTGTACCTATATATATATACCCTTCTATATATATATATATATATATATATATATATATATGTGAATAAATAGGGAATGTACGTGTGTATATACATGGAGAAAGGAAATGGAAGTTCAGATTATCTATATATATATATATATATATATATATATAGATAGATAGATAGATACTCAGAACTTCTATTTCCTTCCTCCATGTATATACACACGTACATTCCCTATTTATTCACATATTATATATATATATATATATATATATATATATATATATATATATACTCACATTCTCTAATCCAATTCGTAAATCTATCTATACATATACACGTATATTGTATCTACCTATACCTACGTAACAAAATTTCAACGGTGGATGATTAATCTAAAGTATTAAAACTAATCCTCAAAGTCAGCAGCTTACACAAAAATATTCCAGAGGAAGAAAGGCTAGAAGATGATCCCGACTTCGACTCTACTGGCAACAACAATTTACACCAAATCTAAACTATCCTCACCAGATTGAAACTCCCTATAAGCAAGGTGCACGTTCCCTCTCTACTCACGTGCCCAAACTTCCTATCGATGGATCTGTATCGTTCAACCCTCTCTCGACTCTAACGAATTGCAGAAGGTGGAAATGAATTACTTGTCTACAGCGAGAAGGAAGACCCGACGCTACTGAGGACTCCGGCGATGATCGATATCGGCAATGAAGACAAGGGTACGTTTATGGCTGGCAGTGGCGAGACCCTTCTTCTCAGCAAAGGGGTTCGTTTGGCCAAGGACCGTATGGATCCGTACGAGTTTGCGGGTCCGGCTGGAAACACATCCGTTCTCTGTGGCTTGCGCTACTGTCCTGAAGAGGAGCTTGAGCCTGCAACGACTCTCCTGCCGGAGACGGCGGTGCTTCTGGTCGCCCTGCTCCACCAGCGTTGGCGAGAGTGTGGCGAGATGCAGAGGGAATTGCTCCTTCACGTTGTGCTCCTGTTGCGTGATTGCCGGATGAAGGAGTTGTAGATTAGGTTAGGTTAAGCGTGTTTAGGGAGTCAATTAGGATTAGGTTAATTTAGGTTTAGGCTTACAATATGGGCTGGCTGTAATAGTCATTGGGCCGGTTTGGGCTGCTCCTCAATTGAAACAAATGGGTTGAAAGAATACTCGTTGTTCGTCCGGAATCGTTAAAAGTACGGAATAAATTACAGTATTATTTACGGAATTATTTACGGAATTCTATAAGTTATCATTTTATGTGAATCAAGGTCACATAAAATGATAGAATTTAACATTGTTTTATTTTTATTTAAAAGAATTTGGGTTGACTGATCGGAATCCGGTCTGACCCGATATTAAACGGAGTTTTAATTTTTCGGTTATTACAAGGTTGATTCTTAGCATGCTATTACTACTTTGGTGCGTTCCTTACAAGTTTTCAAGTAATGTTCCTGTCTTGATCGTATGTATGTGTTGAGCCAACCGGCATCAACACAACTTAGCAAGTTAGTGTTCCGTAAACCTACAAGAACAAGTCACAAGTTAGCTTTCAAACAAAGACTAAGGGATATATAGAGAAGATTAAAACGATAAAACTAATCTTTATATTTGTGTTTCTTTTCCTTTAAGCAATTACAACCCGTTATTACTTGAAGGTTGCTACTAGATTAAAGACCCGAACCCGGAATCTATTTATTCTAGTTTTTTGCATGTACTTTAGAACCTAAGGTGATCAACCTTAAATGATAATAAAATATGCAATTTAGACAAATAAAGATCAAGAAACACAAAGCATTATTGAATAAAACTTATATTAGAAAAGTACTTACAGCCAAAGTAATAAAGCAGCTTCAAACCAACCCAATGTAGCAAGGAAACTAGAAGCTCATTACAAAGGAAGCAAGAGAGAATAAAATTAGGAAAATGATGGATGATCCTAGCAATCAGCCATGGGTCTATTTATACTACAAATGACACTAAATGGGAGTAAATGGCCGGCCAAAACAACCACCTTTAATGCCATAAAGGTGGTGCAAACATCCGGAGTAAAGTCTCTGTCGTCGAACCGCAGGGGCAGTTTAGGCAGAAACGCTTGGAGTTCTTCGTGGCCGTAGGGGCGGCCTGGTAATTCCGCAGGGGCGGATCTTTAATGTTCTTCAAACGCCTGACTCTTCATCTTTCTGTCGCTTCGGATGTCGAGCCGCAAGGGCGGCCCAGTGTCAACGCAGGGGCGGTGACACTGACTCTTTGGCTTCACAGCTCCGCAGGGTGAGACGCAGGAAGAGGCGCATGGGCGCCGGTCTTCGCTTCTTCAGGATAAGTCACCGCAGGGGCGCCAAGGAGGGGCACAGGGGCGGTGACAATCTTGGTTCCGGGCGCTGGCGAAGGCGCAGGCTGCGTTCCGGAGTGCAGTGTCACCCGCTGGGGCGGTGACAATGCTCCACGGGGGCGGTGAGGCACCAGAAGCTTTGCTTCGTGAATGGTCTTCAACTCCCAAGTGCTTATAACTCCTATTTTATCTTCTTTCAGTCTTCTTCTTCTGGACCAAGGAGTTAGTAGCATAAAACATCACTATTATGCTAAAAAGACTCTAAAAACTAACCTAAATGATAGTGATTCCATCACCTATCAGCTATTATAGCTAGGTTAAGAGTTGGAGCTAGATCGTAGCATTGGCTACATTGAGAGAAGAAGGGAATTTCTTCTAGTTTGTATCTAGGACTCTTTGAAACTGATAATAGATAGTTAGATCCTACGGATATACCTTGGGACGGAGAGTAGGCTATTTAGAGCCGAACTTCGTAACATATCCTCGTGTCAATGTTTTCAATTCCGCATCATATATACTTTATTGTGACTAACTTTGTTTTGCAGGAGCAAGAAGTAAAGGCCCTTGAAAAGAGTTTCAAAGCCTTGAAATCAAAGTTTCACGAGAAGCACAGATTGACATCCCTGGCCCTTGAAAGAAGTTTCAAGGCCTTGAGGTTTCTTTTGCGAAAAGTTCCCATACTCTATTCAACCCCCCCCCCCCTTCTAGAGTATCATTTATCTTATTTATTTCACCTACCGGTTCTTCAATTGGTATCAGAGCTAGACTCACGTTTATTGATTTAACCATCAGTGAGACTAATCATGAATCTTGTAGGTGATGGTGGATTTGCTCAAGGAAGATCCTCATCCTGACCACCAATCTTCTGTGGCAACAACTTCGCTCATTAGAGAGCACTCATGCGTATCTTCATTATTGACCAGGATATGGAGCTTTGGAGCATTACTCAAAATGGACCTAAAGTTCCAATGACAATGGTTGAAGGCGTCCAAGTCCCAAAGAAGGAATCAGACTTCACACAGGCTGATCTGGACAGTGTGTCAAAGAATTACAAAGCTATGAATCTACTCTACTGTGGATTAGATGCAAATGAATTCAACCGCATCTCATCATGCAAGAGTGCTAAATAAATATGGGATAAGCTTGTTGTTACTTACGAAGGAACAAATCAAGTCAAGGAAACCAAGATTAACATCTTTCTCAGACAATACGAGATATTCAAGATGAATCCAAATGAAATGGTCAAAGAAATGTTCACCAGATTTACTGAGATCGTGAACAATCTGGACTCACTTGGAAAGATCTTCATAAATGAAGAGAAAGTGAGGAAGGTTCTAAGGAGCTTACCTAAAGCCAAGTGGGGACCAAAGATGACTGCTATTTAAGAAGCTCAAAATCTCACTATTCTTCCTCTTGATGATCTACTTGCAAAACTCATCACACATGAAATGGTTCTTGGCGAAGAAGATGGTGAACTCTCATCCAACTCCAAGAATTTGGCATTAAAATCCAGAAGAGATGAGTTACCATCTGATGAAGAAGATAGTGATGATGATGATGGTGATGAAGATGCAATCGCCGTGATCTCCAAGGGTCTCGCAAGAATTCTCAAGTCAAAGAAACAATCTGCAAACAGAGAATTTCCACGAGCATCAAAACCCCGAGGTAAGTTTTCTAACTCTAATAAAAAAACGAGAGTAATGACTTGTTTTGAATGTGGTGAAACAGATCATTTGGTGAAGGATTGTCCACAAAAGAAGAGGCCTAACTTCAAGAAAAATGATCGAAAGAAGAAAGCTATGGTTGCTTCATGGAGTGATTCAGAATCAACAAATGAATCAGAAGATGAAAAAGAACAAGCAAACTTGTGTCTAATGGCCGATCATGAAGATGACTCAAATCTGTACATCGACAATGTGGTAAGTACAATTATGTCTCAACTTGATATTGACCTTAAACAATTCCTTAAAGATATTATCCTAAGTGATAAGGAACATAGAATAAGGATAAATTCTTTAAAAGAAAAGCTTCATGAACAAGATAGACTATTAAGTGAAAAGTCTCTGGAGATTGATAATCTCAACACAGAAAAGGAAGATCTTGATGACAATATTAAGGCCTTGGAATCAGAAAATCTGATTCTTAAGGACAACCTCTCCTCTCTTCATCAAAACTATATTGACCTAGAGAAAGAGAAAGTTGATCTGACTTTGATGTGTCAAGACCAGAAGGCAGCACTTATTAAGTTTACTCGTTCAAAAGCTAATCTGGAAAAAATGATGGGTGAACAACAGTCTTCCCTTAACAAAAATGGTATAGGGTATCATAGGAGCTTTCCTAGAAAACCTACCACCACTTTTGTCAAGGTCAAAGGAAGCATTCATATGCCTACTTGCTTCTACTGTTGTAAAAAGGGTCATGTTAAATCTACATGTCCTTATAGAAGAAATGATCCTTATATCATAAGAAACACCTATCCTTTATGTTTAAGGAAACAGGTCAAACAAATCTGGGTTCCTAAAGGTACTAGACCACCAAACATGATCGAACCTGAGTATGAACCAAAATATGCCATTTGGTCGACCCGGAAAGGTTGATGTTTTCTGTTTTGCAGGATATCACCAAGGTAAAGGAGCACAAATGGATATTAGATAATGGTTGCTCAAGACACATGAGTGGAAAAAGTTCTTTATTCTCATATTTAAAGAAGCAATCATCTAGAACCATTACTCTTGGTGATAAAGGAAAGTGTGACATAATTGGCATTGGTAAAATTTTCTATAATTCATCCAACTTTATTGATGACGTTTATTTAGTTGATAGATTGAAATATAATCTGCTAAGTATTTCTCAAATTTGTGATAAAGGTAATAAAGTCATGTTTGATTCAGAAAAATGTGAAGTTCAAGACATAAAGACGGAAGAAGTGTTGCTTACTACTCCTAGATGTAATAATGTTTATTCTTTGAGTACTAACCAAGTTGCAGGAACTAAACTAAAATGTCTAAAGGCCTTACTGATGATTCAAGGCTTTGGCATAGAAGACTTGGTCACGTAAGCATGCATACCATGTAGAAGCTACTTACAAAAGATTTAGTACGTGGTTTATCAAACCTAAACTTCAAGGTTAATGACCTATGTAAGGCGTGTACATAAGGTAAACAAACAAGAGGTTCATTCAAACCTAAAAAAGTTGTAAGTTCTTCTCGACCTATTGAACTTTTACACATGGATCTTTGTGGACCTATACGTGTCAAATCTTCCGGAGGAAAACAATACATCCTTGTGATAGTGGATGATTTCTCTCGCTTTACATGGATATCTATTCTACGAGAAAAATCTGAAGCTTTATTTGAGTTTTAAAAATTGTGTAAGGAGTTACAAAGTTTGAAAAACCTACCAATTGTTTCTATAAGAAGTGATCATAGTAGAGAATTTGATCAACTAAAAGTTGATTTGTTTTGTGCAAAATATGGTATTTCTCATAATTTTTCAGCTCCTAGAACTCCTCAACAAAATGGAGTTGTAAAACGTAAGAACCGCACTCTTGAGGATATGTCTTGGACAATGCTTTTAGAAAACAACTTGCTAAAAAGTTTTTGGGCTAAAGCATAAACACTACAAATTATATTTTAAATAGATGTTTAGTTTGCCCTATTTTGAAAAAAACTCCTTATGAACTCTTCAAAGGAAGAAAACCAAATATTTCATATTTCAAACCTTTTGGATGTACTTGCTTTGTTCACAACAATGGCAAGGACAATCTTGGAAAATTTGATGCACGTAGTGATGAAGCTATATTCATAGGATATGCTTCAAATAGCAAAACTTATCGAGTATATAACAAACGTATCAAAGCTGTTGAGGAAAACATTCATCTTATTTTTTATGAAAGCAATGATGATACTTTGAGTGAGAGTTTTGCAGATTTAAATCTGAATAAAAAAGAAGATCACATTTCGGATGAAGAGGAAGGTCTCAAAGATCAAGACAAGAATATGCAGGAAAAGATTCAAGATACCAAAGAAAACCCTCAGGACCTTGAAACACACCTTAAAGACCTTGAAACTGGAAACTGTTAAAAACAGAACTCCACTCAAGGGCTTGAAACTCAACTTCAAGGCCTTGAGATTAGAACAACAGGTAATACACAAACGGTACCTTAATCTAGTCAAACATATGCAGCTCAACCTTCTAGATCTACTTCATCTGTCAAAAGAAGAAAAGTTCAACACTCCTCGTATCATCCACAAGAGAATGTGATATCAGATCCAAGTGCTGGAGTTCAACAAGTTCTCAAGTGAATAATCTATGTGCTTTCTCCGCTTTTGTATCACTTGTCGAGCCAAAGAACTACATTCAAGCTCTTCAAGAACCAGACTGGATCATTGCCATGCAAAATGAATTAAATGAATTTGAGAGGAACAAGGTATGAACTCTTACTTCAAGACCAAAGCATCAATCAGTAATTGGTACGAAATGGGTCTTTCGAAACAAATTGGATGAAAGTGGTAAAGTCATACGAAACAAAGCACGACTTGTAGCACAAGGTTATAACCAAGAAGAAGGTATTGATTATGAGGAGACATTTGCTCCAGTTGCCAAGTTAGAAGTCATACGTATGCTACTTGTATTTGCATCTTTCATGAGCATAAAACTTTTTCAAATGGATGTAAAATGTGCTTTTTTAAACGGCTTCTTAGAAGAAGAAGTCTACGTTGCTCAACCTCCTGGTTTTGAGAATGATGAATTTCCAAATCATGTTTTTGAATTAGACAAAGCTCTTTACGGTCTTAAGCAAGCCCCTCGAGCTTGGTATGAAAGATTGTCTAAATATCTTCTTGAAAACAATTTCAAAAGAGGTTTGATTGATAAAACATTGTTTATCAAAACTAGAGACAACGACATTTTAGCAGTACAAATCTATGTTGATGATATATTATTCGGTGCTACTAATGATTCCCTTTGCAAAATTTTCAGATATTATGTGCAGGGAATTTGAGATGAGCTTAATGGGAGAGCTAAATTTCTTTTTTGGACTTCAACTTACACAAGCAAAGAAAGGAATTTTCCTCAATCAAAGCAAGTATACTAAAGACTTGCTTAAAAAGTACAAAATGGATCAATCTAAGGTTGCAAAGACTCCTATGAGTTCAACACTTTCGCTAGATCATGACAAGAATGGCAAAAGTGTAGTACAAAAGGAGTATCGAGGTATGATCAGTTCATTGTTGTATCTAACTGCTAGTTGTCCTGACATTATGTTTAGCGTGTGCATGTGTGCAAGATTTCAATCTGATCCTAAAGAGTCACACTTGATAGCTGTGAAAAGAATTTTTCGGTATCTCAATGGCACTAAGGATCTAGGGTTATGGTACCCACTTCAAAGCTCATTTCATCTGGTTGGCTATTCAGATGCAGACTTTGCAAGTTATAAGGTCGATAGAAAAAGTACTTCTAGATGTTGCCAATTCTTAGGATCATCCCTAATCAGTTGGCACTCCAAGAAGCAAAATTTTGTTGCCCTATCCAAACCTGAAGCTGAATATATAGCTGAAGGAGCTTGTTGTGCTCAAATTCTCTGGATTGCTCAACAACTTCGTGACCTTGGTTTTGACTTGAGAGGTATTCCTATAAAATGTGATAATACTAGTGTTATTTCTATAACCAAAAATCATGTACAGCATTCAAGGACTAAGCATATTGATGTAAGGCATCACTTCATACGTGATCATGTTGAGAAAGGTGATGTTTTGATTTCTTTGTATTTCAACTAACTTGCAGCTTGCAGATATCTTTACCAAGCCTCTTCGTGAGGAACAATTTAATTTTATTAGATTAGAGCTTGGTATGTTGAACAAGGAAGCATTAACGTATGGGGAGTAAACGAGTTTTAATCGTTCCTATGCATGCAGCCCAATTGATGTTTTCAAGGGCCTTAAAATATAATTCAAGGAGCCTTGAAACATATCTTACAGGGTATATTAAAAGCTTGATTTTCTATTGTTATATCTCTGTTAAAAAGGACCTACCTTCTCTATCTTTTTATCCTTTCATAAGAAACCCTATTTCAAAATCCTTTGATTTCTCTCTCAAACTTTCCTCATGGCACCTAGAAGCAAGAGATCTGCTCCTCCATCTTCCAAAAAGAAAGTTGTTCAGAATTCTTCAATTGCTAAAGAAGAAAAACCTTCTGAAGATCTGGATACATCTTCGACTACCGGTCTTCCCTCATCATGGTTCATTAATTTTCAAGCTTTTGGATCTTGGCTTGATGGTTTACACAATCGACCGCTCTGTATGTGTGATTTGGTGGATACTGATTTTCTCGATACCCTCAAGATACCCTGCATAGACAAGCTGAAGAGTTCGATTATCTAGAAGATTCTAAACCCTGGAGATTTTGCTTTTCCATGACTCACGAGACTGTTCTATGTTAATCTCACCACAAAAAGGGACAAAGGATGTATTACTCTTGAATCTTCAGTCAAAGGTACTCCGATTTCACTCACTCCTTCTATTCTAAGTGAAATATTGGGAATTCCTACAGATGTTGTATTCAACTATCCTTCAAGATCAGAGAGTGTTCGTATGGCTAAGGAGAATTTTCTGGTTCCAAATTCAAACTCACGTCAACTTATTCATACATCTCTAACCTTAGAGGCTAAAATAGTGTTTACCATACTGGTTCGATGTGTAGTTCCTCGTGCAAACTCAAGAGAGTTGTTGACTGATAAATCTCCGGAATTAATTCATTTGCTTATGTCTGATGTGGCCATAGATGTGCCTAATCTGATTCTCAACCATATGCTGCATTCTGTCAAATCTAAGAGATCTATTCCCTTGCCTTATGGAAATTTGTTGCCTAAGGTCTTTGATTATTACAGTATTGATACATCCTCTAAGGAAAGACATTCTATTAACAACAAAATTGATGAGAATTGCTTAGAACGTCTAGGGATTAAAACTCTTGTAGGAACATGGACTTTAAAAGGAAAAGGAGTTAATCAAAACCCAAATGAAGAAGTCAATCATTCTCCTACTCTAGAAATCAGGTTAGAGGGTTGTGAAAAAGAAATAGCTTGTCTGAATCATGAATTGTCTGATTTTCAGTTTGACACCAAGAGGAGAATGGATACAAACTTCGAGTTGCTAGCTACCATAAATGCTAAAGTCAATGAAATGTATTTGATGAATGCTCTTACACTAACTACAATGGGAAGCATTTTGCCCATACTTGAAGATGTAGCTCAACATACTCAAGAGCAGGTTGAGAATATGCTAATGAATTGTAAAAGGCGTGTGCAGAATAAATCGATTTTGTATCCAACTCATGAAGAGCCAATGTTCTTGCCCAAACTTGAGTATGAAGTAGTTAAACAGAGAAGAGCTGAAGAAAAGAGAAGGCATTTGGCAGCTGAAATGGATGATTGACGTTATAAGAAAACTTCATCCAAAAGAAAGAGGAAATTCTATGAAGAGTTTTAAGCTAGCTGGTTTTTTCTATGTGGTTTGTGAAAATACTATTTTGGGTCTGTAATCGTATTTTTAAGACTCCTTACTTTGATTGTTTTTTCTCCTTTGTTGAAAGACAAAGGGGGAGAAATATGATCTGACATTTTGATATACTGCATTCTGCATTTTTAGTTTTGAGATTTTCATATGCATTGCTAGACTAACAAATGCATGTATGATAAAACATTTGTGTTGTCTTCCATCAAGGGGGAGATTGAAAACTCCACCTTGATTAAAATGGTTTACAGGTGTTGATGATGGAAGACTTCACACAAATGTAGTAGTTGGATATACTAACAATGTATTGATTATATTTCTAGATATTTGGTTGGTTTGAATTCAATGCAGTTTTCATCTAAATATCAAGGGCCTTGAAGTTGGATTCAAGGACAAAGGAACATAACAAGTTCAAAAGGACGAAATCAAGGGTCTTAGAATTATAGATGCACGGAACAAGGATTCAAAATGAGTTGAAGATTTTATTGGAAGATTCTGTAATAGAAAGATCTCATCAACCAAAGATCTTATCAACCGAAGGAAGATCGTATTAAACGAAGGAAGATCTCAACCGAAGAATAGAGAATCTTTTCTAGAAAATTTTCTAAACAACAAACGGCAAAAATATCTTCTCTCTTGATTCAACAGAATACGAGAAGATCAAGGAGTTTAGGATTCGACGTGTTCTCAGGAGCTAAAGACTTGCAAACGTCTACCTTATCTCGAAACAAGAAACGATCTTCATGGAAAAGAAGATTCATCTTCAAACGGTCATTTCTTCAACGGCTAGAAGACCTTTCCATAGAAGAGTATAAATGAAGAGGATGGTTGAAGAAGAAAGAGACACAAGCTCACACAAGAAAATCTCTTTACATCTTCTAGCAACCCAATCATCTTCATTCATTGTTTTTCTTTCTCTCATTCACGCAAAAGCTTTATCCCCTTAGAGAGAGAAAACACTAGAGCTCCATTGGAAGATCTAAATAGTGTTATACTAAAGTGTGTGTTACTTTGCGAAGTAACTAGGCTATTATAGCTAGATTAAGAGTTGGAGCTAGATCGTAACATTGGCTACATTGAGAGAAGAAGGGGATTTCTTCTAGTTTGTATCTAGGACTCTTTGAAGCTGATAATAGATAGTTAGATCCTACGGATATACCCTGGGATGGAGAGCATGCTATTTAGAGACGAACTTCGTAAACATATCCTCGTGTCAATCTTTTCAATTCCGCATCATATATACTTTATTGTGAATAACTTTGTTTTGCATGAGCAAGAAGTCAAGGCCCTTGAAAAGAGTTTCAAAGCCTTGAAATCAAAGTTTCACGAGAAACACAGATTGACATCAAGGCCCTTGAAAGAAGTTTCAAGGCCTTGAGATTTGGTTTGCGAAAAGTTTCCATACTCTATTCACCCCTCCCCCCCCCTCTAGAGTATCATTTATCTTATTTATTTCACCTACCGGTTCTTCATTTCTCCTTTGCAATCCTAATACTCTCAGATCGGATGGGTGTTGGAGAGAAATATTTGTAGGAAACCCTAAAATTTCGCTCAATACAGTAGGGGTGAGAGAAATTGGTGTACCTTTTACAATTGTATCAAGTGTGAGGGTTCCTTTTCCCCGTTTGGATGAGAGATTGACGTAGAATAAACTTGTAAGTCTGGTGAAAGAGTTTCTCCCGGGTTGAGGACTTTCCAGATGGAGCAATTTCTGAGCATAGACACATGGAAGCTGAAGAGTCTTTTGGAATTCAATGTCGACCAAATTGCACATGCATAGGGGGCGATTATGAAATCCGTCCAGCCAAGTTCCGGTGGCTTTGAAGTTGATGAACCAGGTTGTAGGTAGCCAGTGTGAGGTGAGATCTCAACATCCTTTGGAAAATGTTGCTCTTCGGATGTAGAGGATATATAGGTTGTGTTTGCTCTGTGAGTCTAAGCAAGACGGTTCGAGTTTCTCTTTGGAGCCATGGATGAGTTTGTGAGAGAGACCGAGAGATTTTTGGAGGAAGAAGAGTAAAGCATGTGGGTACTATAAAGAGTTGAAGAAGGAAAGAGATAAAGGAGGAAGGGAGGATTGTATTTAAAGGAGGCATGTCAAATCAATTTATGGCTTGTCAAGATCTTGAGAGAATCAAGTTCTTGAAAACCGAAATTGGTTTGCATGCTATCCTAATAAATCACAATCACTTTTCAAAAAGATTTGAGTTTTCAAAATAAAATCTTGGTGAAAATCTTTTCAAATCATTTTAAAAATTCTTCTTTAAAATGAATTAATGATCAATTATCTAAAAGATAACAACCATTAAACCGATCCGTGATTGTCAATATAGCCCTTGAAATCCGTTCCAAGACCTTGGATTCCATTTCAAGGCCTTGAAATGGAAAAGTGGGTTGCATTATAAGAAGGAAAGAAAACGATTTACACCCCCTAAATTAATGCTTCCTTGTTCAACATACCAAGCTCCAATCTTATAAAATTGAATCGATCTTCAAGTAGAGGCTTACTAAATATATCTGCAAGCTGCAAGTTAGTCCAGATAAAAGATATAGAAACATCACCTTTTTCAACATGATCAAATATAAAGTAATGTATCACATCAATATACTTTGTTCTGTAATGTTGCACATGATTTTTAGTAATCAAAATAGCACTAGTATTATCACATTTAATAGGTATACCTTTGCGATCAAAACCAAGATCACGAAGTTATTGAGTTATCCATAGAATTTGTGCACAATAGGCTCCCGCAACTATATATTTCGTTTCAACTGTGGATAGAGCGACAAAATTTTGCTTCTTGGAGTGTGAACTGATTAGGGATGACTCTAAGAATTGGCAACATCCAAAAGTGATCTTTCTATCAACCTTATAGCCTGCAAAGTCAACATCTGAATAGCCAACAAGGTGGAACGAGTTTTGACGTGGATACCACAACCCTAATTCCTTAGTGCCATTGAGACACCAAAATATCATTTTCACAGCTATCAAGTGTGACTCTTCAGGATCAGCTTGAAATCTTGCACACATGCACACACTAAATATAATGTCATGTCGACTAGTGGTTAAATATAATAAAGAACCGATCATACCTCGATACTCCTTTTGTACAACACTTTTACCATCCTTGTCTTGATCAAGTGAAAGTGTGGAATTCATAGGAGTTTTTGCTACCTTGGATTGATCCATTTTATATTTCTTAAGCAAGTCCTTGGTATACTTGCTTTGATTAAGAAAATTTTCTTTCTTTGCTTGTGTGACTTGAAGACCAAGAAAAAAAGTTAACTCTCCCATTAAGCACATCTCGAGTTCCTACACATAATATCTGAAATTCCTTGCATAGAGAATCGTTAGTAGCACCAAATAATATATCATCACCATAGATTTGTACTGCTAATAAATTGTTACCTCTAGTTTTTACAAACAAAGTTTTGTCAATCAAACATCTTTTGAAATCGTTTTTAAGGAATAATTGGACAATCTTTCATACCAAGCTCGAGGAGCTTTCTTAACACCATAAAGAGCTTTGTCCAATTTAAAAACATGATCCGGAAATTTATCATTTTCAAAACCAGGAGGTTGAGCAACATAGACTTCTTCTTCTAAGAAGCCATTGAGAAAAGCACATTTAACATCCATTTGAAAAAGCTTTATGTTCATGAAGGATGTAAAAGCAAGTAGCATACGTATGACTTCTAACCTAGCAACCGGAGCAAAAGTCTCCTCATAATCAATACCTTCTTCTTAGTTATAGCCTTGAGCTACAAGTCGTGCTTTGTTTCGAATGAACTTGTCATTTTCATCCAACTTTGTTTCGAAATACCCATTTTGTGTCAATGACGGATTGTTTCTTAGGTCTAGACGTGAGGGTCCAGACTTTGTTTCTCTCGAAATCATTCAACTTATTTTGCATTGTCATGATCCAATCAGGTTCATGAAGTGCTTGAACGTAGTTCTTGGGCTCTATAAGATACACGAACGCTGAAAAAGCACACAAGTTGTTTACCCTGAGTCAGGTTTGTACTCCTGCTTTTGGATTTGAGATCACGTTCTCTAGTGAATGGAATGAAGAATGTTGACACTTTCTTCTTTTGAAGGTTGGAACAGATCCTGAAGATTGAGGCTCGTTTGCTCGAATAGATTCAGGTACTCCTGGATTATCGCCTTTGGATCTTATGTCAAGGCCTTGAAGTTGGGTTTCAAGGTCTTGAGATTGTTCTCTAGTATCTTGAATATGTTCTTGTATATTCTTTTCTTGAGCTTTAGGATCTTCTTCTCCATCAGAATTATGATCTCCGTGTTGATTAAGACTCAAATCTACAAAACTTTCACTCAAAGTACCATCATTGCTTTCATAAAAAATAACATGAATATTTTCCTCAACAATTTTGGTACGTCTATTATAAACTCGATAAGATTTTCTATTTAAAGCATAACCAATGAAGATAGTTTCATCACTACATGCATCAAACTTACCAAGGTTGTCTTTTCCATTATTATGGACAAAACACGTACATCCAAAGGGTTTAAAATAGGAAATATTAGGTTTTCGTCCCTTAAAAAATTTGTAAGGATTCTTTTTCAAAATAGGGTGAATTAAGCATCTAATAGAGACGATAGGTAGGTTTTTCAAAGTTTGCAACTCTTACAAAGTTTTGAAAACTCAAACAAAGCTTCATATTTTTCCCGTAAGAATGAGATCCATGTAAAACGAGAAAAATTATCCACAATTGCAACGATGTACTGTTTTCCCTTGGGAGATTTGGCACGCATAGAATTACATAAATACATATGTAAAAGTTCAATGGGTCGAGAAGAGCTTACAACCTTCTTGGGTTTGAATGAACCTCTTGTTTGTTTACCTTGTGTACAATCCTTGCATAGTTTATCTACCTTGAAGTTTAGGTTTGGTAAACCACGTACCAAATCCTTTGAAAGAAGTTTCTTTATCGTATGCATGCTTACGTGACCAAGTTATCTATGCCAAATCCTTGGATCGTCATTCAAGGCCTTGAGACAAGTTAGCTTAGTTCTTGAAACTTGGTTAGTGATCATTGAATAAACATTGTTACATCTAGGAGTAGTAAGCACAACATCACCGATACTTTATCTTGAACTTCACATTTATTTGAATCAAAAATCACCTTGTTGCCTTTATCACATATTTGAGAGATACTAAGCATGTTATACTTTGAACCGTCAATAAGATAAACATCATCAATAAAGTTAGATGAGTTATAACCGATTTTACCAATGCCAATGATGTTACACTTTCCTTTATCACCAAGTGTAATGGTTCCAAATGATTGCTTCTTTAGATCTGAAAACAGTGAGCTTTTTCCACTCATATGTCTTGAGAAACCACTATCTAATATCCATTTATGCTTCTTAACCTTGGTGATATCCTGCAAAACAACAAACTTCAACCTTTCCGGATAGACCAAATGACATATTTTGGTCCATATTCAGATTCAACCATGTTTGGTGGTCTAGTGTCTTTAGGAAATCATATTTGCTTAACTAGTTTCCTTAGACATAGAGGATAAGTGTTTCTAATGATGTAGGGATCATTTCTTCTATATGGACATGTTGATTTCACGTGACCCTTTTTACAACAATAGAAACATGTGGGCATGTGTAAACTTCCTTTGACTTTAACAAAAGTGGTAATTATTTTTCTAGGAAAATTCATATGATAACCGATACCACTTTTATTAATAGAGGGTTATTGTTAACCCATCATTATTTCGAGATTGACTTTTGAACGAGTGAATTGCAACCTTCTAGTCTCTACACGTCACAGTTAGATCAACCTTCTTTTTCTCTAGTTTAATATAATCTTGATGTAGAGAATAGAGATTGCCCTTGAGAATCGCATTTTCCGATTTCAAGGCCTTGATATTGTCACCAAGGTATAACTTTTCAGTGTTGAGATTTTCAACTTCCATAGACAATTCACTTACTCGTTTCTCTTGTTTGAGAAGTTTTTCTCTTTAGGCATTTATCCTTACCCTATGTTCTTTATCATATATAATGATGTCTTTAAGAAATTGTGTGAGTTCTAGGTTGGATTACGACATAATAGTACTTACCACACCATCTACATAGAAGTTTGGATCATCTTCATAATCGGCCATTAAGCACAAATTTGCTTGTTCTTTTTCTTCTTTTGACTCATTTGTCGAATCTGAGTCACTTCATGATGCTACCATAGCCTTCTTCTTTCGATCATTCTTCCTAAAGTTGTTCTTCTTCTTTTGGGGACAATCATTTACGAGATGATCTGCTTCACCACATTCAAAACAAGTCAATGCTTTAGTTTTCTTATTAGGGTAAGAAAACTTACCTCGAGGTCTTGATGATCGCGGATATTCCTTGTTGTTTACGAATTGCTTCTTCATTTGAAGAATTCTTGCAAGACCTCTTGAAATCTAGGCGAATGGATCTTCCTCATCACCATCACTCTCTTCATCCTCTGATGGCATGTCATGCTTCTTGGATCTTAGGGCAAGATTCTTTGTGTTTGATGGGATCTCTCCATCTTCTTCACCAAGAACCATTTCATGGGTGATTAGCTTTCCAAGAAGGTCGTCTAGAGAAAGTGTAGTGAGATTTTGAGTTTCTTCAACGGCGGTCACTTTTGGTCCCCACTTAGCTTTAGGTAAGCTCCTTAATACTTTCCTTACTTTTTCTTCATTTGTGAAGACCTTTCCAAGTGAATCTAGATTGTTCACAATCTTGGTGAATCTTGTGAACATCTCCATGACCGACTCATTTGAATTCATCTTTGAATAGCTCGTATTGCCTTATGAAGATGTTTATCTTGGTTTCCTTGACTTGACTTGTTCCTTCGTACATAACTACTAACTTATCCCATATTTCCTTTGCACTCTTGCATGATGAGACACGGTTGAATTCATTTGCATTAGTTCTCTCAAATGGGAAAAGTTGTTTTTGTAGAAGAGTGGTGGTCGAGATGTAGATCTGCCTTGAGCGAATCCTCCATCACCTACATAGTTCATGATTAGTCTCACTGATGGTTAAATCAATATACGTGAGTCTAGCTCTAATACCAATTGAAGAACCGTATAGGTGAATAATAAGGATATAAATACTCTAGTATGGTGGTTGAATAGAGTATGAGAACTTTTCGCAATATCGTATATCAAGACTTTGAAACTAATTCCAAGGCCTTGAAGTCAATCTGTGCGCTTTGTGACAAAACTGGTTTTCAAGGTTTTGAAAGGGATTTCAAAGCCTTGAACTTTGAAACCAGCAAAACAATGTTAGTCACAATTTAAACGATAAAGTGCGGAATGAAAAGTTTGACACTATGATATGTTTACGAAGTTCAGCTCTAACAGTCAACGTCTCCATCCTAGGGTTTCTCGACCCTAAGATCAAACTATCTATCATCTGCTCAAAGAGTCCTAGATACAACCTAGAAGAAATCCCCTTCTTCTCTCACTGTAGCCTCAATGTTACGTTCTAGTCAACTCTAACCTAGCAATAATATCCTAGTTACTTCACATAGTAACTCACACTCGAGTATAACACTCTCTAGATATGTCAATGGAGCTTTAGTGTTTTTCTCTCTCTAAGGATGTAAACTTTTTTAAGCTAAGAGGAAGAAAAAACTTTTGGAACGAATAAAGATGTTTTGATCGCTTGAAGACTTGAATGTTTTCGTGTAAGCTTGTTGTTGTTCTCTTCCATCGCCATCTTTATTTATAATCTTCTATGGAGAACTTCTTAGTCGTTATAAGATAGCCGTTGTAACATTCTTCTTTCTCCATGGAAAACGTTGCTTGATTGAGGTGAAGTAGCCGTTGCAAGATCCACTATCTTCATGCTTCTTTTTTTTTTGGTTGGAACTATCTTCATTCTTCTACTTCCTCGCTTTGGCGCACATTGAGAATCTTCATCTTCGTGATCTTCTCTTGCTTTGGAAATGTCGTTGAAGATCTTTGTTTGTTGAAGATCCTAGATCTTCTCTCTTGGATAGTTGTTGAAGATTTCCCTTAGATTTGAGATCTTCTTGCATGGAATCCGTTTGGAAGATATTCTCTTATCCTCTTGCGTCTTCGGTTAAGATCTTTGTGAGATCTTGTTGTTGTGATCGATATCTTCTCCTTGAGAATCTTCTCAAATCTTCTTGTTATCCTTGCTAAAGATCTTCGGTTTGTTGAGATATTCGAATCTTGTATTCGAAAGCGTTTAGCCAAACCCTCCTTCGTAATGTTATTCAAAGCTTCCGCATTTGTCCTTTGAAATGCTTTCCAAGGGCTCCGTGCTTGTCCTTTGTAATGTGTTTCAAGGCATGTGTTCCTCCTTTGAAATGCTTTTCAATGCTTGCACACATTTAACATACACAAACCGAAACATGCAATCTAGAAATACAATCGATATTTGTTAGTTTATAAAACCGCTCATAAATGTTAAGTCTTCCATCATCCACATAGACAATTCATAATCAAGGTGGAGTTATCAAAGTCCATCCTGGAAGTAGAAGGTAGATTATGTCCGGTTTTACGTGTGTAATCATAAAGTTTGGGGGATATTAATCGCACGGCGCAAGATTTCGTATACGCACCACGTAGGCAGGATGCGTGACCGTGACGGTCACGCATCGAGTAACCGTGAGAAGTTCACGGTTAAGCGATGCGTGACCGTCACGGTCACGTATCCTGTCTACGTGGATTTTTGACCGTTGAGATTCGAACGTTGTAATCCGAACGTTGTAATTCGAACGTTATAAAAGTGACCGTTGTAATTTAAACGTTATTGATTTCTTTTGGTTATATATAGATAGTAATAGAAGAGGTGAAAAACACTCACAACATCTTCGAAAAAATAACACAACATCTTTTGGAGAACAGCTGCGAGAATGTCAACACACGAGGATGATGAGGTGATGATTCCGTTCGACGATACAAAATTTATTGACCCAGACGAGTTTCTTTGACATTTCGAGGTAAGTACTTTATAACTGAAAATATAGAAAAACTAGAAATGTTGTATATAATGTATGTTTACGTTAGATATAGTTGCAATTTATGTTAGAAATATTTGTTATAATTCGTGTTTTTATTATTTGAAATTATTGTTTTGCAAAATGTTGTATATAATGTATTGTTTTTATTATTTGAAAATATTAAACCGAAAAATAGAAATTTTATAGTTTTTTTTTCTATGTGAACTAGGAGCTTCCGAATTATTCTCGTGACGAAGGGACTGATTATGCGCGAATGTTTGAAATTCGCGGTTTTTTTCAAGATCACGAGACGATGGTGGATTGGGCTCGATTCATGGGAGGAACTATGAACATGGTGTTGGTTACTAGTAGGTTGTGGAGAAATTCATGGGGGTTCGTTTCGTTTGGCATGCGAACGTTTGGAAGCCCCTCGTAAGAAGAAAAACGTTGATCTTGATACCGAGTCATCTTCTAGCCGTGCACAGAAATCGAAGAAGGACGGATGTTGTTTTGAGCTTGAGGGCGTACAAAGCGAGGCTGAGAAGTGGACGTTGCATGTTATAAACGGAGTGCACAATCATACACTTTCCGAGCAGTTGAAGGGACACACATATGCCGGAAGATTGACGGAGAAACAATTTCGGAGGGTGGGACGTGAGCTTGGGTCGGGTTTCAAGCCGAGAAATATTTTTAAGTCAATAAAGTTAGATGATCCATACAACGTCAGCACAATCGAACAAATATACAATGCTGGAATGAAGATTAGGAAGCTGCAAGCCGAAGGACGAAGTCCTCTCCAATAAGCACTACATTTGTTAGAGTAACGTCGTTATTACGTGAATGTGAGAAGATACTCGGAATCGGAAGAAATTTCAGATTTTTCATCATGCATCCGGATTCAAGACATCTCCTCAATCTATTTCCTTATGTCATCATAATGGACACGACGTACAAGACGAACGAGTAAGTTTTAATAGACATGTTATTATGATTTTTTAATTTTTCATGCTCTTTTAGTTTAATATAAATGTAAACTCTTAATATGTCCTATATAGGTACAAGATGCCGTTGTTAGAGATTGTCGGTATCACTAGCACGAGGTTGACGTTTGCAATAGCATTTGTTTTCATGGCCAAGGAAACGCCAATCACTACGAGTGGGCATTGCGGAGACTCCGACATGTGTGCGGAAATGTTACACCGGGGGTGATTGTGACAGACAGAGAGTTAGGACTCATAAGTGCACTCGGTGTTGTTTTTTCGGATGTGAAGCACATAATTTGCACCTTTCATATAAAGTGCAACATCCAACATAGATCTTGGGCGGTGACACGGTCAAAGGAATTACAAGCTGTTTTTGCATCACACTACCATGCTCTTATTGAATCTAGATCTCCTGAGAGTTACGAGCGGCATTTGGGTGAAATGAAAGTGCATTGGCAAGCTTATCCGAGGTTGATGGAGTATTTGGAAACTACATGGCTAATCTCCTACAAGGAAGCAATTGTTCGATATTGGTGCGACTTGCATCTACACTTTGGCACGAGGACAACGAATGCGTAAGAACTTATTTCTATATTGTTTACACTTATTATCTAATAATTGTTGAGGATTAATTTATTGAATTGATATTGGTTGTTAGGTGTGAGTCCGCACACTCATTGTTGAAGGGTACATTGCGTTCTATCGTTCAAGGATTTCAGTTGGTGATGGAGAACATTGACTTGATGGTAAATGATCAGATTGATAAGATTTAAGCGTCAATAGAGATGTCACGTGAGAGGATGTTGTTGGCAGTGCGTGTGCCTATATTTGATTTGCTCCGAAACAAAGTAAGCAACGAGTGCTTCCTGGAGTTGTTGGAGATCTACGAGAAGGCAAAACAAATTAGGAGCTTGACAACATGTAAGGATTCATATTGGAAGGAAGCTCATGGGTTGCCTTGTGCGCACGAGTTCTATATTGCTATTAGGCATCGGGAGCCAATACGTTTGGATCAGATTCACCCTTATTGGAAGCAAGTACGATGGGAAAAATTGAATCCGATGCATGAAGATGAGGTTGTCCATATTGATCCATACATGGAGTCACTCAATGACTTTAGGGAGCGATTGGACAAGAATTTGCTTCCGAGAGATGTGCTTGAGCGGATGGCTTCATCATATGAAGATATTACAAATACAAGCAATTCAACGTTGAGAGTACCAGAGCAGAAAGTTATAACTAAAGGAAGACCACCAAAGTACGGCATTCTTTCAACAAGGAGAGAAGAAGTTGGTTTGAACATGGTTTTGGATCGGCACGTCCATGTCCTCGAGGTCGTCCACCTAAAGCAAGACAACATGTGGAAGTTAAGGTGAAGGAGCCCGAGCCTGAAGCAGGCGAACCTGTAGCGGCCTAAGTTACATTTAAAGTTGAGGAGGTTGAGTCACGTGGTAAGAAAAGCACCACCAGACGTTCTAAGAACTATCGGTTCAAGGGTGATCAGATGCAGAAGTTCATGAAACCCTTCATCCTTTCAGCCTATGATGTTAAAGGAGATGGACATTGTGGATTTAGATCTCTTGGCGTGGTTTCGGGATACTCGGAAGAAGATTACTTGATTGTTAGAAAGGAATTGGCTACAGAGTTGTTGATGAGAAAGGACTTGTACGCAATGTGAGTATTTCTTTTCTTTGCTTAACTATATTTTGTTGATAAAATGATAAATTTCACTTATAACTGTTTTTTTTGTCAACAGTCGGCGGTAAAATGGACGGTTGATGAAGTTATCGAGGCCACTTGGTGGACTGATCCTATACCTTGTGGGCCGGAGAATTGGATGAAGTGTCCACTTGTTGCAACGGTAGCAACGACATATTACCGGTGCGCAGTTGTTATACTTGGCTCAAGCCCCGAGACATGTTTACCAATTGTTGCAACGGTTGAGAACCAAGAACTCCCAACGGAGATTCGTGCAATAGAGTGGGTCAATGGCAATCACTTTGTAGCCGTAAGTTTTCTTTTTGCACCTTTTATATCTCCTACATTCCGTTACTTAGGACTCATAAGTGACAAAAAAAGGTAATCACTTTTTCATTTGTCAATCATTTTTCGTTAGGTTTGGCTCAAACTAGACTCTCCATTACCACCTTTGACCCTTACATGGAGGCGTGGACATGATTCTAGCGTTGACGGATGGGATGCACACTTCCGTGATAGGTTCAAGTTGTTCGACGAACTCCGGTGCAAAGAGTGTCCTATACAAGTGATAGTCAATCTCGTATCTTATTCTTCTTAGGTTATATGTGTTTCAAGGTTATATGTGGTTGATGGATGTTTGTTTTATATGTAATTCATGCGGACTACTATAAAACTTGTGTTTTGTTGTTACTTTCATTTGTGAAAATGAAAAGTCTTGATGAAGTCTTAAAACTTTAAAAACATTGACCGTGGTATAGAATAAGCGAGATTATTGATGAAGTCATGATGAAGTTTTAAACTTTAAAAACATTGACCGTGGTATAGAATAAGTGAGATTAGTTGATAAACTTTAAAACAATGTAAAAGGTAAAGTACATAACATTGCAACATATAAAATGTAATATATACAACAAAAGGTAAAGTACATCGTATGTATGTCCTCCATACAACAAAAGGTAAAGTACAACAATAAAAAACAGAAATCAATCTCGTCTCGGCTGTGTCGCCCTGACCTGAGATGGTGCTATATGAACCTCCTGACCAACGGACTCGTCGTATATCGCATGCATGTCTTCCATAGTCACTGAGCCACGGCTAATAATATCCCGTAGGTGGGCCTGAATGATGTGTAGCCTCTGCATTGGAAAATAAAAATTATGAGCACTAAAGGTAAAGTATAAAACTTTAAAAAGAATCAAATAAATATATCAACACATACCCGAGTATCTGAAACAGGGACCGGAGGAGGACGATCTATCGGGGGAGTCTGTATAGCCGAGCCAGGAAGGAGAACTGGATGGCCCCGCCCGCTAAACCAGGACATGTAGTCTTGAGATACTGTCCATGGTAAAGGGGCCCTAGTCTGACCCTGAAGCGCAAATCTGCTCGCCTCCTCGTGTCTAGCAGCCCAACGATCATCTGCGCCATGGAATCTCACCCTATACCCCCTACTGCCAGAAGCGGGGCGCTGCTCCAAATAAGGGACAATCCTCTGAAGTGGGATCGTCTGAATGTACCCAAACTGACGGAGGACTCGATCCGGCATGTATGCCTCGACGATATCTCCTATCTGGATCGTCCCCCAGTACGTCAAAACAGCAAACTCGCCCTCAAAATCCAACACTCTATTGCTATATGGCATGAACTTGATGTCCTCCGCTCTCATATGATCTAACTGTGAGCGCAAGGATCTCAGCCTCTCAATAGTGGATGTTGGTGTCCTCGGGACAGAGAGTCTAGAAGCCCATATCGCCGATCCATGACGTCCTGGATCCTCTACCGCAGAACAACCCAAGGATGGGAAGTGGGCGTAGATCCAGAACTGTAAATATTAAAATAAATGAAAGATATTATTAATAATAATAACAAATGAAAGTTATTATCTAAAGTGACTAATTACAATAAATGTTCTTACCTGTAGCAGTGATGTACATCCTCCAATCTTCTTCACCTTCAGTCGTGAAGCGTCGCCCAACATACTGTAGGGAAAGTCCAGATTTGTCATTTATCATAACAGTAACGATATGAAGTTATTAGTTACTGAAGTAGGGTGATATTTATACGTACGAGTACAAGTACGCTAACACGCCGGTGCCCAAGCATAGTCTCCAGTCCGGCCATGGTCACTTACCAAGTCGATCAACCAAGGTCGAATCTTGTTCGTCGATTTATCGACGAACAAGGATGAGCCTAGAAAGAAAAGAAGAAATACAGAAGCAACCTCTTCAGCTGGGGTAGCTGGGTCGCGCCGAATGACATCATACGCAGTCCTCAGCAAGTCAACTAGTAGAGTTGTCTCGTGACTCCTAGCCTCCACCTCTGATATATGAAATATGTTACTCAGCCACCTAACCTTCTCTCGTGCCAACATAGGTGTGACCATGACCTCTCCATCAATCCTAATGCCTAGGATGACGGCTACATCGTGCAGGGTGATGGTCATCTCACCCCAAGGTAGATGGAAGTTGCTAGTCTCTAGATGCCAGCGCTCCACGAATGCATGTATGAGGGTGTGGTCAACTCCAACAAACGAGACGTCTAGCAAACCCGTCAATCCACTCTGAGATGCAACAGCAAACCAGGAAGTGGGGTTGGCTCTATCAACGTCTGAAATCCATCTACTCAGCGCGGAAATGTGCTTTATCCGCCGTAAAGCGGTCATCGGCCTCTTGTAATCCTCCTTCATATCACAACGAATATTCAATTAAACGTTTTATTGATTTAGTTTTTGTAACATGATGTGTTATAATTGTGATTAGTTATCTACCTCTCTCATGCAGACACCGCGAGCACGGTGTCCGGCGTAGCAAGTGAGCACATCGCTGATCAATGGTGACCTTGTATCAGCAACTACACGGCCTCGATCAGCCGGTACAAATGGCTCCTGCGGCGGCACTACAGGATCTGTAGCTGGAGCATCAAAATCAAAATCTCGCTGCTCAGTATGATCGCCAACTAGTGGCTCTACCTGCTCCTCAACAGGAATATCTGTACTTGTCTCCATCTGCTAGTCGGTAGTAATATTTGTAGCTGGCTCAACCTGCTCGTCAGCAGTAGTATCAACACGCTCGCCAGCTGCGGGATCTATCTCCCCTGGTTGTACAGAAGGACCGGCCACATCCTGGTCCGAGTCAGATCCGTATGTCGGTGATGGAAGAACCTCCTGAGGGAGAGCCGGAGAAGCATGTGAGATGCATGGTCTCAGTGGCTGGTGTGGTGATGGTGTGTCGGCAGCCGAACCAGCTACTTGGGAGCTCCTCTCCATCGTAGCTGTGGTGGTGGCGAGTCTATCTCTACGAGCCGAGGCCGTAGGACGCCTCCGTCTATGTCTTTGCATGGCCTGTAATATCTATATTTGATATTACAGGTCAATTTAATTAATTTTCTTTTATGTAGTTTACTTTACTTTCATTTGAAATGAATTTAAAGGAAACTAAAAGAGATTAAATGAATTATAATTACATTAATAAAATTAATTAAATAGTAAAGGTAGAGATATTAATTTAATATATTTTCATTCCATTTTATTTTATAGGGAAATTCCGGATGGTACCCTCGTGGTTTGGGGTATTCCGGATTTTGTCCACCAGTTTTTTCAAGTTCGGATGGTACCCTTAAGTTTATGTTGTTTTCCGGATTTTGCCCAAATTCATTACCCTTTTTTAAATTCCATTAAAAACATACAAAAGAAAATAACTAAAATTAAAAAACAACTTAAAATAGAAAGAATAATTTATTTATTTTAAAAATAAAGTAAAACATTAACTTTTTAAAAAATATATATATATTATATTAATTTAAAAATAAATTCGTTAGATAATTTTTAAAATTTTTTAAAAAATCAGTGTTTTCTTTTATTTTAAAAATAAATAAATTGGGTTAGCATTTTTTAACAAAATCTAAAAAAATAAGTTTTATACTTTATTTCAAAAATAAATAAAATAAGGATTTTTTAAAATTTTTTAAAAAAATCACTGTTTTAATTTATTATTAAATTGAATAAATCAGTTTTCTAATTTTTTTTATTTTTTAATATTACTTTATTTTATTTCTTTTAGTTTTGGGAAATAAATAAAATAGAAAAATTATTTATTTATTTTAATAATAAATTAAAACAGTCTTTTTTCTATTATTTAAAAGAGTCCTTATTTTATTTATTTTTAAATAAAGTATAAAACTTATATTTTTAGATTTTGTAAAAAATATGCTAATTCAATTATTTATTTTTATAAAAGTTACTGTTTTACTTTATTTTTAAATTAAATAAATTATTATTTCTATTTTAATTTGTTTTTTGATTTTAGTTTATTTTCTTTTGTATGTTTTTAATCGAATTTAAAAAAGTGTAATGAATTTGGGCAAAATCCGAAAAACAACATAAACTTAAGGGTATCATCCGAACTTGAAAAAGCTGGTGAGCAAAATCCGGAATACCCCAAACCACGAGGGTACCATCCGAAATTTCCCTATTCTATATTAAAGTAATTGTATGAAATTAAACAGTACAGGTAGAGATTTTAATTTAAATTATAAATACAATAATTACAATTAAATTAATTTAATATATTTTATTCCATTTTATTCCATTTTATTTGAATTAGTATACATTAATTAAGATTATTTAATATTAATTATTATAAATTCATATTATATATCATTTAATTAAAATTAATTAGGATAAACTAATTTATTTTTAATTCAAATAAATTAGATTAATTAATACAAATTATTATAAATTATATTTTAATTTATATTTAATATTCTTTAATTAACTTAAATAAATTTAAATTAATTTAATGTATTGGAATGCATTCCAATGCATTAAACGATGAACAATGGCTCCACGGTTTCGCAATGCGAGACCGTGGGCCACTGTTCATCGTCTTCGACAATCCGCCATTGAAGGCGGACTGTCAAGGCATTTTTCCCCCATTTTTTTTGCAATCTACTCTTCAATCAACCTAAAACTAACTAATTCAACAACAATCTAACCTATTCTCCTCAATTTCATACTCAATTACGAACCGAAAAGTGAAAAATGAAAACCGAACAAAATCGAAACAAAAACCGAACAAAGATCAAATGATACCTCTCTCGGGTCGTGTTTCCGCTTTTGAAATGGCCTTCCTTCGTTACCGTCTTTATCCATTACTTGTATTTGTGTGAAATGGTGAGAAATAATCGATTTCGTCTTCTCGTCTTCTTCGTCACTGGTTTCGATTTTTTTTTGAATGGGAGGCGCTTACGGGATCTCATCCCGTAAGCGCTTTTAGGGCTGAAAAGGTCACGCATTGCGTAACCGTGACCTTTTCACGTATACGCAATGTGTGAACGTGAGACCATGGTCACGCATTGCGAATGAGTGGTGCAATAATGAAATCTTGAACCGTGCGAATACGATTTCCGTAAAGTTTACATGCCGTATTTCACATCCCCCCATGTAGTATTTCTTGTTCAACTTTAGAACGTTTTGACAGTTCAGTAAAATTGAATTTCCCAATGCTCTGGTTTGAACTAGAAGACCAAGAAGTACTAATTTCGAAGATGTACAACTTTGTAGTTGACACAAATGTTCAAATCCAAAGGGAAGTTGGTCGAGAGGAGGCATATCTCAAACATAGTTATGAATCTTGCTCCAACTCAAGTGATCTCCACTTGACTCTTCAACTCTTCTTTCTCCACCATGGTTACGTTATACCTCGGAACTTAGATCCTCAATCAATATAGATGAATTGAATGATATGCTTGACCTCAGGGAGGATTAAAACTCGTACTCAACATTCTTTATCGTTTATGCAAATTTCTGGCCTCAAACACCTGGAAATACAAAATAAACTGAAGTAGACACCATAAATGCAGTATGCATACTTTCTACACTAAATGAATGCTAAACTTTATTATATATAGATATGGAAATGTACGAATCTAAATATTAATATGAAGGACAAATGAAGGACATCACAAAGTCTTGATCACATGACAGTCGGATAAAGTTGTCTCCCGCATAACTATGACTTACATTAAGTTTGTGGATTTGTCAATTGAGATCCAGTCAATGTACATGTTGTGGTGATCTTGATTATGGAATTGTTTTGTCTATTGATACTTATTCTCCGTTTTCTCCCTTTAATCCGATTGATTTCAAATCATATAAAGATCTAAACTTTCATCTTTCCTTCTTCCTTATCTTTTGAGTTGTTTTAAGGGGTGGTCAATCATAACTCCTCAATAAGGGTGGCCGACAGATTTCACTATAGTTTCGTCTCTAGTTATTTATATCTTTATTTATGATTCGAATATGTGTTTTAACCCGGTCGATCACCCTTCTTTGTCTTCGGTTCTAGTTTGTGTTTATGCTATTTATCTTAGTTTAGTTTTTAAAATTCTTCACCAAAGCGAGACATCACCTTTTTTTGTGTTTGATCATGACTTCCTATACTACAAGTCTTGTAAGTATTTACAAGATATGAGACTCACACTTTAGTCCTCATCACTATGTGACTTGCTTCTTCGAACCGAGAATCCAACTTTCATTGCATAATCATTGTAAAACTCATAAGATGCCTCTTCAGTTTCAAATTTCATGTCGATCTTTGGTACCATCTCTTTAGATATCTTAACATTTATTGAGTGTTCACTTTCATCACCTATACAAAAATTAGCAACATCATATTCCTCCTTAAATTCCAAACATAAGTGCTTGTCCATCTTGTATAGAAACTTCTACTACCTTATAAAAAGATATCTAACAATCCCAAATTACAAAAGAATAGCTTTAAAAAAAATATAATAGCTTTAAATTATTCACAAATTACTACTTTATTGTGAATAATAGCTTTAAATTATTCACAATAAAGAGTTTCACAAAATTCAAAGGTCTACATTGTCTTGTATGTAACTAATTAGTGATCCGAAATCATTTAACCTCGAAAAAAGCATGTTATCATGACCACAATCTAGATTACAAACCATTGATGTGCAAAAATGAATTTTGTTATAAATTCCAAGGCGTTGATGTATGACCTTAAGTTTGCAATACTATAAAAAACGATTTTAAAACAATCAAGTATAACTTACTATTCAATATTATAGATGATTTCCAAAAGTGTTTACAAACATAACTTTGATCGTGTATGAGCTTACAAATGATGAAGTGAGAACGATGAAGACAATGAAGAGTTTACAAACCTGCATTGATAAACAACAAACACAATATATGATGGCAATTAAATCTCACTATTCACGAGATGATGAAGATTCAATGATGAAGATAGTGAAGTTTACCTCTTAGTTGGTCGTGGTTAGCGGTTTCAAAAAATGATGAAGACGTTGGATCGATTTTCTTTGGCAATGATGAGTGACGGCGACAATCCGAGAATTCAAATATATACCCTTCAGTTTTCGATTGATGCATTATGGGCCGGTTTCTTTTACTTTTTAAAATCTTTGGACCCATAAACACTATTTTTAAAATTCGATCCGAACCGACATTTAACGCCTCTTTTTTTTAATAACGAAAATAGCTACGTGGACGAATAGAAATCCAAGCACAAAGAAGGGGACCTGCAGGGACAACCGATTTGGATTGATTAATAGGACTCCCTATAACGTTTGCTACCTTCCTAACAATTCTATTAGATAAAACACTAATCAATTACGACTAAAGTCACCCTTTAAAGCTCTTCAAACACTTTGCTCTTCTTTTGAACATTTTTTTCTATATTAAGCACACACTAACATTTCAATTGTAATAAGATATTTATATCACAAAATAAGTTGATTTATGTAGTATTATTTAAGGGGTAAATGTTCAGGTACGGTCCATATATTGCGGTACGGTCGTACGTCCGACCGTACGGGCGACATGTGTCCCGAATTTTTTTTTTTTTTTCGGAATCGAATGAAAATTTGTTTGAACTACCATGTTATAATTTATGCACTATTTTCCTATAAACTTTGAACTATTCCCATATAATCCATGAACTATTACTTTTTAATATAATCTATGAACTATTCTATTATAATTCATGAACTATCCCATAATAAGTTTTGAACTATTACTTTCACTTCTTTATAAATTTTTGCACTTTAAACTATTCTATTATAATTCATGAACTATTCTATTATAATTCATGAACTATCCCATAATAAGTTTTGAACTATTACTTTCACTCCTTTATAAATTTTGCACTATGAACTATTCTATTATAATTCATCAACTATCCTTTTAGAAGTTATGAACCGTTCGCTTAATAAGTTTTGAACTATTACTTTCATTCCTTTATAAATTTTGCACTATGAACTATCCTATTATATATCATGAACTATCCTTTTATAAGTTATGAACTATTCCATAATAAATTTTGAACTATTACTTTTACTCGTTCTTTAAAAAATTTTTTTTTTTCCGGGACACGTGTCGGCCGTACGGACGGCCGTACGGCCGTACCGGAATAATGTGCCTTACTTGAACAACACAAAATAAGGAATAAAATTATATTTGTATTCACACAATTATACAAAATTCGATTCATCAATATAAGAATATATACCACACTTTTATCTAGTCTCAAATAAGATATAACTTTATAAGATCAAACTCTAACTTATCTAATCATTAATATTGTATAAACTACTAAAACAAACACATTTTCTCCTAGACTAAGTTATTTACAAATCTTACGAATATCATGTTCTCCTCTGGTCCGAAAAGTTTTTAAAATGATTACACAATGACCTAATAAGATGTGAAAATTGGAAGTAGGGTTAATTTTTACTAATTAATTTTGTTTTTTCCTTTTTACCAATTTAGTTAACTAATTAAAAAGTGTTTTTTTTCCTTTTTACTAATTTAGTTTAATATTTGTCGTCTTCTTATACAAATAGGACTTAGGAGAGAGAAAATAAAAATAACCGAGTAGGGGATACAAACTCAATAATTTACGAAAGAGACAAACACTACAAGTATATTATGCTAAAAAGTTAATTAACCAATTCACCGAGAAAATAGGCAGTTAAGATTGTTATGTCGTTAAGATTGTCAGGCGAAAACACTCTTACAAAAGTCATCTTTCTATAACCGATAATCAAAGTCTTGTCTATTAATATTTCATTGATTTTTATAGCCGTTTATATTTGTTTATTTTTAAACTAAATTTTTAATATCTATTATCTTCATTCTAGAGAATCTAGATGGAAAGTAGGAAGATATAGAACTACATGCAGGAATATTAGTTAGTTTGTATGAATTAAGCAAGTTGAGATAGCACAGTCCATAGTCCATACAAGTAATAAATTGGTGACCCGAAAAGTATATAAAACTTTGACCCGTTCTTCACAGCACTTTAACAGCTCACGACGCAGGATTTACATCTATCCATCTCTAATATTAATTATTAATTATATTTGTAAGAATAAGAAAGGATATAATTTTGGACGTTGGCGGAGGGTCCCACTATACATAGACTCCAAAATGGTTATTAATTTTTATAAAAGAAAAACGAAAGAAGGTAGAGAAGGAAAAACCAGGGTAGTCCTCCGGTGCGACCCCTCCCATGGCTTGCCAAACTAACCCAATACCCTCGATGCTCCACCTCTTCCGCCGCATGCAACACCGCCATCGCTTCTTATGACTCTCTCTTTCTCTTTCTCCTCATGTTCACGACTTCCTCTCATCTCTCCCTCTCTCCTCTCGCTACTCAGTCTTCCCACGCAAGGTTAGGTTTTTTCTTCCATCTCTTCAAATTTCTCTTCCCTTTTGTGATTGATTACTTTAAGATTCCAAGTTCATGCTCTTTATATTTTACTCGCTTCAATGTGTGGTTGCTCGTTGCATTAGTTCAGTAATCGAAATATTAAGATGGCAGATGGACCGTGCTTCCTTTTTGGATGGTTAATTTGGACTTCTGAAATTCGCGTGAAGCTAGGAATGCGAATCGTTTTTGCTTACTGATGATTCAGAATAAAGCTGGTTTTGCTGATTTGATTGTCGTGCTTGTTGTCACTCGCGTCACACCTTGTTTGCGAAGTTAGTTGTGTTGTTTTGGCTACCTAATGAATGATGCCTGATGATTTTGATTTTTGTTTGAGGGTTTAAAGAGGTTTCTTTCAAGTTGTCATGCTTACCACTCTTGTTTGATGACGATTGTACATCATACGCTTATAATTACAAGGATTACATCTACATTATTAGACATGAATAATGAGTTGAAGTTAGGAGGGAGACGTTGGACTCAAATGTTACTGCACTAGGCCCACTGATATGAGAGGTACAAGCAACCTTATTAACTATTATTGTGTTGTCACATGTCATGCTTATCTACTTTTTGTGGTTATGTGGCACTGTGCTATTAGCTTTTTATTTTTTTCCCGGTGCCACGTCGATGTTCGGTTATTTATTGGGATATAATGAAAATGGAAGTATGTGGGTAAAATACATTCCGTAAGCTAGGACTTCAAATCATTCGACAAAGAAGATTCCGAGTTTTAACATGTATGGCTATATCTTGCAAAAATGCAAGAAATCTTTTTAGGCTATATGTACGATAGTTCAATTATGAAATTCTTCCCAGGATTAGCCAAGTAAAGATAGTGTGACGTGCATCCTTGGCTATGAGCCTATAATTGTATTTTGTGGATGTGCATGAGTAGTGTAAATTTGCTTTTAACAACGCGCCAAGCTTACCCTGACAATTCTGTCTTGAGTTTTTGGCTTTAGATTCTCAAAAATGAAGAATGCAAGGGAAGGCCCGTCTTCAAGTTTGTGTCAAGTAAGTCATAATAGCACTGAACATCTAAACCTATTAAGTTATTAGCGAGAATGTGGTCATTGAATTTTTTTTTGTTTTCCATAATTTTCATCTCATCAATGTTTAAAGTACAATTACGTGGATTTTCTAAAACTGTGTTTTTGGCTTTGCTGCATGGGAAAATGAACCAGGTCAATAATGTTGAGAGTTTGGTCTTGGGTTCCCACGTCGATAAACAAGAAAGGAAACTAACAATTTTGAGGGGAGGGTCAAACTTCTACACTGTTCCCTGGTTATTTACATACACTTGTTCCCCGATTAATTACAGCCCACTGGTTAATGATACTAGAAATATGTCAATATCTTATGTGCTTCCTAACATTCTATCAATTTATGGAGTTAAAGTGGGATTTTCCTAGATCTAAAACCAAGTCATATAGCACAATATTACAATGACTAATGAATTTAACTTATTTGGAATTGCTGAGCAAAGACCTTGACTTTATGCTGAGTAAAAACATGTTGCATACGTTGGATTAAGTGAGTGAAATCTCTTGTTGAGAAACAAGGAGTGAAAATAAGAAATTCATCAGTGGAGCATGTAGGGTTTTCCGGCTTTGCTTGCGCAAATGGCACAGTACTATTATTTCAATGCACTATATGAGAGCTGTTCAAAATATTTTTGCAACTCTCTAGGTGTGTATTTGACATGGCTAATATATAAGGTACTTTATGAGGATAATGTACAATACAGTTGATAGGCTTGGTAAGGTCTGTGATAGATGATATAATTGATCCATGCCAAACTCGCCCTAGAAGACGCTTTCCATGACTGTTTTGGAGAAGATCTTGACATTGAAGTTATGAAAAGACTGAAAGGTGCTGACTTTGATAAACAGTTGTTTTTGAGGAACAAATGGATGATTCCAAAATTTAAATAAACAAGTGCAATGAATGGATAAATCTTGTTGGAGAAGTTTATAAAGATGGAGATTGTACGGGCTACTTGTATGCCCACAGTTTATGCAAGCAGCTTTAAGAAACAAATTGATATGCTATGAGGGACAAATAGTTGTTTTTCTATATATAACAATTTTATTTTTATGTGTAAATCCTTCACATGTGTATGTGTCTGCAATTGCAAATTTATTACCTTGTTTACTTTCAATTTGATCAGTCTTCCTTTTTGATTAAGTTCAGTTGAGCAGACTATATGTTTTTATTATTCCTTCAACAAATCTTTGTCCTGTAATCTTGGTAACATTTGAATCCTGGTTTCTCTAATAAATAGGCCTTTGACATGGTTGCACAAGTCAAAGAAACACATGGACTTGGACCTCATGATCTTTTTAAGCTGCTAAAGGACTCCGAAAATTTTTCTTTTATGCGCAAGACAGACAATGGATCATCATTACAGGTCATATAACAATCCAAGTAATGATTATTCAAAAGTTACTTTTGCAATTCTCCTTTATCACGCAGCTTTGGGATTTGCTTGGAATGGAACAAATTTGTGTTCATGTGTGGATATAACAATTAAACTGAGATTCTTTTCAGATTGATGTGGAAAAACTAGCAAAATTGCTTCCATTGCATCTAATTGCTGTGGTTTTGTCATCCCAAAGAGATGATGTCTTACTGAGTTATCTATTGCGTGGATTGAGATTGTTGCATTCTCTTTGTGAGATAGCTTCTCGATTTCCTAAGATTGAACAGGTGTGTATCATTCCTTTTGCTTTTTTCTTCATGTGAGATATTCTATCACCCATCAGAATATTCCAGGAAAAATTTAAAGGTTATGATATGTTGAATTGTATTATTATATTTTGAAATGATAGATTCCATTGATAATTCACACATACTTGCTTTGTTTGTTTACAAAGATATGTTCAAGAGGGCAAACCTTCCAGGAAGATAGTGTTGTAGTTCTATTAAGATGCCTTATGTTTTTTTTTTTCTGCCATTGTTTAGCCAGGGTGCCTTAACCTTTGTTGTTGGCATCATTGATGTGACAACTATGTAATTTCTCTTTCAAAAGAGCTAGCAGGAATCAAAATATTGTTCTTGTTTCACTTTGTTTTCCCTCGGTTTAACAATGTTTACCGTCCAATTTATTAGAATGAAAATTCCATAGTTAGTTTATTATAAAAAATCTCCACGATGCTAGCATACAGCATATATTTTTTTTTTAAATAAAAGAGCTTGTTTTTAATTTCCATCAGTCAAGATGAACACTTTTGTATTCATATAAGAGTACATCTGCTGTTCAACTCGAACACATTACACATTAAGCGAGAAGCAATGAGGAACCTTATAAACTGTGTTCTGCAATTTACATCCTGTAGAATTCACTTCTGAAAAGTTGGTCTCCATAATCTAGTGAGTGAGATCTGACTAGAAAGTTTTGATACTACATAATGAGTGAGAAGTCTTTATAAATGCTAGAAAGTACTATTTGATAGACAGTTATGATGTTTCTATCAATGTGAAACATATGCAGGACCAACAAAAATATGCAGGACCTTTGATTCCTTTCACTCAGTTCATATCTTTCACTAGTTAATGTTTTGCAGATTTTGCTGGATGATGCCAAAATGTCAGAGCAACTTCTTGATTTGGTGTTCTATTTGCTGATTGTTTTCAGCGACTACAGACAGGTCCTCTATTGTTTTTTGTAAAGAAAACTGTTTAATTTGCCTTCTATACATCTGTAGAACTATTTTATACTTCAAGTGAAATAAGTATGGCTCATTGGCATGTCTTTTGTGGTTTAGGATAATCATGTTGCAGGAAATTTGCTCCTTTACTCAACGTCAGTTGCTTGTAGCTTGTATCTACTAACTGTCTGTATATCTACTCACTGGAATGAGCTTGCTTGTGCTTTAGTAGCACATCCTAAGGTATAATTTGCACATATATTATAGGATTTGCTCTTAATTTGCTGCATATATTTTAAATCCTGCTAACTAAATCCACAATCCCTTGTGTATACATGCTCACTATGATGCATAATGTTATCCGTGCTGCTACTTTCCAGTTTCTTTGTATTTTATTCTCTGAGCTGCATATTTTCCCATCTTCTATTCTGTTTCTTTCCTAATGAGGTATGATGAAACAGAAACTACAGAAGGATATGAAAATGTCGTTATTCAGCAGTTATTATGAGATTATTTCTTTTGCATCAATAGTTACTCTTGACTTCATTTGTTTGTGCATATTCTCAATTTTAATTGTTGTAACTGTATCTGTTCATAGAACTGACTCTTGTATTCCAACTGATAGGTCGACATATTTACGGACACATCGTTTCGATCCGTTTATCGAAATGTCAGCTTGCTTCAGATCAGTTTTTTATCCCAGCAAAATGAATGCTCTGCTAATTCAAGCCTTGTTGTTGAGCCTTCGGTCATTCACGTTTGCCTACAATGTGAGGCTTCTTTGCAGTTTCTCCAGTCACTCTGCAAGCAGAAGCCATTTCGAGAGTGTGTTCTTAGAAATAAGGTACTGGTCATTAAATTCTTCGATAGATTTTTTTGTTGATATGACATGGAAGATTTATCCATGAACTCTATCAAAGAATGATGACATTGATAGATTTTCTACTCCGATGCTTTTACCACTCGCACAATATACTCACAGAATCAAGGAAATCATTCAGTAAGCACTTTCACTAAGTCTCCAGTAGAGCATAACCTTTATCCTTGTGTAACTCTTAACACTTTTACTAGGTTAGGCTAATAACACCCCTTCCCACAGTTACCCATGTGTAACTCTTAATACTTATTGTCTCACAGCTAAACAGAATTGCCCCTGCACCCTTCTAGCATAACCTTTATCCTTCTAGACTCTTCCAGCAAAGTTTTTATTTATGTGTAACTCTTAACACTTCCTGTCTCACATCTGCTAAGCAGCGCGTCCCGGAGGTTTTTGGGCCCTGTGCAAACTTTAATATGAGGCCTTTCTCAGGGTTATTTCAATGGTTTTGCGTACTGTCCAAAAATTGGAGTTCTAAGAATATTTTTTGTATAAAAACCAAAAATGTGAAAAAAAACGTAAATGAACCGTAAATTTTAATCTATGACACTAATTAAGTGATAAATCCTTTTGTACTAATTAATAATTGAGAACTACTAGTAACCAAATTTACTATGCTAAATAATTATATACTTAACTGATATAATAATTAAAGTACTTATTATTCTTGTAAGAGAAAATTGTCTAAACAGTATCCCATCTTTTAGGCTGACTAAACTTTAGTACCCCATCGTTTAAACTATCAGAACAATACCTCATCTATTGAGTCCGACCAAAGATTTGTACCTGGAATAATGTTCACACGTTAAGTTAACATATCGACCTTAAATATCTAAGGTAGGAGGACAATGCTGCATCCCATCTTTTAGGTTGACTAAACTTTAGTAGCTGATCATAACTCCATAGCTGGTCCTTCTGCCTCGTCAAGTTGCTAAACTAGATTCTGCCAATTACGTGCACTAACCGAGAGGCTGCTTCTGGAATACGCAAGTGATTTCTTGCTTGGACTGACCTTCACTGCTGCCACTCATCCCCTTTTCCCTTGCTGCATATCTAAGCTCTCTCCCATATCTGTCATATTCCATGGAGAAGGTTCAATATTTTGTCAGTAGTTTCATTGTGCTTTTTATTCACTTTTTGTAGGAATTGTGCGGAAAAGGAGGTATTCTGCAGCTCGCATTAACCATCTTAAAGTTGAAAACTCCACCACAATTTGATATTTCTCCAGCAATTGTTGCTGCAGTCTGCAGAATGAAATCAAGAGTGTTGTCAATTGTAAGTTTAACTTATTTATTGTCATCTTATGGGACTGAATTGTCTTTATATGAATCAGTCTTTCTCCAGCATTAGATAAAACAGACTCTACATTAACAAGAGAAAAGCATTTCCCTGATGCAGCTAGTGCAGCTTTGTGAAATCGATAATTCATCTTTCTTGGATGAGGCTGCAGGTGTACCTAGGAGCCTGCATTTGGCTCAATCTGTTGCATTTGAGGTTTGTTCTGACTATCCGCATCTCAGCTTGCGCGAGCTTTTTTCTCTCACATCGTGATGGCTGTAATTCTGTTAATAATGTTATGAAATGTTATTCTGAATGCTGATTAGTTTGTTATAGGTGTGCCCTGTCATGCACTCTTGTTGGACTCCTGTGGAATGTCATATTTCAAACTAAATCTGACCAAGTTCTCTAATTATGACCCCCAGGAATCTTTTATCTATAAAACTTGAGCAAGTGAATTTCCACTAATCATTGTTCAATCTGCAGATCAAATATGAAAAATAAATGACTGCTTTTCTTACCCAACTCCTAAGCCCAGCAAGGATGCTCTTAATGAAATTCCCTTCGAAGCCACAGTATTCCTGGCACTATACCCATTTATGATAAAATAAAACAAAAAAAGTGACAAAGGACACTTAGGATGCTGAACAATCCTGCTCTATCTCCTTCGTTTTTGTACATACAGATGCTACTGGTCAGTGTTGTCTTTTCAGCAAGTTTTAAGTGTGGATATTTGCTCATACTGCTACCTGTTAGTGGAGCAGTATAGATCTAGATTGAGAAAGACACTTCTATATAGTCTTTCTGCTTGCCCTTTGTATACGTCATCTGGTTAACACTCATTATCGAAGTTCCAAAACTCTATGAACAAGACTCTTCTGAGTGATTTCCGTGGGTGCTTTTTACCGTTGTTACTACTTAAGCTCATATCATAAGACTCTTGGAGCCTACGGTCCATCTTTGAAAGGCCCTTTTTCACACCAAATGCATTTGCATACTATTTTTGAACCTCCGGTGGTTGTAGCTTACCAAAGGAATGAAATGAAGCATCACAGGTGAAATGATGATTCTTCTGAGTTGTGAACAGCGTCCAACTATTATAGGGTTCTGTGACATTCTTTATTGAAGAGTAGGTCTAACATAAAAAATTATGAACATTCTTGTACATAAATATGTCTATATCGTACAATATAATGTCATTTGGTAACAATGACAAGAAACATTGCTCCACCAGTCCACCCAGGAGGAGTGTTTCTTCCTGCTTTACAGACTATTGCAGATCATAATTGTTTGGATGGCCTATCGTGACATGACCCATCACTCACTGTGTGCATGGCTCATTGAATTTATGTCAATACAGGTTATTGCTGTTTTGAAGAACATGGCTGGAAAAGGTCGTATACAGCATTCCAGTCACTGTGGCAATACATATCCAACAGGGCTTTTGCAGCTCAATGCACTTCGCCTGACTGATGTTTTCTCTGATGATTCGAATCTTAGGTCTTATATTACAGTTTACTTTGTAAGATTCTCTCTTTTATGTTTTCTCCTGCTGATTAGTTTTCAAAAGTATGTTTCATGTTTTGTATTTCAAACCTTATGCTTGTTTTGTCATTTTTATCCAGATTGTAGCCCCCTTAACTCAACCTTTTTAATTCATTGATAATTTTGAGTTAATTTTGGTATTTGAAAGCTATTTGGTTTCCATGATACATATCACCTGTAAAATGCATGACAATGGCCATGTGTTTCCAGGCTGATGTATTAGCAACAATCCTTGCTCTCCCATATCAAGAGTTCTTATCTTACTGGTGCTCATCTGATCTCCCTATGAAAGAAGTGGATGCTACATTGAATTATGATCCATTTGCTGCATCTGGATGGATCATCAATTCATTATCACCAGTTGCTGTGACAAATTTAGAATATTCAGAATCTACTTTCCAACCAACTAACGGTCCTCATGCATATGCCCATCAGAGAACTTCGTTGCTGGTTAAAATTATTGCCAACCTACACTGTTTTATTCCAAAGATCTGTGAAGGTCGATTTCTAACAAAAGTTTGCTTCGTATCCTGTTAGTTATTGTGTAGGCCCTTTTTGATCTTGACTTACCTTCTGGTGCAATCACAGAACAGGAACGGAATTTCTTTCTTCACAAGTTCCTTGAGAGTTTGCAGATGCAATATCCAAACTGTGGCACAGGGTTTGCATGCATTGCTGATGCTCCGATAGCTGCAACAGTTAGCAAAAATCTTCGTAATTTTCCTGTCTCTGAAAGCTAATTTATTATTTGTTTGACCATAGGTTCTTTAACTCTTATTGAGTTTTCAGTCTTGAGGAAAGTGGATGAATCTTCATTTATTTTTCCTCTTACTGAAAATAGAGAAAATCTTGTTTGAATCCTGGGCTGTTTAACTTTTTTCTTCTCCTCAGTTACCCTCTTTTAGTACCCCCATTTCCTCTTAATAGTTTTTTACGATGTTAGGGTGATGCTTGTGAGTTGGTATGGTAAACTCGAAAAACAATGTAGAAAAAACTAGTTTTATGTGATTCTAGTTTGGGCAAGTTATTGTTTCTGTACTGGAACTATACATTATAAATTACACATGAATAGTTTATAACCACTGGCAAGTAAAACAGGTTTTATGAGCATATGAAAGATAAATGCCGAGTTGTAAGTTCATTATTAATTACCTGGAAAACTGAATTATTTTTTAGACAATACTGGAATTGTTCAGTTAATTTTTAGAAGATCTATATATTATTTTAAAATTTTGAACCTTTTGGCAAGCTGTGCATCCCTTCACTTCACATTGTGAAAGTAAACGAGTTAATTTGACATAGGACACTTGTAGTGTCAGTCACGCAGTTGGCAGTGATCAGGGACTTCCAATGTCTAAAAATATGTGCCAAAGGTGAAAATGCAGCTTTGATTAGCGACATTTAGAAGTTTGAAGCACTAGAACTACGGCAAGCTCCGGGAGATAACTGTAAAGTTGCATTCACTCTACTGACACATCTTCTGTTGGTGTAGGTTTGTTGTTGGGCCATACCGAATCTTTAATTCCAGCATATCTTAATGATGAGGATGTACAACTTTTCAGGTATGCAAAATCATGGCATGCTCAGTCTTTCTCTGTGCTATTTTCTTTTGTTTGTTGTTCATCCACGGTATCATAGATGATCAACACAATGCAGTTGAGGTTCTCAGATTTAGTCTTTCATGGCTGCATGTTTATTCTTTCAATGGGTGACATGCACAACTAATATCCATAAAGGATAATATGTTAGATAAACGAAAATTATGCTAAAAAAGTAAGAGTAGTGTACAAATGGAAGAGTACTTGGTACCTCACAGGGACTAGGTCAGGAGAAAGAGGAATTTCTATAACGAAAAAAAAATCCACTAATGTGGAATCCTTTTCTTTGTACCAAGATTGTTTAATTTTGCCCTGTGCGGATGTGGGAAAAGGGTGAAGCTAAAGATCCTCTGAAGCAAGTAAGTTTAGATAGTTATACTAGCTACCTTCAAGGACCTAATGTTGACAAGTGGTAGTTTATAGGCTGATAAGATGTCAGCATAGGATAGGATCTTTAGTTACAACTAGATCGATCCTCGCAATTATCCTTTATACAGTAATATTGAATAAATATGATAATTTACTATGATTTAATGTATAAAATTACTGTAGTATTCTTTTATACTGTATTGTAAAACTAAATAAATACGTTGATTTATCATTATAATTATATATTGGAATTATTGTACAATCTATAGATAAGATGTTATTCTCTAAAAGGAAAATATTTTTAAACTACTAATATACACATACTTATACTATAAACGAAATGAATATCTGTGTACTATAGTTAATTGATCTATAATACGGGTTTTATACTAATTTTATGTTGATTTACTATATTTATATGGATTATGATTCTCACTTTTTTTTTTTCATATATATTTAATTAATCAAATAAAAATCATTGAAGATTGATTGTCAATCGTCATAATAGTAATTAAGTTAATAATAAGATAAGATTATTTAAAAAAAAATAATAATTAGCTGTATATCCAATCGTATGATTAATTGTAATTATCGTATATACAATAATATAATTAATATTACCATTATTATGATAGGATAAGATTATGTAAAATAATACAAAACATTATTAATTTTTTTTATTATGAGATAGATGTAAATTTATTACTATATAAGATATATTAGATAGAAGATAAGTTATTGCACGATAGAACAACCTACATCTCTAATCTAGATGCTGCTTCTGTAATATACAAATCTGTTTGTAACCGGTTGGTTCAACCGTTCAAAGTACTTGACATGTAACATCAATTATTTTGGGAAAAATTTGTGGATCCCTAAAATATTTTAATAGTAGCAACTGTGATCCAGGTTTTTTTGGGCTTCCTATGTGGATCTCTTAATTGATGTGGACCAATGGGGTGAAAGGGATATGGTTGAAAATAGATATTACAATTTATTATTTTTGTGCTGCAGGGTTTTCTTCACACAGATGCGGTCATTAGTCGGTCCAAGTGATAGTGAAGTAACTCGTGCTGAGGTAATCTTCATCTTGCAAGTATCAAAATGATATCTTTTCTTCTTTCTAGTACTGGTTGTATAATTTATCATGACAGCAAGTTTCATTCTTGGTAGGAAGATCAGTTTGGAAGAGCATGTTCGCCGGTGCTACTTTGTGATATGGATCCAGATCATAAAAGTAGAAATGGTAACCTGAGGGAAGGAATGTCAGAAAATTCAGATTTCCATGATATGGATCATTCTTATCGGTCTGGTCAGGTGGATGAAGCAGACATCCTTACAATTGATGATGGGAGGTTGCGTAATAGTAGATGCAATAAAGCCTCATCTAGGTGTGGTTCTGCAGAGATTGGGAAGGATATTCATAATCTTGAAACTAGTGGATCTGATTCAAGCTCCACTAGAGGAAAATTCTCATTTGAGCATGCATGTAACGGGAAAAATCCCAAATTATGTGCTGCACTTCCTGGGGAAAGGATTGTTAAAGTTCAAGAGGAAGACAAGGTTGAAAATGCTCATAGTGATGAAAAACAGCCAAGGAAGCGTAAACGTACTATAATGAATGAAAAACAGATAGCAATGATTGAACAAGCTCTCTTGGAGGAACCTGATTTGCAGAAAAATGCTCCTTCATTAATAGCATGGGCTGACAGATTGTGTACTCATGTAAGTAACGGAAATCTTTACTATGGCTTATATGAACTTTTCATCCTTTTGACATGACCTGGCAATTTGCTACTATAATTGGGAGTCATTATCTCCAAAATGAACTAATAAGGGTGAAAATTGCTCAATATTTTGGAGTTGGGGGTGGTGTACATGAAAGATAATTCCCATATATCATTGCAGAAATTTCATTTGGTTTTGTAAGTCAACTGATAAGGATGTGTTGTCCGTTGCAGTCATGCTAAGGTTGCACAAGTTCGAACTTGTGTATTGGTTTACAGTGTTTCTATTTGTGATAAACGTTTTGCCTGTTTTCTAGACACGTAGTTTCCTGGTGAAGTTTTGGGATGGATCAGAAGTTCTGGTTAGTGAGGAGGCCATGGGAAGTCTTTTGTCGTTTACTTTAGTTTTTGGAGTAATTAACTAGCTGGAGAAATAGGAACTCTATCTTCCTTCAGCTGTACTGTTATATTTACTATCCCCTTACAAAATAACCCCCCACGGCCCCACTAGTTTAAGTTGGCTTAGAATTTAATATTAAGGGTTCGTTTGATATAAAGTAATTATTATATGTTATAAAGTTCTTATAAAATAACATTATACTCCATAATAAGGTCGGCATAAGGATTTTAGATAATGAGGTCATGCCAAACAAACCCTAAGTAGTCTCTCTTATATTCAGTTTGGTACATTAGTAGAGTTGAGATGACTGTTTTACAGTTCATGTATTTTACTGGGACCTGGCTTCCTTGTTATGTGATTTTGAGGCAAGTACCTCTACACTGTCTTGATGGTATAATGAGCCTTCTCATTTTCTTATAGAAAAATGGTCTTTTCTCTAAAAAATGATTTTTGTTTATTCCAGGGACCTGAGGTTACAAGCTCACAAATAAAGAATTGGTAAGATTTCCGCAATTTAATGTCATGGGCTGAGCCCATTATCTATCCTATGACAAAAACCTATTTGATGATTTGTCACTTCTGTCGGTTATTTTTTCCGCTCCTGCTTTTTCTGTATTCCATCAAGTTTCCCTGTCCATTTTCTTACTCTTGGCTGCTGGACACCTGCCTGCAGACCTCATGGGAGGGCAAGGAAATGTGTTTTATGCAGGCTGATAAATTGGGAATGTGATTGCGGATGTCTTTTCAGGCTATATGCAAATTGGTTGTCTGATGCAGTCCATCTATATATAGTATTGTTGGGTTACAGTTTTTTTTTTCCTTTACCAAGGGATCTTGTTGGTTCCTATTGCTCTGCGCAAACTGCCTTGACAGCTTAGATCACTTTTTCTGATGCTAAACACACTCCTGAAATAGGCTTGACTGATGATATCATAATTGGCTCAATTTACCATGCTTACTTGGACCGCAGATTGTTGCATATTTTTAGCTCTGTGTTTCTCTGAAATTGCCTAAACTTTGTGAACAGGCTTAATAATCGAAAGGCAAGACTAGCTCGTTTAGCCAAAGATGGACGGCTAGAAGGAGAGAAGTCTTCACTGGTCAAGCAAGGGGGCACATCAGGAACTGGCCATCCCTCACATTCACCTGAAAGTGCTGATCACAATCTACAGATCCTGTCAATAACCACAAAGAGAGATACCGAACAAAATCAAGGGTGTGGAACCTCAGCAAGGACCAATAATCCCGGGGAACCCTATATTCTTACAAGGCCCCAAGTTCAAAACGAGTGTCTCACGTCAAAGAGCACCCACTTGAAGCCTGGTGAAGACGTCTTGCTCATAGATGACCAAGGCGTGCAAATAGCCCGTGCAAGGGTTCACCAGGTTAAAGACAAATGGGATGGAATAAACTTGGAGGAAACCAAAACTTGTGTTGTTGATATCATCGAATACTTCACTCAAAGATACTTGGGAGTTGTGCATCCTACTCCTCAACCCGGAGGCCCCACATTCGACGACAATGATGTCTCAATGGGGCGGACTAGGGTTCTATGGGAATCTAGCAGGATACTTACTCTCCGCCCTTTCTGATTTTTGTTCTGAATTAGTGAGCCTCGGACAATCCTCCTCGGCCACTAGAAAGACATTGTAAGTATGATTAGGAAATTCTTATTTGATATCAATGGTAGGAAACGTTACATAACATTTGTAGGCCTTTTGTCTCGCTCTGCCCTAATTGAGGGTTCTCCATGTAAAATCCCCATTCTCAGTGAAGCATGGCATTGGCAGTTCGTCACTAAAGAGGCATACTTTCCCCCCCCTGCTATTATGTCATGCATCAGTAACTATGCTTAAAGGAAAATTGCAAGTACTAATTGAACACCATCCATAAATCCAAGCCAATTGGCTTCTCATTATTACATATATTCATACATAATAATGTATTTGTCTATGTTACATGGCTTCAAAAACAAGTTTGCTCTACAAAAACAAAAAAGGAAGCATGCCTCATTCCATGGAGACAAACAGGATAACATCTTTTGGCAAGGACTTAATATACTAATGTGCATTACGAAGCCTATTAGGTGCTAAAGTCTCCTCCTACATGCTCAAATTTAAATGTACAGTTTGATTGCGTTTCACCGTCTTAAATATACATCTGGACAATACTGAATGATGGGTTCTTGTCGAGATGGGGTTGATGAGCTGGGTCATGCAATGCCGAATTGCAGATAACTAAACCTTAGGTAACAATGAACAAGGCTGAGATGGTAAATGAACTTTCCTCTCCAAAGAGGTTAGCCAGGGATGTTTCATATGTATGCAAGCGAATTCCGGTCATGATCACTTTGTGGGCGACCACGAGTTGGCGTGGGCGGTCTCTGAATGTTTAGCTCCTGCAAGAATTGAAAGACAGCACACTATTAGCATGACAGAGAACTGAATAAAGGTGCATTAGTAGTTCATAGAAGGTAGACCAAAATCATGTCTCTTGTGTTGTTAAAAGGAAATGGCGAACAAGGTTCATTTTTGTGATTCAGTTCACGGGCAACATAAAAACGAATAAACAAGCCTCTTAAATGCCAACAATATTATCCAAAGTGACAAGTTTTTGAAGTATAGCAGAATGCTAAGAAGCAAGCAACACACGTTATCTTTACAACAGATATATGACTAAGGCTTTGTTTGGTTCAGCTTTCACTTTTCGGCTACCATTTTTTTTTTTATACAACAACTACAAACAGTGTGAAAATCTTTTTTTTCCCCTGGTTTCATCTTTTCAGTGACAATTGTGAGAATTAAGGTGACTATATATATACTATTAAGCCGGCAAATGCAAAGGAGGCTGGTGGAGTTGCTGGAAGTTTACAAGTGCGTCCGGGCAAGAGGTTAATTATAATGTACCAGAAGTAGTTGTTTTAAGTGGTAGGGTCACATCCCCTTGTGAAACCTTTTGCTTCCGCTCTAATGCCCGAGCCAAAACAATGACAATTATGAGATTTCCCGGTTGTTGCAATTTAAGGTCAGCCTTGATTCCCTCTTTCAATCCAGTTCTTAATAGGCTTACCTGTTGCTGTGTGGCCACACCAGAACTTCATAGTTCCTGAAACAAGCTTTGATACTCTTCAACAAACCCTTTTGAGATTTTCTAATCCTTCCCGTTACAGTTCAGATATGTACACACATCCCAAACTCCCTGTGTTGTTAGAGCATTTTCCTTTTCCTAGATTTCCAGCGTAAAAGCCTCCCGCTTGGCTGCTAAATTTGGCATGTCACTAACGAGATGTAGCTCCGATACCAAGTTGTTATGGTTCCAAGATAGGATCGAATCTCAGAAATATACACGCAAACCCCTCTTAAAATTTATGGTGATTAAGTGTAAATAAAAGTGGACTAGTGTAATACTCGTGCTATGCACGGATGTGATTTTATTGAATTTTAATTTGAAAATAAAATAAAATATTACACTGTCTTTATATATATTTAATAATCTAAGAATATTTATTTATAATACTAAAAAATTTCAAATAATACTATATAAAACAATTAGTGCTTTAGTAATTATATACTATTATGTAATTAATTATAAAATAGAAATACTTGATATATGATAAATATAAAGTGTGTTTTTAGATGCAAATATAATAAAGGAAAGTAAAAAATAATTAAAAAAAAATTGTTAAAAAATATATTAATATATATTTACAAAAATAGAGAGTTAGTTTATTTAACTATTTATTTAATTTTAAAAAAAAATAAGAATCATTTTAAAATGACATCTAACAAAATGAACGAAAAGTTAAAACGTGGCATTAAGGACTTCTACTTTATTATTAGTATATAGATATAGATTTTAACATTAATAGTGTAATATTATTTACATAAATATTATATGATAAATTGTACATCTAGACGAACCATTTTTTCTTAATGTACATATGCAAAACAATAACCACTTAAATTTAATATAAATAGTGTAATATAATGTTTAAAAATTTGTTTGTCTCAATTTAAAAAAGGCAAAAGATAGGAAAGTGGGTTAATACTAGTATATAGATATTATAAGTTTGGTAAGTATATATTATTATGTATAAGGTGAGATAGTTATTTTAATATATAAGATGACAACTATCAATCTATCCATCTATATATATATATATATATATAATCACATTTACATAAAAAAAATGACAGCTGTCATCGAATTGGTGAGGAAGTGACATGTGGCAAGAAGTGTTTTGACTTTGATAGTAGTATATAGATAGATTGTTAGATAGATGATTACTAACTCGTCCTTAATATAGCCTCTTTCTAAACCCTCTTAATTTATAGATAGTCTCCTTTCCATAATAATTCTGTTTTATTCTCATTGAATAATAAAAGCCCTATATATAGGCTGTTGAAACAATATAAACTATATTCTATTAAGAAGTAAATATAAATAAGCTAAGGAAAGATCATGAAACTATATCCTAAAATACATCAAAGCTGTAAACTAGATATATAAAGTATCCTAAATCAAATAGATATAATATGTGAAATATTAATTTTCAAACATATCACAAGGTCGGCTACTTATTCAAGATGATGCTAGCATTGAGGGTAAGGAAGATGCTTAAGGAAGGACTATGTTGGGAGTTGGTGATGAGAGAAGTATTCGGGTTCGAGATGACAACTGGATTCCTTGCCCTTCTACTTTTTCTCTTGTTTCACCTAGAAGGCTAGAAGTGAGGATGAGAGTCTTATGGTGGAGGATCTCATTGACAATGAGAATAGAAGTTGGAAGTGGGAGGAGTTAAAAACCCAATTCGGAGATATTGATACTGAGAGGATCATGGGTATTCACATTCCCAAGAATGAGGTGCCCGATGTTACTGCTTGGCTCTTGATAAATTATGGAAGTCACGGTTCTGAGTGTTTATTATGTGGCGTTTTTGGAGCGTTGGAGGGAGATTGTTTGATGGGGCTCAAAATTGCAAGGTTCTTCAACCAACTTTTCAATTTTATCCCACTTGGGGCTCTTGAGGCTTCTAATGCGTTTTGTATGACGATTTGCATGTATATAGTTTTGGTTGGTTTCTTCTCAAAAAAAAAGAAAGGATGCTGGCGAATGATGGGATATATCTTACCTGCATCCATGTTTCATCAACTACACGTTCAGGGGACGTCTCAGGCGATTGTGAATTTGGAGGCAAGGGATGGATGAGTTTGGGAACCACTACTAGGCCTCTTCCAATCACCAGTATTGCACCAGCATTGTTTGCAGTTCCTGTACCAAATCTAGATGGTTAGATAATGGCTACTTCACCACAACTTAAGAAAGATGACAATGGATTTGGCTTACCACAATAGTTTGTAGCAGAAAAGAGAGTGATCAACTTCCCGTGAGCAAACCGTTCAAAACCATCCATTACGCACTCATGAGCTCTTATTATGAGTTGCAGTTTGTTTTTGTTGCAGAAATCTGCAACTCGATCAGGCTGAAAAAGAGGCAGATTTCATATCAGAAGCTACTTTCTTTTTCATTTTTAGTTTTCTTTTCAATTCATTCAGAAGGCTATTTGCAACGAGAAAGAGATGTGAGAACATGCACAAGTGGTAATTTGAGGCCAGATTACATCATAATTTTGCATGGTACAAACTCAAGTTATATGTCAATTTCAAATCTGGTAGTATGCAATACTGAAGGATGATAAAAAAATTTGAAAGCTTTGCAAAGTTCAAAAGTGAGCATCAGCAAGATTCAGTTCAGCTGTGTAGCAAAACTAAGTCATACCCCAAATGTGACGAGACCAGGCCCTCTTGCATTCGGTCTCAAACCCTCTATACTGTCATTTTCTGTAGGGTCAGACCTGCATAAGAATGATGTCAGACAAACACAACTAGCAGCGTATTCGAGTGACAGATCATAAAATACATCCAAACGCGTACCATAGAAGGTCCATGAGGACTATAGATCCAGCATCCATTGTAATAGGCCTCTCAAGTTTCTCTATCTGTTCAACTGAATTGATAGACCTTCCTATGCCACCATGCATACAAATGATTTTCTTGTCAATAAGGGCACCAAGTGGGAGAAAATTGAAAAGTTGGTTGAAACGTGTCCATGCCCATATCCCATCATTCTCGCCCTGAAGATATATACAGCTCTGAGCACATCTTGTAACATGGGATAACAGAAAATATACCAGAATATATATTCAATTACCATTCTCTCAATACATTCAAGACGAAATCCAAACAGAGCGTTTATATCAGCAGCTTCATGGTTTCCTCGTATCAAGTGAAAACTATCTGGATACTCAATCTATTGCAAACATAACATGTAGATGATCAATTGAGAACCACCGATCACAAACAGCATTCAAAGTTTATTTTCTAAACCATATAAAGCTTGCCTTGAGAGCAAGAAGTAAAGTAATGGTCTCCAAGCTATGCTGCCCTCTATCAACATAGTCACCCAAGAATAAGTAGTCAATATACCTGAAGCCGAAATGTAAAGACTGTTAAACCATAGCCATCACAGCGGAATCTACAAGAATTGTCAAACTAACATACATCTCAAATATGTGTATCGTGGTGTATAACCTATAAAACTTAGTAGCTAGCTAGATATGACTGTAACTGAAGTTGATCAGAGAATAAATAACAAGTCCACATTTGGCCTAAAAGAAGAAATGGCATACGTAATATCACCAGCTGTAGAGGGAAATCCATATTCGTCAAACAGCCGCATTAAATCACCAAATTGTCCATGGAGATCTCCAAACACTTTGATTGGCGCCCGCAACTGGAGAACAGTGGATTCATTCATAAAAACCTGTTCTGCTGCATGACATAGCTCACCAACCTCATATGAGTCTAAGAAAAAACTCCTATTTGCTGGAGCCTTCCAATTACGAGGCCGGAGCAAATGAGAGATAACCTGCAAGAAAAAACACCTCAGTTTTTCATACATCAAGAATGTTAGGAAAAATAGTCATGAGCTCCTGCCTTTTTATGCAATCCCTCAGGAGACTTCTGTCTTGTGAACTTTCTAGCGGAAAATGAACTCTCATTGTTCATAGGCATCATCCGTCTGCTTTCATTTTCAAATTGATCCAGGGATAGCTGCCTTACCATCCCGCCTAAGTTTCCTACAGTTTCTTTAGCAATAACAACCTGCACGAACAAAATAGGATTATTTCCATAAGATTCGAAGCTTCAGTAACAGTAAGTACCTGAAGGGCTCATCAAAAAATACATGTAACAAAAAGGAAAAGATTAACAGGACCTGTAACATATTCAAAGATTAAGGTCAACAACCCATATGGTTGTGCATGAATAATTAAGAAATCAAAGCACCGTTTTAGTGAGGTTTTAGTAGTGCCTTCTAAGGAAAATCTGTATCACGCCTACCAAAGATGGGCAAGGCCACACAAGAGACTCATGCCACAGAACTTTAGTAACAGTTGCAAAGTGCAAACAATAAGACATCTCAAGACATAATAGAATAGAGCAAGTACTAATCAAATCATGATATGAAACATGTAAAGGTTACAAGTACATACTGCTCTCGGATGCAGATGGACATCGGCCTCAATACACCCAATTGCAAGATTATTGGCAACTTGTGCCTTCATATCTGATGCAGATGCTCCATCTGAAGGAGATGCAGCCTGGACAGCTTGCCAGACAGGGCGAACTGCTTCAATTTCAGCAGCAGACAACTCGACTAGTTTATTGCCAGGTTTCTTATCACCACTGGCAAAAGTAACTCACATTACTAAGACAAAAGAGGACAATGTAACATAGCTTATTAGTCAATATGACAAAGTAAATACCATCACCTTATGCCACCAGATGAAGGGCTTTCTGGCATTACATCTGAGCCTTGTTTTGAAGCTTGAGGATTGACATTCGATTCACCGGGTTTAGGATTATCAAGACTGGAAATCCGCCCAAATTGCACCGGATAGCTCATGTTGGATTGAAGTGGTGGATTATCTGCTACTATAAGATCGCCTAGAAGTACATCTGCACAGAAATACAGTCTTAAAAAAAACTAGAGGAAGAAGTTTCCACTACCATCTGAAACTAATATTAGCATACATGATAATATGTTCAGACTATCAACTATTAAATTAAGATTAACACTTCATCAAAGAAAGTACGGCTATGCAAAATAACTGTGCACAAAAGCAGTCCTTCAGTCTTACATCAATCTACTCTATATGAATTAGAAGTGTTCAAGTATAACCATGTATATCCCAAAATGAGATCAATATAATATTTGAAATGATTTTGACAGGAAAGTAGTTTTTGTATTTAAGCCGTTCAAAAAAGAGTTTGCTACTTTAAAAATCTTTCTATGCAATTGATAAAATCTCTGTAAGAGTAAACAGGAATGTAAATTTAAGAAGCAATGGATGATACAAAATAATTAAAAAGAAATGAGATGTTCATATTTATAGGCACCGCCCATAAATTATAAAGAGTAAGGAAATGGCATCACTCTGTGCTTTCTAAAGGGAGCAACTACAATCAGACTAGATGCCAGGTTTCAAGGATATTTCTCAGAAGGTCAAAACATTTAGATTTATAAACATATGCAGTACATTGCAGGACAAACAACAATCATCTTCGCTTGAAAGAGAATAAAGAAATTAAAATAAAAATAAAAAACAGAAAACAGAACTGCTAATACCATCATGCTCTTCTTTTTCATGCAGACAAAACGTGAATAATCTTTATATCTTACCCCCTCTAAGACCCCCATAAACAAATATTTGGACAGCTACCGATGCTGCTGCATGTCGACAACGTCTCATGAGCTCTGAAGTACTATCTTGTTCACTCTGCCCCTTATTAGTTTTAGAAGTCACCAGTCCATTTTTGTCAAGCCATACTCCGGCAGCAGTGTCCAAAACTTCAGAAAAAGATGTTGAATCAAGATGATAATCCTCCAATTAGAAAAAAGTTGATTATCCAATTTTTCAAAACCATAAGCAACCATGGTATCTAAAATTCCACATACCTGCCACAGCTGCTTCACTGTCAATAGTGCGTCCTCCACGAAGAGCACCCCCTGTAACATGAAGCCTAGTACCTACAAACACCTGATGAAAGTTTCCTCAATAAAATGAGCACTATAGCTAGAAGCACATTCAAGCCTTGTCAAGGGAAAGGGACCTGCCCAGACCCTAGAAGTAGTTAATATGGAGCTACGACCAAGTTTTTGGAAAGAAATATTTCCATAAGGAATGGTTCTAGCAGACAATGTATTACTTACCGACGCATGTTGGTACCTATGCGAAGGACAAGCTCCAGGTGCAAGAGTCCATTCCCACTGGCCATTTCTGTGCATCAGAAGCCCATAAGCATCGGCTAATGGCTGTAAATGCATTATCACAATGTAAACTATCAACGTAAGTTTTATATTTCGTCTCTAGTTATACCATTTATTTGCAGGAAAAATAATGAAATTGTTAACAGGGTCAAGACCCCTATAATATATAGCATCAAACATCATTGATATTGTTCTTTATTCTGTAGGGCATCAAGCATGCTTCTACTTATTTGTGAGGGAGTTGCTTAGCAGGAATATAACCAGAGGCTATATGTGGATATTGCAGTAAACTTAGTAGTACCTTAACAACAGTTAGATAAGCTTTATGATATTTTCTCTTGAAAATCGAATATAGCTTAGTTTTTGCTTTCCTATAATGGTGAATTCAGACTATCAACTGTCAGAATAACAAAAAAAAAGGTGCTGGTGACACTGAATTGCAGTATATGATGAGGATGGATAAGTTGATAGAAAAATGGAATCATTACATTACAAATTTAAAGAGATGGCATTAGAATAGTTTGCCCAAATTATGAAATTATGAAATACAGACAACATACCGTGCCTGATGTGTCTCTTCCACCACAAAGTAGAAGCATGCCGTCTGAGCGGGCACTAGCAGTTGCATACCTTAAAAATTATGTAAGACAGATTCCTCTTGTCAAATTATACATACAGTAACTTTTTTTGGAAGAAATATTCATGCAATAATAATATAGGGTAGCAAAATAATGAAACATCATGCAATATATAAGATAAACTTACAAACTGTTTGGTCAGAGAAACAACTAAAAAGATGAAAAAGGCTTAATTTAAAGATCGCCTATAGAGGTGAAACAATTTAAAGATCCATCTAATTGACAAGGAACAAGAAGTCAACTTGTCATGGGTCATATAGATAATTTCCATTCAGTCCATTTGTGTTGAGAACTTGAGCCTTGCAATTGCATAATACCGGGAATTGACCAACTTAAAGGTCACCTTCCATAAAAGAAGTTAGAGTTTCCTTACAACATAAAAAATAACGGTAAGTCTCATTTGATCCTATTTCAATACATACATACATATGAAAATAGGAGTGGGTACCTCTAGAAACCCTTTGATCAAAATAAATCAATAGTTTATAATGCTTTAATTTTTGTGACCACCTTACTCCAAAAGTAAATTACCATTAATTATTTCCTATTTTTATTTATTTATTTATTTATTATTATTATTATTATTATTATTATTATTATTATTATTATTATTATTATTATTATTATTATTATTATTATTATTATTATTATTATTATTATTATTATTATTATTATTATTATTATTATTATTATTATCTTTCTAATTAAGATGAATTATTTTATTTTTTTAAATTGTATCCTATATATAAACTCCTTAATTCTCTACAATGCCTATGCTTACATAGGATGCATAATAAACAACAACATGGTTACAATGAACAACTAATATAATTGTGAAGGAGAACTCATATGATATACACAATGAGCATCTATTATCCATCGAATGGACAACATTGTTTTCGATATAAACATAAGTATTTTATGAAATAAGAACATTTGTACATGAACAAATAAAAATTTTCATAAAAGAAATTCTATAATGAACATGATCATCTATTATGCCAATGGTTATTCTATGGTTAAAGTTAATCATATGAACAATTTGCATTGTGGGTGGACAAGAACAATACATTATAAGAATGAATAATATACAACAGAGCAACCAACTAGTACATTTATAAGAACAATTGTACATAAACAAATAAACAAATTTTCATAAACAACTACTATGATGAACATGGTCACCTATTATGCCCAATCATTAGTCCACAAGTAACATTTATCACATGAACAACTTGCATTGTGAGTGAACATGAACAATGAATTAAAAGATCGAATTAATAACAAAATCTGTAAATTTACCTTATAGGAAGATTATATATATTTTCTCTCCCCAAAAATCTCTTTTTATTTTTTGTAAATTTACCTTTAATTTTGATCTGATTGTGTCGAATCCAAAGAACATGGTTACAGAATTCAATTATGCATGGCAGTGGTGAAATAGTTTAACAGTGTAAACTCACATTCTAGCAGAAGGTCTATCACCTTCAGGATTTAGTTTCTGCCATGCATAAGGTTTCTGAGCAGTATCCAATGCCCAAGCATCTGAAAGAACTCTTCTCCCTGAAAGAAGCATAAAATTTAAAACTTATGAAGTATTGTTTACCTAAGATAATTTAAATGGAAGTATTAACTATAAAGGAGTGATCGTTAGATACCAAAAAGGAAAAGGTCCAAATTTCAGTTTCATTAATTACAGGTTTTCTCATTTTTCAAGCTCATTAAATGATAATTCAGTCTCATAATCTTTTTGTGCCTTCTGAACCTTGGATGAGTATGTTGAGATAACAAAGTTCCCCACATCCAAAATAGGGAGATTACGAGCCTAGTATATAAGCTCGGTGGGCTACTCCTCCGTGCATGTGCCCTTGTATGCACATGAGCCCCGGTTGCAGTCCGTTGTACTTTAAAAGAGTAGCTCTGTAGTTCATGGCCTTTAAATTTAATTGATATTTGTATTATCAGCTCAATGCATATGCACAGGCTAGTAAGAGTTTCATAATATTATGTTTCCACGGTATGCTACAGCTTACACATGCTCAGCAAAATCCTGAAGTGAATAGTTATATTGATCATTTCGTAAGGTTTTTTGAATCATCATGCAATAACATCAAATATGCGTCAACATACAAGTTATGCTCAAAAGTTGGGTTTGAATTGATACACCAATGTAATTAATTTATGTAAAACTCATCTTGGCTAGCAGTTCACCCAGTTCCTTATTCAGATTTGCATGATGAGAAAGGCAAAACATATATATGACTAAGATATGCATAAGAAGCTCTTCTTCATATCTGACAAAATATTTCTTTTGCGGTCTTCATGTAGGGACTTATAGACAATGCATATATGCACAAGAAGCTCTTCTTCATATTTTCTGGAGTGGGATCTAACACTTGTTTTTATCACACCTTTGTATAAGGTCAAAATACTTCTTTTTTTGGATGTGGTTAAACCAATATAGACAGTATCTCATTCATACATGGATCTGAAAGTAAGTATATGATAATTCCTACAACTTTACTGTCACGTTTATAGAGGATCTCAAAGGAAGATCATAGTTTCAAATATGAGGAGCTCAGCAAATCAATATCAAGTATAAATTATCAGTTACAAAGAGCCAACATAGCAAGTGATGCAAAAGTAAACAGAAGGAATTTTAAACAAGAACAAATAAATTTGGAATCTTGAACAGTAAATTTGCTCACCATCATTCCCACTGACGGTAACTAGGTATCTTTGAGCAACCAGGTCCATAACATGGCCATATCTTGGGCCAGGGCCCAGCCCTTGAACTACCACTCTGCGGTCATATCAGATACCTCAGTAACTATAGCATCCATTTCGTTAGAAAAAATTGCAAATACATCCTAAGACCTCAAGATACATTGCTCTAAATCATATGAAACAAATAGACGTCTTCACTAAAAATGCATGTACAGGAAACACCGATACCAAGTTAAATACAAAGTGAGATGTCATAGCCAAAAGCACCTGTGCCACTTGTATTTGTCATTTGTCATATCAAGAACATAGAGATCGTCTGTGGAATGCCCAGCAGGTCCAATGCCACCCTACCACAATAAACATCAGCAAACACACAAAGCTGAACACAAAATCCAGACCTTAAATCCTAATAGAAATCCAAAATATTCACAATAAATGAGAATTCTTCTTCATTTAGCGATGGCTAACCTGAAACACAACCATTGTTCCAACTGCAGATGCAGCATGTGCTGCCCGGGGAGATGGCGGGTCGCCTCCTGGTTTGATTCTTCACAAGCACACCCACAAAATTAAACCTATATTCAGACAAATAAGGCAAATTAAAGGAGATGATGACGATGAGGCACCTGGTCCATTTTTTAGTGAGAACATTGTAGGCATGAACGGAATTGGTGACACCAGCCAAGCCTTGAAAGCAAACAAATCAATAATGAGAAAATCAAACCAAACAAAGGCGATGATGAAGCGATAATAAGAGAAGGAGAAGAATGTACGAATGCCAGGAGCGGAGGAGGTAGCGCCGCCTTCAATGGCGGTGGCACCGCCGAAAAGGATGAGGCGAGGGCCATGGATCTTGGTGGGGGCAACGGCGGTGAGGGTGTGACCGCAACGTGGGCCAGGGGCATCTTCATCGGAGTCCCAAAACGCCTCTAACGGCATGTACGAAGGAGCTGGCTGTAGCCATGGCTTTGAACCCATGGAAGCGCCAGAATTTCCCCAATTTCGAATTCAAATCCGTTATATATCTCTTCTAATCCAACTAAAATCAGGAATCACAACCACAGCTCGGGAAGCACGTAAGATTAAGAATGCCGGTCACCATTATCGTTTATCGGGATTCGACTCCATTCAGGAAACTGAAGAGTGATGATTACGAATTGAGGGGGAAATGGCAGTTATTGATTCCTAACGAACAAGTGAAGAAAATGGCAGAGAAGATGAGGGAGAGAGCGGTTTTTAAGTTCTATAGGAAGGGAAGAGCATAGATGACTCTCCATACAAATTCATAAATGAAAGTGTTGCTATAAATAGCACATCACACAATTGAACAACATTCTTATTACATGTTTGCAAGTTACCAATTTTGTAGGATCACAAAGACAATTATGTTTGATGACACACATAAAACATTTATTTGGTTTTGAAAATTATAATACAAATATTATTTCCTAACAACGTCACACATGTTAAATTAATTGACAAAAATAAATAAAAAAGTGTTACTTTTATTTATTTTTAAACCATCATTGATTTTATCACATCATGTGTATTATCGGTGCCCTGCACGGGATATGATTTAATATCTATTATAGATATATAAATATAAAATAATTTATTAGAGTTTAATATAATTTATGCACGATAAATTTAAAAAAATTTAATACACATTATGTGATAAAATCAACGTATAAAACTTATAATACACTCTTTCAATAAGGTTGACAAAAGATTTTAGGTAAGTTTTTTTTAAAAATTATCCAATTTATATCAACAATTAAAAAATATACATTTAAATTACATAATGAAAATATTTTAAAAAGTTTGTGGGTTGAGGAAAAATATGAGTCAATTTTTTGTAATTCTTTTTGGATTTTAACAATCTTATTGATATTACTCAATTTAAAGATTTAAGATTTAAGATATCAAAAACTTAATTAAAAAATTTAGGGCTGATATTAATTGCTAAAATGACACGTGACATTAGAGTTCCGATGGTGAGACACGTGGATTTAGATGCTACTCCTATAATATATATAAGATTGGTCATCAATAAACTCCCACAAACTTTTTCATTCAAGCCTCCGTCAACAATTTAACATTGCAATGACGATCTTTTACTACAATTATAAGTGTTTGTATATTTGAGATCACTCTTTTATATAATACTAGTTGCGTCGAGCGAATACACGCGGCGTTCGTGTGAACTTCGTTTCGGTTTGATGTCAATTTGGAGTCACGAGCGTCGGTTACGTGGAATTTGTGTGTTTTGGTGTAAAACTGAACTCATGGTGTTAAACGGAACTTACATATAAGCACGGTAACAAAGTTAATGTCATTACAATATAGTGGTGCGTGTAAATGTAAGGGATGAGATTCGCAATTGTGATAGCCTTGTTGGAGTATTTGCACGTGCACTAAAGGGGCGTTGCATTTTTTTTAGCTTTTGTGGTAATATTGTTGTGTTTATTGAAACCGATCGAGTTGATTACGTTTTGAACCCGACTATCATCGTATCCAGCTTCTTGCATCGGCCAAGATGACGGGCGTGTTTCCATCAAACTAAAGTACGTATATTCTGCTACCTTTGTCTTCGTTGATGTTGCAACCATTACTGCCCCTAAATCATGTCGCGATAGTGGTTTTGGATCCTGTAATAAACACCATTTTCAGCAAATTGATTCGTTTGTTAAGACAAAAACAAATTGCTACCGCATATTTCTTACATGACATGTCATCATCAAGAAGCTCCCTGATAGGATGATATGTTGCTTTCTTGCAAAGATCGAATAGATCATAATGAAGTGTCGCTTCAAAGTTTTTGGCAAGACTTTACAAGACATTTATATTACAAGTAAATTGGAGAATGATATATTTCATTTTTACTTTGTAGCTAGTTAAAACTTGCAAAAAGGATTAACAAAAGCTTTCTTATCCAACAAATATGATAAACTTTGTACTAGGTAGAGAATAAAACAAAAAAAATGAAACACCTGCTATATTAAAAAAGTAAAAGTTATATAAGTGAACTTAATGCGGGGTAGGCCGCAATTGATTAGATCTAGATTGGTGCCCTTCAAGAACCTTCAAAATGGACGAAATCCTTGAATCAAAGAACACAAATCACAAGGTGAACAATGATAGTCGAAAATAGAAGATAATGGAAGAGAAGAGGTTGAATGTTGATGATGATGGATAGATCAAGAAGAACCAAATGAATCACTTACTAGAACCTTGATCTATGAGATCAAAATCCAAGCAAAATAGTTACCTAAACTCTTCCTTCTATAACCTTCCACAAACCTTCAAATCGAGACAAATACAAGGAGGGACTAGAGTCGACTAGTAGCACCAATCTCCAAGAGATTAACACACACAAGAATAATCTAGAAAGGATAACACAACAATTCAATCAAGGCTCTCTTTTGATTGAATTTTTGGAACATAAAAGCTCTCAAACAAGCTTCAATCTTCTAATTCAAAAGATGATATAAAATGCCTTAGAAGCTCAACAAGCTTCAATCTTCTAATTCTTGTAATTCCGGATCAGGTGCCTCTTTTTGCTCTTGCATGGCAACTTCTCACGTGTACATGGCGCCTTTTCCACGTCCAAGTTGTGTGGAATTGTCATCAAAGTAACTAATAGGGTCTTAGTCACAAATGGATCACAAATGGCCTCCTTAGGAGCTAAAGACACCAACACTTTAGACACTTCTTTTGGATTTCTCTTGTCTTTGTGATCAATCCTTCACCAATGGCATTGTGAGGACTAAGAGAAGGTGGTGGTGATGCTCCCACATCAGAACTACTTGTACCTCTAATTTAGGAAATGAAGCAAGTGGTTCCATTCTAGTGTTGTTGTGCTTATGTTTTTCTACCTCTACAACTTCTATTGTCTCCAGCATTGTTCACTACAGGTTTGAGGCCTAATTATGAAACAAAGTTAATATATAATCATTAGCATCAGAATGAAGTGTCACTTCAAAGTTTTCCTTGTATAGAGATAAAGTAGTCAAGAATGCATAAGCGTCTCTTCTAGCATATTTTGAACAAAAATTAACCCATGAAAAGAAAATAAAGAAGTTGTAAATTCAGAGAATGAATGAATGTATCCAAATGACTACATCATTGTCACAAATACTTCCAAAAAACTAAGTAGGACATTGTTTGTCTAGATAAAGTTGAGAGCAACCAACACTATATACACAAAACCTATATTGGTTTCTATACACTCATATTTTACAGTAAGATATTTTATATTAAGTGAGTTTGATTATGTCAATTACAAGGAGAAAAATGATCATATATCTAAATATTATGGTTAGAATGAAAGTAAAATCCGGAATAAGGTCACTCAAAGTTGAAGCAAGGGTAGGGAGAAGCATAATCGATTCCTCTATAACCCAACATCAAAGATGAACTCTTGCAAAAACAAAAGGATAAAAATCATGATTTAGAACAAACCCATGTTAGTATATCAGAAATCAAGCATAAACACCAAGCAATTGGAAAAATCAGAAGAAAAAAAACAAGGAAATTTAATATGTATGTCAAGATAATGGCATATATTTTCAAGAGATTAGGCAATAAAGAATTTTTAGTCAATTGCATCTTAAATTGACTTAATCAACAAAGACTTGAATTCAACAATGCAGAAAATTTAAGGGAATAAATGCACACCATATTCAGCTCACAAGGAAAAAAACAGCAAAGAAAATTTATTTTTATGATATCATACAACCTATTTCAACTACTTTGGTGTCCTAACAAGAGAAATCAATACTCAACTGCACTTCATTTGAGTTCCTCGAAAATCATATGATTTGAATGTGTTTTAGAAGCAAAACTTTCTCAAATGCCTAAGATTCTAACCATTCACACCTCATATCGGTTATTCATACTACAAAGCAGTTGCGTGACTTTGTATGGTTAAAGTCATTAACTTACACAAATTTAGGGAATTTCCCACTACATATATGCACATATAAAACTGATCTACTCGTGTAGAAATGGAACGAAAATAACATAAGAAAAATCATTACCTGAATGAAAAAACAACATGAGAAGAAGGACCACGAACTATGAAGACAAGACGACACTAGTGCGATACACTCAACAAAATATTCAAAAATTAAATAAAAATTTAACTACAGATGCATAAAGTACTGTAACAAGAAACAAGGAAGAAAATACCTTAACGACTACACGCTTGACATCCTTAACAAAAACTCTGAAAGCATCCATGTAATCCATGGCTACAGACCAGAAAAAAGGGTTTTGAAACAGTTATACTCAGTTTCCGGAGAGGGGGAAAGAGGACGACGCGAATCGATCGAGTTGAAGTTTTGGTAGGGATCTGGTTTTCCTAATCTCACTATGAGAATTTGTTGTTGAAACTAGAAAAGCAATGAGTACTAACTTTGAAGGTAATTTGAATCTCTACAACTTTTTAGTTGACATGACAAAGCCAAAACAAAAGGGAAGATGGTCTGAAAATGAGATTTCTACAGCGTTACAGAGGTTATTGACTTGACTCTCAATCAATCCGGTCTTAATACAAACATCCTCAATAATAGGGAGAACTTATATTAATGTAGGAATTCCTCCAAATTAGCTCAAAAAGGTGCTATAGATGGCCTTGTACACCGACAATTTATAGAAACACGAGTAGACAATTAAAATTGCAAAATTCAAGGGGTCAACCCTAACATCATGCAAATCTAAACTATATACAAAGAATATCGATTAGAATGAGGGTGAAAAAGATGTTAAAATGGATTTTATCATTAATTTCAAGTGCTTAAAGATTATAGTTTGTAAGATACGAGAGTCGTGTAAAGAAATATCTTTATTTCTTGCAAGAGGATAGAGTTGTGTAGGAATGGATTTAGATAGCATGATTGACATAATGACTTATGAAATGAGTTTCTATATTATTATGTATGTTATGGTGATTTCGAATTTTTAATACCTCTTTTAAATGATAAATGTTGTTGTTTTTCTTTGATGTTTACCTAAATTGCATGTTACAAGCCAACACCCCATCTTTCTCTCATACTACTAATATGATAGATGACAATCTTACCGCAAGGATGACGGAGTCAGTTGTAGTAAATCGAGTGTCGACTTCATAGAGATTACGTCTGACTTGAAAAATACTAATTAATAATTATTCTAAATGAGGAAGAAAATAATAAGGGAAGAGAAAAAGTATGTCTTGTGGTAAAAAGGGAAAAAAGAGTAAACCAATTATTGTTGTAGGTAAATAATGGATGGAGGCGATTTAAGGAAAAATGAATTTTGACTATAATGAATTAAAGTAAAACTGCATATATGAACCTCATGAATACTAATATATGAAAATTGTAGGTAACTATCTAAAATAGTCTTTGGCAAAGACAAACAAAGACCGTGTAACCAACTTGATTGCGCTCTAAGCCAACGATTTTGTCAAGTATATAGGACAACTCATTAAGAATATAGAAACCCAGAAAAGACCAAGAAAAGTCTCATGATGACATGAATTATGACATTAGTTTAGGCACTCATATAGGTAGATTTTCCCCTTGTTTATGCATCTATCAACATTAGTTCGTGGCATTTATGCTTATTCGAGTCATATTGTTAGAAAAGATGTAACACCCCAAATTTTACAACTTGGGGAGTTACTGGTGAGGACCGCACAGTGGGTCCCGACCTTAGTTTGACAACAACTTAACATGATCTTACAACAAGGCACAGATAAGGAAAACCAGAAATCATAAAATAATTCTTAACAATGTATGAATGTGACCAGAACAACTAACAGCCGGAAAACGTAATATAACAAAGTACGGAAAGAACGACAAGAAACAAAGTCCAACTGAAAACCCACAATAGGAGAACCTGTAAAACGTCCTAAAGTACGACACCCCGGCTGACCACTACCGTCCGGATCACTCGGCATCTGCTCTAACCTGTGGCAAATCTACACGATATATCAACAGTTAGCTAACTATCCAAATATAAGTAGAATGACAACAGCACAAACACAAGCAAAAATAAAATAAACAAACATCATGCTGGCACTCAACCGTTTATTATCTATTATTTAAGTGATTCACATTATTCAATTTAAGTTGTGGCACGAGAGCTATTAACAGCTCTCGCCTCCGTTCCTTATCCAACTGGGTGTAGGTCTAGCTGACCTCCGCCGGTAGCATCACTACAAACCGAGTATGGATTAGTCCCTAAAGAAACCCCCAGCGCTCGCAAGCTAACTGAGCAGAATGCCACCGCCCGTTACTCTTAGGCCAAGTATAGGTCGGTAAATATATATCACAACCTATCTCTCTAAACACTTCAATCACACGCCACTATCATCATTCATGCTCATATTTAGAAGTCAGCTAAGTAAGCCCAAAGGACTTACCTGGTATAAAGCTCGACTCTTTGTAAACCAGACTCGCTCTGTAAAGTGTAGCAACTCAGTTGCCGGTCAAAGGGGATAAGTGCATTAGCACACTCCCAAGTAATTAGAAGTCTAAGACTTCTAAGATAGAAGAACGTAGTAAGACATAACTAGTTACAATACTAATTTAGGGTAAAATGACCATTTTACCCTTGGTTCCGGATCTTCCAAATTTTCCGAATTTCATGTCTAAACTCCTATTCGAGACCCTAAAGTCATATTCTAACTCCTAAAGTTTAGTTTGGTTACAAACTGACACTTTTCCTATTTTCCTATTTTCCGAAAGATCGTAAAGGTCTAATTTCGGTTTCAAATATAAAATTCGTAACAGCTTATAAAATCTCCGAACTCATTCTCTAAATCATCTATGATGTTCCAACTAACCTTAGGAAAAAGAATTTCTCAAAACTGTTCACCCATTATTTTTATAAAAATTCTCAAAGTTGACTACTCCCTTTACAAATTCTATACTTAGCCAAAATTCTAAGGTTTACAAAACTGCTTAACTACCCTACTTTGGGAGCTTATAACTTCTAATCCGACCGTTCATTTCTTCTCAAATTTTTATACACTAAACTACATATATCCATCTATCATCTATTAAAATTTCAACGGTGGATCTTCATTCAAACTCTCTAACATTGATTTCCAATATTGCCCGTTTCTAACTTCAAAACTGAAGGAATTGAATGTATACAACAGCAGCCCCTTATTTCTATCTTTATTGTTATCCAAAGATCATAAGTTTGACTCTCTATAAGGACCTCACAAAGCTCAGCCCTTACCTTCACTTCTCATGCTCAAACTCCCTCTCCCAACATCATAACAACCTTAAACCTATGCAGATCTTTGTACAAAACGTAATTCTTTACACCTAGAGTACATGGGATCAACTGTGGGAGAGAGGAGAATTTACCTTCTTCAGTTTGACGGTCCTGAGATGTCTGCTCTCGGTTTCGAAGAAGGCTCGTATGTTCTTCCTAACACAAGGATAGATGGGACGAAGTGAGACAAGCAGGAGGGAGGCGACTGCAAAAGAGGAGTGTCCAGAACCGTGATGTACTCACCTTCGTACAACAAGCAGCGACTTGTCTGAGGCTCCTGCACAACGTAGTCGAATGAACGTGGTAGAAGAGAGTGTTCCGTCCTCCTGCTCGCGCACAAACAGCCCAGAGAAGTCGGTTAAATCGTTACGACAAAGGTGAAGAATGAAAGGCTGTTGCAAATCTGGTTGCGAACTCGTACCGGAGATCTCTTGGTGGCTTCTTCGGTTCTGTTAGGATGGTAGAGAGTAGGCTGTAGGCGATGGAGTTGACGGAACGAGAGTTGGAAGACCGAGCGGCAGTTGTTGGCTGAAGGAAGGAGATCGTGAGTATCTTTTGCGAAGAATTCTTCTGTTTAAGGCAAGCGATCGGCAGGGAAGGAAAGTGCAGATCGTGTGCAGAGGGGTGTAACGTTGTGTAACGGCTGCGTGATTGTAGCTGAACAGAAGATGCTGTTACGTGGGAGTTTAAGAGCAATTAATTGCTGCAGATCTTTTGTTGGCTGAAGAAGGCAAGGAGCCGTTCTTCCTGGGCTGGAGCAGGCGTTGGCAAACTGCTGCTGCTGGGCTGGGCTCTGGCTGTAGAATGCAAGGCCGAACTGGGCTGAAGACGGGCAAGGCAGCAGCTCTTCCTGGGCTGAAGATGACAAGGCCGCAACTCTTCCTGGGCTGAGCACACGCTGGGCTGGAGAAGGCACTGGCTGGCGCTGGGCTGAACGGGCTGCTGGCGTTGTTGGCGCTGGGCTGTCAACAACCTGTCTGGGCTTGTCACAGACTTGTCACAGCCTTGTCTGGCCTTGTCACAGACTCGTCACAGCCTTGTCTGGCCTTGTCACAGCTTCGTCACAGCCTTGTCTGGACCTTGTCACAGCTTCGTCACAGACTTGTCCGGGCCTTGTCATATTCTAAATTAGGGCTAAACTTATTATTTTTTGTGAAGGTAAGCTACCTAAAATGATAAATTTTATAAAGATCCTATCATTTTATGTGAAGGGAAAGCTACATAAAATGATAAACTTTTAAAGGATTTCATCATTTTATGTGAAAGGGGATCTACATAAAATGATAAATTTTATCATAATATGTCTAACTAAGTAGACGGATATGAATCAACTGATCGAGATCGGGTTTATAACAGAAATAGACGGAATAAAAATTTCGGATATTACATCAGTACCCCCTTAAAATAAGTTTCGTCCCGAAACTTAGAATAAGGTATCTACCCCAAACATTTCCCTTCAAGAGTTATATTCTAGCATGCAAACTAATCACGTCATCAAGCACATAAACATAAACAATCTTTTAAACATATAATCACAGAAATCATATAAGGTATCGTCTCAGTACTAACCCGTCGGTACTGAGGTAGCGGCTAACTCCGCAAAGAACTCAGGGTAATTACGTCTAATACTCTCCTCTGTCTCCCAGGTAGCCTCATCAGCTCCTCGTCTAGACCACTGAATCCTCAGCATCGGTATCTCCTTAGAACGCAGGCGCCTAATACTACGCTCTAAGACGGCTACTGGATACTCCACAAAAGTATGGTCTGGCTCGACTATCAGGTCCTCATGACTGATGACGTGTCTAGGATCCGGTATGTACTCTCTCAGCTGAGATACATGAAAAACTGGGTGTACTCCCTCTAATCTCGATGGCAGTGCTAGTCGGTAGGCAACCTCTCCGACTCTCTCTACGATCTCAAATGGGCCGACATATCGGGGACTCAGCTTCCCCTTAATGCCGAAACGTCTAACTCCTCTCGTAGGTGACACTCTCAACCACACCTGTGCACCTACTCTAAACTCCAAAGGTCGACGCCTTTTGTCGGCGTAGGACTTCTGACGACTCTGAGCTGCTAACATCCTCTCCCGGACTAAGGCAATCCGGGCGATGTCATCCTGTATCTGATCTGGTACTACCCCTTCAGCCTTGCTAGGCTCATCCCAACACAACGGCGTACGACATCTCCGCCCATACAGAGCCTCATAAGATGCCATCCCAATAGACGCATGCCAACTGTTATTATATGAAAACTCTACTAGTGGGAGATGATCTGGCCATACCTGTCCCCAATCTAGCACACATGCCCGCAACATATCCTCTAAGGTCTGAATGGTCCTCTCGGACTGACCGTCTGTCTGTGGGTGGTAGGCAGTGGTAAAGTGGAGACTCGTCCCCACAGCAGTATGTACCTGCTGCCAAAACCTCGAGGTAAAACGTCCATCCCTGTCGGAGACGATAGTCCTCGGTACTCCATGGAGTCTCACTATGTGTCTGGTGAACTCCTCTGCTAGACGACTCACCGGCCACGTTTCCTTAATCGGAATGAAGCGTGCGGTCTTCGTCAGACGGTCTACCACCACCCAAATGGCATCAAAACCTCTGCTGAGCCTCAATCCTGTAACAAAATCCATAGATATATCTTCCCACTTCCAATGTGGTATTGGAAGTGGGTGGAGCTCTCCTCCAGATCTACGATGCTCAATCTTGACCTGCTGACAGGTCACACACTGGGCTACATATCGGACCACATCAGGCTTCAAACCACCCCACCAGAAGGAACGCCTCACGTCCTTATACATCTTACTCGCTCCTGGATGTACGGAGTAAGGGGTAGCATGAGCCTCACCTAGTATCCTCTGTCTCAACTCAATGTCTGATGGCACACAGATACGATCCTGCCGTCTCATCACTCCATCGGCACCAATAGTGAACTGAGGTGCCTCATCTCGTGACATCCGGTCTCGGATCCGGGTCAAAGTCGGACAGGTCTCCTGCTTCTGTCGGATCTCACCCAACAGGTCAGGAAGTAACTCTAAGGTGGCTAACTGATGAGCTGTATCGGGGAACTGGATCTCTACCTCCAACCAAGCTAAGTCTCTCTGCAACTGTGGCTGTACTGTCAACCGAGCTATCGCCTTCTCCCGAGGCGTCTTCCGACTCAAAGCGTCAGCGACTACATTCGCCTTTCCGGGGTGGTAGAGAATCTCAAGGTCGAAATCCTTGATCAACTCTAGCCACCGCCGCTGGCGGTTATTCAACTCCCGTTGAGTGAATATGTACTTCAGACTCTTATGGTCTGTGAAGATCTGACAGGTCGCTCCATAGAGATAATGACGCCAGATCTTAAGAGCATGTACTACCGCAGCTAACTCCAGGTCATGGGTGGGGTAGTTCTCCTCATACGTCTTCAGCTGTCGAGACGCATACGCTATGACCTTACCCCTTTGCATCAAGACACACCCCAAGCCCAGCTTGGATGCGTCACTGTACACTACAAAGTCCTCTGTACCCTCAGGTTGTGCTAAGATCGGAGCAGACGTCAATCTCCTCTTCAGCTCCTCAAAACTCTGCTGACACGGCTCAGACCAGACGAACCGAGTAGTCTTCCTTAGGAGAGAAGTAAGTGGTCGGGCGATCAGGGAAAACCCTTCTACAAACCGACGGTAATAACCTGCCAATCCAAGGAAGTTGCGAACCTCCTTAACATTCTTTGGAGGTTGCCAAGAGGACACTGACTCAATCTTCGCCGGGTCGACCTTAATCCCCTCAGCAGTCACTACATGGCCTAGGAAAGCCACCTCTGACATCCAGAACTCACACTTGGATAGCTTAGCATATAGCTGGCTATCCTGTAGAATCTGTAGCACTGTCCTCAAGTGTCCGGCATGCTCCTCTCGACTTCTAGAGTAAACTAGAATGTCGTCAATGAAGACCACTACAAACTGGTCTAAGAAGTCGATGAAAATTCCGTTCATCAACTCCATAAATACTGCAGGCGCATTAGTGAGCCCGAAGGGCATCACTACAAACTCATAGTGACCATACCTAGTCCGAAATGCCGTCTTAGGTATGTCCTGATCTCTCACCCTCAGCTGGTGATAACCCGATCTCAAATCTATCCTCGAGAACACTGATGCCCCATGTAGCTGGTCCAGCAGATCATCTATGCGAGGCAGTGGATACTTATTCTTGATGGTGACCTTGTTCAACTCCCGGTAGTCGATACACAGCCTCATCGATCCATCTTTCTTCCTCACAAATAACACTAGTGCGCCCCAGTGAGAGACACTAGGGCGTATGAAGCCCTTCTCTGCTAACTCCTCTAGCTGCTTCTTCAGCTCAAGCAGCTCTATCGGGGCCATGCGGTACGGGGCCTTCGAGATCGGTCTCGTGCCCGGCTCTAACTCGATGCCAAAATCAACACTCCTTTGTGGAGGTAGCCCTGGTAAGTCGTCACTGAATACCTCTGCAAACTCGCAGGCAACTGGTATCTCCTCTACTGTCAGGCTCCTGCGCTCCTTCATGGCATAACACCAGAAGGCCTCACAACCCTGTGCTATCAATCTGGATGCTCTCACTGCACTGATAACTGTGCCGGACTTTCCGAGGTCCCAACCTCGGAATATCACTCTGTGACCCTCCTCAGTGGCGACAGTCACAGTTCTCCTACCAATATCTAAGACTGCTCCATGTCTAGTCATCCAATCTATCCCCAATATCACGTCCTCATGTGCTAAGGGCATGACTAGAAAATTTACTAACCAAATCCGGCCTCCCAGGTGAATAGGGCAGTCATAAATCTCTCGAGATCCTCTAACCTTACCCCCATCTGGTAACCCAACCAAAAAAGGTACACCCTCTACGGTAGCTAAGGACAACCTATCTACACATGCATCTGATATAAAGGAGTGCGTAGCACCCGTATCAAATAAAACTCGCACAGGTAAGTCATGGATCCAAATAGTACCTGTGGTCGCAGGTGCTGCAGGCTGCTCAGTGCTCCTCAACTCGATCACTCTCGATGGTCCTCCTCTAGTGTCAGTGGTACTACCACGTCCCCTGCCACGACCTGATCCCTGTGCCGTACTGTATGAAGCAGGATGTCCTGGAGCCCGGTACTGTTGCTGCTGCTGACTCGGGGCTCGGTACTGAGGAGGTCTCTGTACACTCTTCTCAGCACCTGCAGGAGAAGATCCCTGCTGAGAAGGGGCCCTACCGTGACGGCAGAAAGTAGCTCTGTGTCCCGGCTTCCCACAAGTGAAGCAAGTGGTAGGTGGTCTCTGGCAATCTGTCTTAATGTGATCACGGCTACCACAGTTAAAGCACTGTCAATCTCTACTGGGAGTCTGAACTGTAGAGTGGTAGCTGGACCTCCTCTGAGTCTGTCCTCGACCATAACCCGCTACTGCTGCACTGCTACCAGCATGTCCTGTCCTCTGCCGCTTATCCGGCCCACTAGACTGAGCTGCTTTCCTCGAAGCTAGCCTATCTCTCTCATAAGCAGAGGCCCTATCCTGATAATCAGACAAAGTCTCACAGCGGAATCCAGCCAGATAGGATCGGGTACTCTCTCTCAATCTCCTGGAGAAAAGGTAAACATGCTGCTCTTCTGGAGGTGCAAATGGTCCAAGTAAGGTCAACTCTTTCTAAAACTTCTTTATGGCTGCAGCAATCGGGATATCCTCAAATCCCGCCTCAATGAAATCCTGGAATCTCTCTCTCCTCAGCGAAACTGGACAGTACCTGTCCCTAACAATGTTCCTCATCTGCTCCCAGCTGGTGACTCGGCTACGAATGGTACGCCACCATGAATGGGCATCATCTGTGAAACAGGTCTGCACCAAATCCACTTGTCGATCCTCGGGGCAACGTATTGCCTCCAAAGCAGTCTCTATCTTCCCTATCTAGTGCTCCACCTCTAGCCCTATTTCTCCACTGAATGAAGGAACCTTCTGAGAGTTGAAAGCCTTCAACCACTCATCCGGTCTCGGTGCTCTAGACCCAGCAGGCGCTCTATCAGCATTAGCTCTCCTCTCAGATACAGCCGGCACCTGAGACACTCCCTGTGTCACCTGAGCTGACCTAGCCGGTACCACCGGTGGTACCTGGGTAAGTCTCTCAACTCTAGCAGCCTCTTCCATACGCTCGACGTATGCTCTATACTCCCGATACTCCGATGCTCCAATAGAAACACGTCCAGACTCAGTCGAACGTGCTCCCTACGCTCCAGACCTAGCAGCGGTCTCATGCCTGACCTCAGGGCCTACACTCTCAGCTACCTCTTCCACAGCAGCCTTTGGTATGCTTGCTGCAGGTGGATCCTCTCGAGGAACTCGTCCTCGACCTCTCCCTAGTGGAGGTCTACCCCCACGACCACGCCCTCTAACAACAAGGGCGCTATCAGCTCGATCCTGTCTGACTGGGGGAAGGGGGGACGACCCCTACCTCGGCCAGTCACTGATGTAGCCCTGGTACGTGCCATCTGCACGAACGGTAACAGCTACAATTATAATCTAACTAATCTATCATAACAGTAAAAGTCTATACTAATAATACTAAGAATACCGAGATCCGCAGAGGTAGTGGTGGTCATCCGTACTTTCTATCCCAACCCGACTCTGTATGCATTTTAAAACCAAAATCTTCTTTGGAAAACTCAGACCCCTTTCGGGTTCTGTTTATTTACTTATATGACCTTTTTAGAAGATTTCAAGTGCCATTGTTGCCAACCTAGTGCTCTGATACCATGTTGTAACACCCCAAATTTTACAACTTGGGGAGTTACTGGTGAGGACCGCACAGTGGGTCCCGACCTTAGTTTGACAACAACTTAACATGATCTTACAACAAGGCACAGATAAGGAAAACTAGAAATCATAAAATAATTCTTAACAATGTATGAATGTGACCAGAACAACTAACAGCCGGAAAACGTAATATAACAAAGTACGGAAAGAACGGCAAGAAACAAAGTCCAACTGAAAACCCACAATAGGAGAAACTGTAAAACGTCCTAAAGTACGACACCCCGGCTGACCACTACCGTCCGGATCACTCGGCACCTGCTCTAATCTGTGGCAAATCTACACGACATATCAATAGTTAGCTAACTATCCAAATATAAGTAGAATGACAACAACACAAACACAAGCAGAAATAAAATAAACAAACATCATGCTGGCACTCAACCGTTTATTATCTATTATTTAAGTGATTCACATTATTCAATTTAAGTTGTGGCACGAGAGCTATTAACAGCTCTCGCCTCCGTTCCTTATCCAACTGGGTGTAGGTCTAGCTGACCTCCGCCGGTAGCATCACTACAAACCGAGTATGGACTAGTCCCTAAAGAAACCCCCAGCGCTCGCAAGCTAACTGAGCAGAATGCCACCGCCCGTTACTCTTAGGCCAAGTATATGTCGGTAAATATATATCACAACCTATCTCTCTAAACATTTCAATCACACGCCACTATCATCATTCATGCTCATATTTAGAAGTCAGCTAAGTAAGCCCAAAGGACTTACCTGGTATAAAGCTCGACTCTTTGTAAACCAGACTCGCTCTGTAAAGTGTAGCAACTCAGTTGCCTGTCAAAGGGGATAAGTACATTAGCACACTCCCAAGTAATTAGAAGTCTAAGACTTCTAAGATAGAAGAACGTAGTAAGACATAACTAGTTACAGTACTAATTTAGGGTAAAATGACCATTTTACCCTTGGTCCTGGATCTTCCAAATTTTCCGAATTTCATGTCTAAACTCCTATTCGAGACCCTAAAGTCATATTCTAACTCCTAAAGTTTAGTTTGGTTACAAACTGACACTTTTCCTATTTTCCTATTTTCCGAAAGATCGTAAAGGTCTAATTTCGGTTTCAAATATAAAATTCGTAACAGCTTATAAAATCTCCGAACTCATTCTCTAAATCATCTATGATGTTCCAACTAACCTTAGGAAAAAGAATTTCTCAAAACTGTTCACCCATTATTTTTATAAAAATTCTCAAAGTTGACTACTCCCTTTACAAATTCTATACTTAGCCAAAATTCTAAGGTTTACAAAAGTGCTTAACTACCCTACTTTGGGAGCTTATAACTTCTAATCCGACCGTTCATTTCTTCTCAAATTTTTATACACTAAACTACATATATCCATCTATCATCTATTAAAATTTCAACGGTGGATCTTCATTCAAACTCTCTAACATTGGTTTCCAATATTGCCCGTTTCTAACTTCAAAACTGAAGGAATTGAATGTATACAACAGCCGCCCCTTATTTCTATCTTTATTGTTATCCAAAGATCATAAGTTTGACTCTCTAAGAGGACCTCACAAAGCTCAGCCCTTACCTTCACTTCTCATGCTCAAACTCCCTCTCCCAACAACATCACAACAACCTTAAACCTATGCAGATCTTTGTACAAAACGTAATTCTTTACACCTAGAGTACATGGGATCAAGCTGTGGGAGAGAGGAGAATTTACCTTCTTCAGTTTGACGGTCCTGAGATGTCTGCTCTCGGTTTCGAAGAAGGCTCGTATGTTCTTCCTAACACAAGGATAGATGGGACGAAGTGAGACAAGCAGGAGGGAGGCGACTGCAAAAGAGGAGTGTCCAGAACCGTGATGTACTCACCTTCGTACAGCAAGCAGCGACTTGTCTGAGGCTCCTGCACAACGTAGTCGAATGAACGTGGTAGAAGAGAGTGTTCCGTCATCCTGCTCGCGCACAAACAGCCCAGAGAAGTCGGTTAAATCGTTACGACAAAGGTGAAGAATGAAAGGCTGTTGCAAACCTGGTTGCGAACTCGTACCGGAGATCTCTTGGTGGCTTCTTCGGTTCTGTCAGGATGGTAGAGAGTAGGCTGTAGGCGATGGAGTTGACGGAACGAGAGTTGGAAGACCGAGCGGCAGTTGTTGGCTGAAGGAAGGAGATCGTGAGTATCTTTTGTGAAGAATTCTTCTGTTTAAGGCAAGCGATCGGCAGGGAAGGAAAGTGCAGATCGTGTGCAGAGGGGTGTAACGTTGTGTAACGGCTGCGTGATTGTAGCTGAACAGAAGATGCTGTTACGTGGGAGTTTAAGAGCAATTAATTGCTGCAGATCTTTTGTTGGCTGAAGAAGGCAAGGAGCCGTTCTTCCTGGGCTGGAGCAGGCGTTGGCAAACTGCTGCTGCTGGGCTGGGCTCTGGCTGCAGAATGCAAGGCCGAACTGGGCTGAAGACGGGCAAGGCAACAGCTCTTCCTGGGCTGAAGATGACAAGGCCGCAACTCTTCTTGGGCTGAGCACACGCTGGGCTGGAGAAGGCACTGGCTGGCGCTGGGCTGAACGGGCTGCTGGCGTTGCTGGCGCTGGGCTGTCAACAGCCTGTCTGGGCTTGTCATAGACTTGTCACAGCCTTGTCTGGCCTTGTCACAGACTCGTCACAGCCTTGTCTGGCCTTGTCACAGCTTCGTCACAGCCTTGTCTGGACCTTGTCACAGCTTCGTCACAGACTTGTCCGGGCCTTGTCATATTCTAAATTAGGGCTAAACTTATTATTTTTTGTGAAGGTAAGCTACCTAAAATGATAAATTTTATAAAGATCCTATCATTTTATGTGAAGGGAAAGCTACATAAAATGATAAACTTTTAAAGGATTTCATCATTTTATGTGAAAGGGGATCTACATAAAATGATAAATTTTATCATAATATGTCTAACTAAGTAGACGGATATGAATCAACTGATCGAGATCGGGTTTATAACAGAAATAGACGGAATAAAAATTCCGGATATTACAAAAGATGTCTACACGAGCTTTTGTCGATTTTTCAAGTATTTTGGCGATCTTTTGGACGTTATCAACATATCCGAGGATCAAGCCTTGTGGTGGTTCGAATTCGAAGTTCCAAAGGAAACAAGCCTAGAGCAAAGAAGAAGACAAGAACCCGAGTTGGTGCAAGTTTTTCACCAACTCATGTTTTTATTGAAGAAAGCAAGCTGAAGTCTCAAGAATCTCGGTTCAATAGGAAGAATCTCGGCTGAGATTTTGGGTCGAGATTCCTGTTCTTGCAGCTTCGACACTTTTCACAAATTCTCAAAGTGACCCTTTCTTTCCTCCTTTGGCGGAGTGTAGCCTTGGTGTTGCAGGTTGTCCTTTGGCTAGGGGATCCCATATTTGGAAGGGGGAGAGAGACAACCCTCTCATTTGGAGAGGAATAACAACATCAATTTGTATTTTGTAAGTGAGATTTGAGAGGTTTTTGAGTAGAAATTGTTGAAGGTTGTTGTAGATCCGATTCAAACCAGTTGTGGTGTTGTAATACTCAGTTTTTGAACATCAAATCCAGCTAAGTATCGTATCTTCTTGCTCATTACTCTCTATGGATTGCATGTATGCTTCTTTGTTGATTTTTGATCTAGAAATGCATGTTTTAGACTAAGTACTTATGATTATAGGGTGATGAATTGATGCTTATGGCTTGGATGATGATAGAATGAACTTGCATGTTAGTCTAGGATGATTTGGTTGCCCAAAACATAGCTCTTCGGAATCTCGGCATGTTCTTCATGGGATCACGGCCGATATTTTGCATGATCCACTCGAGATTTTCCTCTATTGCCCGTAAATGATGAGTCTTTATGTTAGGGTGTTAGGTTGCTTAAATTCTAGTGTTCTTTTGGGTTGAATCTAGCTTATGTTTACCTAGTGCTAGTAAAATAAGTGAGGAATGAGACTTACCTGGTAATTTCTCCTCTTAGATATTGATGATGATGAACTCTAGGTAGTAAAGGTGTAAGAACCACTATTGGATTGTGCGTGCTAGGATTGTTGCATAAGTCGAACCTATTCCGAGACTTACCCGGTAAGGATTGGTTTGAGCCTTAGGCAGTGAACTGGTTAGTGTTAAATTCTTATCCTTAGTTCCTTGAGACTTACCTGGTAATAGGAACCTTAAAGCGGGAGTAGTGGAATATGAGACCTCCCCGTAATTATTCCCATTGAAGAAACACCTTTCCCATAGCAACTGCAACCTTGTCCTATATGATTAGAAACTTGAATCCAATGCCATAATCGGAAATCTTGAACTCTAGAATCCGCTTTGTTTCATTATTCACGCATCTTGTATTGTGTTGTTTGTTTGCTTGATAACTTTGCATATCATTGATCTTGGATAGATCACCAACAAAACCAACCAAAAATATCATGATTTTAATTTCTTTATTCCTTTCTCTTTTACTAGTTTAGATTTGCCCTATTCATGATCACTAGTTTGATTTAATTTCACCTTAGTGTTTGTGTTCGACCTCGGAATACTAGCCTTCCTACGAAACGACCCATACACTATTGGTACGCTAGGTAGAGCTAGGAGATTATTACGAGTTATAGTTTTAAGACATCGTGTGCTACATTCTAGGAAGCGAACAAGTTTTTGCACGTACCAAAAGTAGTGAACATCTCACTTCTAGAAATGTATCAAAAAAGGTGCAAACGCCGGACTAGAGATTTGGACTAAGCCGATCAGCCTAACCTAATAAGGCTGATCAACCTTACTACATGATGAACCCGCTTCAACGAATTATCTTTCTTCTTTATTCCCTTTTGCTTTGGGTTGTAATTTCAACCCGTTCAATTGGACGGTTTTGATTTATAGATTCTATTAGGTACAAATCTATATTTTTCTATGATAGATTTGGTTGTTATCCTCTAGGGACAAATATGTTTTATGTTAAGACATGATTTGGTAGTTTAGATATATCTTATCTTATTAGAGTATAGTTATTATTTGATATTAGGGAGATATGTTATGTTCTGTCCCTATAAATGAGGCGTTTCACCCTAGGTTTTAATCATCTCTACTTTTGCAGTTTACAGGTTTTCCGCTGACGAGTTTTACCCTATGGCCGATGGCCTTACTACCCTTGGTCAATCAGTTGGCTTGTTTTTGAGTCCTTAATAAAGCTTTTGAGTATTATTCATGTATGTTTGACTAATTATCGTCTCTTATAAGGTTTAGAAAGACTGTCTACATTGATTTATGAATTTGAATTGATTTTATGAATTTTGGATGCATGTTTATATGAGTTAAGGTTTATATGAGTTAAGGTGGTATTTGGATTATTCTTGTCAAAATGCAAGAGCCGAGTTTGTTATCTTCCTTTGCTATATGTTCTTGAAGGTGTTGGTGGAAAAATGCGAGAGTCGAGTCACTAATACCTCTGTATTGAGTTTGATGTGAAGAATAGGTGATGTCTTGGGTACACGACAATCAACGGGGTGACAACCACTGATATATGCCAAGCAAAGTCATTACCACGTAACAATGAGACGAAGTTGTTTCTTGTATAACTAGACTTACATTCAATTGTGGAATTGTCATTTGAGACCTATCTTATATGCATGTTGTAGTGATCTATATTCTAGAATTTCTTTACGGATTGATTATCTATTTCCGTCTTTCGAATTATCTAGCTTTGGTTCCGAAAAGTACAATAACTTCCCTCTCCCTTACTACTATAGTTTCACGTTGCTTTTTGCAGTGACCCACTCTATTGAGTCGGATCAACCTTCCTTTTTCTTTGTCATTTACTTTTGCTTCGAGTCTTCAGCTGATTGACTATATTCAGTCTGATCAACCTTCCTTTGTCTTTGTTTGTGTTGTTTTACTTTTTGTTTACATTTGTTTTTTTTTAATCTTTATCTAGTTTCTAAATTAATTTGTCAAAGAAAGGCAACGGCTTCCTTGTGTTCGATTCCGACTCCCTTTACTACAGTGGGTCTTGTATTTATTTGCGAGATCTGAGGGTCACACTTCAACACTCATTAGTGCTCTACAAGTAGATTGGTTCTTTGGGTTAGGAAGTCCTCCGACTCCGGTAGTTCTTTAATAAGTAAGCATCTAAATGTCCCTATTGGTGAGGGACATTGTAATAATTCAAAGAAGACTAGGTTATACTCCCCAAATTCTTGTATTCTTATTATATTCAATCCGAAAATGAAGAGACCGACCAACCAGCTGGCTAAAGACATGTCCTTCAAGATGAAGTTGTTACATTCCTATTTCATTCATATTGTCGTCCAAAAAACCCAAACGAGGACGTGCATTAATCATCAAGACCTGGTAATTACAGATCTTTAGGTTAAGAGAAAAAAATTTGACCTCCCCCGCTTGATTATGCATCACATTGTTCATTGTTCTATGAACATGCAACACGGCTTGCCCTACCTTTGTTTGATTAGGGGAATGTTGAGGGATTTGACTTCTACTTGCCAAAAACTGAGGTTAAGTTGGGTCAGGACATGAGAAAATTCCGATGGAAATTTATAGGGATGAGCACCGGTTTAAAACCGAAACCGAAGCGAATCGCAAACCCAAAAAATGGAAACCGCAAACCAAACCACATGGTTGCGGTTCGGTTGTGGTTCATACCGCACGTTGCGGTTCGAACCGCAAATGAACCGCATTTTGCGGTTTGCTTGCGGTTGTGCGGTTTTTTTTTTTTGCGGGTTTTGCAGTTTGGTTGTGGTTTCCGCGGTTCGGTTGCGGGTGACAGTTCAGTTGTGGTTTGCGGTTCAGTTTCGGTTTGCAGTTCAGTTGCGGTTTACGGTGCGGTTCATCAACCGAACTGCAAACCGCAACGCAAAATATGTTGAACAGCATACCGAACCGATTAGTTGCGGTTCAGTGAACCGAACCGCAATCTGCTCAACCTTAGAAATTTAATGGGAGCAAAGGAAGTGAGAAGTAGAATGTTGTAGAGAAAGATGAGAGGAAGTGAGAGCACTCCAAATAACATCTTTTTCCATTATCATTCTATTCCATTCTCTACCTCTTTGAGCTAAGGACGTCCGCGGGTCACGGGTCACCCGTGATCCGGCGGGTCCGGGTTCCCCCGGGTCGCGGGTATGGGTCGTCAGATCCTTACCCGTGACCCGCCGGGTCGACCCGTAACGGTCACAAGAATTCAAAAAAAAAAAAAAAAAAATCCCAACGGAAATATACTTTAATAAATCTAACCCAAAAACAATTCTATAAATACCCCAAACCCAATTCATTTCATCTCACACCAATTCTCATTCAATCATCTATTCACTCTCTCAATCTCTCCATAATTTTTAACTCTTACATTCAATTACTCTCCTAATCTCATATTCTCATTCTCTTATTTTTCATTTTACCGCTCTTACTACTACATTCTATTATTCAAAAAAAAAAATGTCTAGCCGAGAAAGACGTTCCGTTAGTGGTGCCGGTCCTTCATCCGGCGAAGGTTTTACCCGAGGACGGCATTCCGTTAGCCTCCAACCGGTTCGGATTTAAGGCGAGACTTATTAAGTGGAGATCACGAGATCTTCGAGGAGGAGGATATCACGGAATCACCTACTTTCCCCAACACCCAAGAATCCGAGACCGAATTCACAGAGGAGCTGGAGGAGGAGCGGCCGTTGAACAACACTCAACTAACGGCGGCGGTCTTCCGATTTTGGTTTACAAAAGGTGCTCCCGATGCCAACGGAGTTTACTATGCCAAATGTAATTTTTGTGCGGCACAATACAAGCATAAAAAGGGAGAAGGCTACGGGAACTACAAGAGGCATATCCGGAACAAGCATCCCGAAAAAATGGGATTAGCATGAGGGCAAACACAACTTACCGGGTACGCATCTACTTCTAACCAACCTCCTTCTCTATTTACATATGGTCATTCTTCTTCTATGGATGCATTTTCGAAAATGTTGGCCGTAGATTCTTTAGCATTTAGTTTTGCACAAAATGTTGGTTTTAATGATTGGATGCAAAATCATGCTCAACCCGCATACAAACCGATTTCTCGCCAAACCGCTAAAAGAAAAATGATGCATAAATATAAAATTTATAAAGAAGAATTGATTAAATATTTTATGGATAACGGTGATATTCAAGTTTCTATTTGTAGTGATATTTGGACCGACGGTTTTCAAAAAAATTCATATATGGGTATTACTTGCCATTTTGTTGATAAATTTTAGATTTTAAACAAAAGAGTTTTAGCATTACGAGTTTTCAACGAACAACACACCGCCCAAAACATTGCTCGTTTGATTGAAAATGTTTTGGAAGAATATAGATTAGTTTCACGAGTTTTTTCAATCGGTTTTGACAACGCCTCCTTTAACACGGCTTCCATTAGAGATTTAACCAACTATTGTAAGCCGACGATTGGAGATAAATTTTTTCACATTAGGTGTGCCACTCATATTTTAAACTTGTGTGTTCAAGACGGTTTAGCATACGTTGGACATTTAGTACAACCTATTCGAATTATTCTTAATGAACTCTGGTCTAAAAAAAGTGTACGTACTAAATGGTATGCATATTATAAACAAAACAACGTTTATCCTAAAAAATTTCCAAAAGATGTTTGTACAAGATGGAACTCTACTTACAAAATGATTTACGAATCATATGAATATCGAGAACTTTTAAGGAAACGGATGACTGCCCTAATCCTACCTAATTACCCCTCTAACCACGGATGAGACTCAGCAGAGGATTTGGGTAATTAGGTAGGATTAGGGTTAAACAAAATGTTGTTTTGTTTAACCCTAATCTTGTGACAAAAGATGTTTGTCACTACCGCCGAGACAGATGAGAGGAAGTGAGAGCATACGTTGAACATTTAGTACAACCTATTCGAAATATTTCGATGCTATTTGGGTAGTGTAAACAAAACAACGTTTCCTTAATCTAATCCTAACCCTAATCCCCTCTTAACCCTAATCCTACCTTATTACCCCTCTAACCACGGATGACTACCGCTCCTGCTTCTTCTCTCTCACAACACGGACGAACAACAGCCCTCCTGCTTCTTCTCTCTCGCGGCACGAACTAACGAACAGCAGCCACCAGCCACCTGATTGAGTCGCCACCGAGCCCTGCGCCGCCTTCCGCCGACCGCCACCGTAGGTCCGGTAAGTCCGTGCCTCCCTTCTCCTCCTTCCGTTCCTTCTCTGTTCCGAAACTCACCTTCCGCCTCATCAGAAGACGACGCCGCCACTGCCCTCGACCGCCTTCCCTCGTTCGCCGGCGACCGCAACTGCTAAGCCTCGCCGCTGACCGCCGTGCTACCGCCGAGCCCAGTCGTCGTCCTGCAGCAACCGCAACCGAGCCGTCGACTCCGGTAAGTCGCCCTCTCTTTCCCTCGCTGTTAATTCCTCCTCCGCCCTCGGTTGATCGGGACTCACCACAACTTTTCGACTTCCCGCAACAGTAACAAACCGACCACAGTGAGGCCGCCCGGAACGCTAGCACACCGCCCCGTCGGACTGCAACTCCGGTAAGAAGTCTTCTCCGGTTCTTCTTCCCTTCGGTCTTCTTGCGAGTTTTTTGTGAGACCGTATTGTGTATAGACGGTAGATAGGTGCTGAAGTGTGAATCCTTTCCCTGCAGTATATATATATATATATATATATATATATATATATATATATATATAGGATATATATAAGAACATATATACATTTATTTACGGAAGTGTGCTTATATCCGTACGAGGAGGAAAAATATATATATGTGTAGATATATATACACATGTATAAGACGAGATAGTCACCGGGGAAGGGGAGTGTTGTTCTTTTTTTTTTTAAATTAAATTGAGATTTGAACTTATAACTTATAAGAATTATCATAGAGAAACTATTTTGGAAAACATGTTATAAAAGAATTTAGTAGAATTCGAGGATAAAAATTTGAGAAATGTCGGCGCTAAGGGTAAAACGGTCTTTTACCATAAGAAGGCTATTTCCGTAATTCCTTCGCATGAGGTTGGACATCGAGATGTGATTTTTGATACACATGCCTTATTTGACAGGCGTTTGAGTTACCACGAGTACGGACTGTTTGAGAAGTGTTAGAGTATATTTTGACTCAGGTAAGTCCTTGCGACTTACTTAGCCAATTTCTGGATATTAGTTGAGTGATAGTGGTTGTGTGTGCTATGTGCGTGTGTTAATAATAATAACTTGCTAGGACGACTGTTATTATTACGTTTAAGGCCCAAGTGTATGTATAACGGGTCGTGACATCACTGCCCAGCTCTGACAGGAGACTGGGAGGTTCTCTATACCCAGACCAGGCAGGTACAAGGTGAGATGCATCGGATCCATTCCTGATGGTTACACGGGGGCGGAGGCGAGGTTTGGGAATCCCTCGTGTCACAAAATAAGTATCATTAGCGTGAAAGAGTAACTTAACTCAAGATAATAAAATGGACTTGTTTGAAAGCATGATGGGTGTTTATATTTTTATGTGTGTGTGTGTGCTACTATTATTCTTCTAATATTTAGATAACTAGCTAACGGTTCCTCTTGTTGTGTTTTTAGATTTACCGCAGGTTAGACCAGCAGCTGAGTGATGCGGAAGTAGTGGTCAGCCGGGTCTCCGTACTCCTTAGAGTGGGGGTTGGGGTTGTGTTTGTCTTTTCTTTCTTTTGGTTGAGACAGTTGTTCGTTTCCTTTGTTTAAGTACTTTAGGCTGCTAGACCGTGTTGCATTCATTACCTTAAAAATACTATTTTATGAATTTCGGTTTTCCTTATTTGTGTCTTGTTGCAAGATCCTAGTAATATTGTTGTCAAACTGAGGTCGGAACCCACTGTGAGGTTCTAACCAGTAATGTCCCGAGTTCTGAGAATTCGGGGTGTTACAAATCGGTGATATAAACAAAGGTAAGAGAACTACGTGGGCTTTGATTCCTCCTCCCCGAGAGGATACGTAGGCAACCGGGATTCCGGTTCAAGCCCAAATCTTCCCTTTTTTTTTTTTTTAAGTTTAAGACTTAAACTTAAAAAAGAACAAAATAAACTAATAAAAAAAGGAGTTAAACTTAAAAAAATTGGACTTAAACTTTAAGTCCAATTTTTTTAAGTTTAAGTCCTCTTTTTATTAGTTTATTTTGTTCTTTTTTAGGTTTAAGTCCAATTTTTTATTAGTTTGTTTTCTTCTTCTTTTTTAAGTTTAGGTCCAATTTTTCTCTTCTATTTATTTTCTTATTTTTTTATGTTTATTTCCATTATTTTTTTATGGTGAGGTGGCCGACCCGTCGACCCGCCGGGTCTGACCCGTGACCCAGCTGGTCGCCGACCCAGCGGGTCGGCCACATATACGGGTCCGGGTCTGGGTCACCCTCCCCGGACCCGTCGACCCGGCGGGTCCGACCCGTGGACATGCTTACTTTGAGCTTAATAAGCATATCATTTTGGTATATATCCTTTATTCCTACTTCATAGATCTACTAGTTTGTTTATGTAAGTGTAGACATTTGAGGCATTTGTGGAGCACACATGACACATCTATAGATGAATGTCTTGATACACACTAAGGGATTCACTGCGGTCAATGAAGTCAAGGTCAAGACAAACTTGATTAAAGTCTAAAAGTAAAGTGAAAAACATCGAGAGAAAGTATAAGAGTGTTTGACTAGGCCCGGGCGGAAGACGGCCTGCTCCTCACATCTGCATTGGATCCCCAAATTGATATGATTGGATAACGACCTTCTCTTTTAATCAATAGTATACTTCGTTTTGTTATTTTGAGGTATGCGTGAGTAGCTTCTCTCTATTCTAGGGTCTAGTGAGCACGACGTGCATTGATCAATGATACTGGATTGAGTTTATGTCTATGAGTTATGGTAGTATCAGTTATACTATATGTTCCGCAAAGGGTGACCTTGACTTTAAATGCAACATAGTCCTCACACCTCAATGCCTTGTTTAATATGATGAATCGGCTACTATCTTGTGCCGCAAGCAATGTCCTATCAACGTGTGACAATCATCGAAGTCGTCTTTACATAACTCTATATTACTTTTGGTATTATGGAATTGGCTTTTGGGATCTATTATATGCATCATCTAGATTTTGGAATGTTTTATCTATATTGATCATCTATTTCTTCACTAATTCTATACCTTGAACTTGTTTTCGAACATTCTAAAGACCCAAACTTTCTTCTATCTTTTTGTTCTTTCTTATACACTGTTTTATGTATCGATCAAGCACTTTTCTAGAGGGCTGTCGGACGACCTACCCTACCTAAGTCTGGGATTTTGCTCCGATTTTCTCTATGGTTATACCATTATTGATTTATGGTTTTGTAACCGAATTTTGTCCCGGTCGACCTAATCCCGTTAGACGAGATCCTTCTTACGTCTTCACTTTTTAGTTTTGTTTTGTGATCCTTTCTCTTTATATATATATATATATATATATATATATATATATATATATATATATATTCTACTTTATTTATTGGTTTTGATTTCTTAATTAATTCGTTAAAGTGAGACATTGTCTTTCTTGTGTTCGATCCTGACCCTCTTTACTACAACGGGTCTTGTAAGTATTTGTGAGACTTGAGGTTAACACTTCATCCTCATCAAATTGACATCGTTGTTAAGGAGGCGCGGAGTTGTTTTGAGTTATTAATTCTAGAAATTTTTGTTTTTAATCTTTTTCGTTTTTCTTTATTAAGTGAAAAGGAAGTAGTGTTGGGAAGCTCTTTACACCAGCAAACCAAAACATGAAAGAAAATTACACAATAGGCATATAAGGTCCGATGATCATCCCACCACTCGGGAAATATATTCGACCGACATAGTGCAACCAACCCACCCATTGCTACAACCATGTATGCCAATGACGGATTGATCCTCGCTAATGTCGTTGCTACAATCGTTGAACTACAATATCAAGTGATTGCAATGCCCCAACTGATCGATGACACCCAAGATAGGGAAATGGGCCAATGGATACACAACAGGCAACCGACGATGTTAAAACAACACTTGTTTAAAACTACACAAATGCGTCATAGAAAGAAACACTCCAACTACTCTAGGTGGATGCATGCATTCAACCCACATCGCCCATTTAAGTAGAGTAGATGCTCCGTAAATTGTTGTCGTGGACATTGAATTGAAGATCGGGTTGAACAACTTGCTCTCCTCTAACGCCTTTTCTAGATTGGCTACTGATGACCCTATGAGACATATGGAAGAATTCTCTGACTTTGTGTGCATCGTCAAAGTCCATAATGTCCTACCTGAAACTATAAGGATCATAACTGAAAAATCCACCTTAGTTATATATTTGCATATGTGATGATGAAAGACTTAACACAAATTAGCGGTTTTTATACTAGCAAAATATCAATTATATTTCTAGATTGCATAGGTTTGGTTTGTGTTTGTTAAATGTGTGCAGGCCTTCAATAGAATTTCAAAGGATGAAAGGAGGCCTTGTCAACAAATACAAATGACAAGTGCATAGATTGAAGAAGCATTTCAAAGGTTTAAAGCGGAGGCCTTGAAAACCATTTCAAGGGATCAAAGACAAAACCGTGAAACAAGATTCAAAGTATATGAGGGCTGAAAGGAATTCAAATTTAGAATCAATCTCAAACAACCAAATCTACCAAGGATCAAGAGAAGATCTTCCAAGGTGATATCAAGAAGATTTAGCCAACACAAAAATATCATGGAGATCTCGACCAACAAAAAGATCTTGCAAAGATCTTAACCAAATATACACAAAGTTTGAAGATCTCTTCCAACAAATCTTAAAAAGATGTCGAAGATCTTCAACCAAATATTCTCAACAAACAAGAAGATTTCGGAGCTCAAACGACAAAATCTTTAATAACTCTTTTCAAGAAAAGATTACGGAAAAGAAAAATCAACGTGCGTTAAGGAGATGAAGAAGATATGGAATATCTACAACGGCTATCTCATCTCAACATACACCGTTTTCAATGGAGAAGAAGAAACATCAACAGTGGTCATCTTCTCAACGGCTAGAAGAATTCTCCATCGAAGACTATAAATGAAGATGTCGATTAAAGAGAAAGACATCGATCTTACACGGAAACATATAAGTCTTCAAGCTATCCAAAAGCATCTTCATTCATTCCAAAAGTTTTTCTTCTTCTTAGATTACAACAACTTACTTCCTTTTGAGAGAGAAAAACACGAGAGCTCATTGGAATATCTAGAGAGTGTTATACTCGAGTGTGTGTTACTCTGCGAAGTAACTAGGCTATTATAGCTAGTTTAAGAGTTGGAGCTAGATCGTAGCATTGGCTATAGTGAGAGAAGAAGGGGATTTCTTCTAGGTTGTATCTAGACTCTTTGAAGCTGATAATAGATAGTTAGATCCTACGGGTAAAGAAACCCTAGGACACAGACGTAGGTTGTTAGAGCTGAACTTTGTGAACATATCACCGCATCGATCTTTTCATTTTAGCATAATCTCTTGCTTTATTGTGACTAACATTGCTTTGTAGGTTTACGAAGTCAAGACCCTTGAAATCAGTTTCAAAGCCCTTGAAAATCAGTTTAAAGCCCAGATCACCAGCTAAGGCCCCTAAATGACCGCTTAGTGATACAGGAGGTAGGGGTGTCACAAAGAGCTCAAATCGATATCAAGGCCTTTGAAATTCGTTTCAAAGCCTTGAGATAGGTTTTTGCGAAAAACTTCTCATACTCTATTCAACCCCCCTTCTAGAGTATTTATATCTTACGGTTCTTCAATTGTTATTAGAGCTAGACTCACATATATTGATTTAACCATCAGTGAGACTAATCATGAACTCTGTAGGTGATGGAGGATTCGCTCAAGGAAGATCCACATATCGACCACCACTCTTGTGGCAACAACTTTGCCCATTGGAGAGCACTAATGCAAATGTTTGTTATTGATCAGGACATGGAACTATGAAACATTATTCAAAATGGCCCTAAAATCCCAACCACCACGCTTGAAGGAGTCCAAGTAGCACAAAAAGAAGTTGACTTCACACAAACCAACTTGGATAGTGTTTCAAAGAACTACAAGGCCGTGAACTTGCTCTATTGTGGATTGGATGCTAATGAATTCAACCATTTCTCATCATGCAATAGTGCAAAAGAAATCTGGGACAAACTTGTTGTCACTTACGAAGGAACAAGTCAAGTCAAGGAAATAAAGATAAGCATCTTCCTCAAACAATATGAGCTATTCAAGATGAACTCAAATGAATCAGTCAAAGAAATGTTCATAAGATTCACCGAGATTGTGAACAACCTGGACTCACTTGGGAAGTCTTCACAAACGAAGAGAAAGTAAGGAAGGTTCTAAGGAGCTTACCTAAAGCCAAGTGGGGACCAAAGGTGACTGCAGTCGAAGAAGCTCAAAATCTCACAACACTTTCTCTTGACGACCTTTTTGGAAAACTCATCACTCACGAGATGGTTCTTGGTGAAGAAGATGGAGCTCCCATCTAACACAAAGAACTTGGCTCTAAGATCTAAGAAGGATGAGATACCATCAAACGAGGAAGATAGTGATGATGAATATGAGGAAGATCCATTTTCCTTGATCTCTAGGGGTCTTGTGAAAATTCCTCAAATGAAGAAGCAGTTTGCAAACAATAAAGAATATCCGTGAACATCAAGACCTCGAGGTAAGTTTTCTAACCCTAACAAGAAAACAAAAATTCTGACTTGTTTTGAATGTGGTGAAACAGATTATCTCATAAAGGATTGTCCACAAAATAAGAGGAACAACTTTAGGAAGAATGATTGAAAGAAGAAAGCTATGGTAGCTTCATGGAGTGATTCAGGCTCCACAAATGAATTAGAAGACGGAAAAGAACAAGCAAACCTTTGTCTTATGGCCGATCATGAAGAAGATCCATATCATTATGTTGATGACGTGGTAAGTACTATTATGTCTCAACCTGAATCTGATCTTCCAAAATTTCTTAAAGACATAATCATATGTGATAAAGAACAAAGAATAAGGATAAGTTCCTTCAGAAAAAAGCTTCTCAAACAAGAGAAACGATTAACTGATATGTCTTTGGAGATTGAAAATTTTAACACTGAAAAGTTAGACCTTGATATCAATATCAAGGCTTTGGAATCAAAAAATGCAATTCTCAAGGGCAATCTCTCTTCTCTCCATCGAAAATACATCAATCTAGAGAAAGAAAAGGTTGATCTAACTGTGATGTGTCAAGACAAGAAGGCTGCACTTATTCAATTCACTCATTCGAAAGCTAACCTTGGAAGGATAATGGGTGAGCAACAATCTTCTCTTAACAAAAATAGTATAGGCTACCACGTTAGTTTTCCTAGGAAAACGACTACCACTTTTGTCAAAGCTAAAGGAAGTATTCATATGCCCACTGTTCGCTCTCAGACGTGTGTGTATGGTGAACGATATAACTTTAAATTTATAACCTAAAATATAAGCCTGAAACAATATGCGAACCCGCGGTGTACAGATCAATTCTAATAACAACAAATACTCTAGGGTCGAACACAGGGACTATGTTGAAATAAAGCACGGCAATTCAGGTTGTCAATAAAAAACAAGCAATAAAGAAAAGGTATCAAAGATGATGTAATAATCAGATAAAGAGAATGTAGATTCTAGAGGTCAAAACATCCAGCTGTGGTTCCGACTCAAGATCTTAAAGGATAACGTGGACAAAGCTGAGGTTTGCCAGAGAAGGTATTTCTAAGGTGAGAATAGATCACCGGGTAAGTCTCACTACTCACTATCCCAAACCAAATATCCTCTCACCGGGTAAGTCTCAAGGAACTAAGGGAAGGAACTATAATCTCAAACCAACACACCACCTAAGGGGATAGAACTAACCTTTACCCAATAAGTCTCAGGCTAACTCACAAAGGTAGGATGAAGGCACACTCAAACCCTAATAAAGGATAAACCTTTATTACCGACCACTCATCATCATCGGTATACAAACAAAGGAATCACCGGGTAAGTCTCATCCTAGGCTTGCGCATGAACCAGGAAAGGTACAACAAGGATAAGATTTGGCAAACTAAAACCTCAACTCATATATGGATCAGAGAACGAATCGTCTCGCTCAGTTCATGTTCCATCTCGGTCGAGATGTTCTATCAACGGACCGAGGTGAGGTTCGGTTAAGGTATGGCTCGAGCTTTCAGGGTCCTTTGGGGTAAAGGCTCATTCTTTCATTGTCTTTCCCACAACCTTCAGCCAATCACGCTAGAATCGCACAAAGAACTTAGCCAATAATCATCATGATAACAATAATCAAATATATAAGAGAAGATGCAATATCCAAACAAGAAAAACCTTAACCCAAAGGTCTCAATAATCACTCAATCAAACAATCAAACAAACAACAAACTGCGTTCCTCAATCATAAACCAAAAGACAACAATCAAACAAACTAAGAAAACCTTCAACTTTCTTCAAAAGCCTTCAACTTTATCTTCAAAGACAACTTCCTTCCTTCCTTAAAATATCTTCAATCTTCCAAACTAATCAGCCAACTAGACATTATTCCATCCAGAAAATACATCCCAATGTATAGGAAAATCACTTGCCAAAAATAAAAGATCTTATGGCAAGAATAAAAGATCTCATGGGCCATGGGCCGTCCATCTCGATCCAGCCCAGCGGAGTCACCTCGGTCGAGATGGTACTGTAGCCATCCGAGGTGATCCTCAGCTACGTGAAAATCTCTCTAATCTGGTCCAAAATCAAACTTCTGTCCAACTTTCATGGTTCCTAAGCCTTTCTTGTAGCTCCTCAATGTTCCATAATGTAGCTCCAATGACTCCTTAGTCCCTTTAGCTCCATATCGCTCCAAAATGTGTTATTTTCCCTACAATTACAACAAAACTAGATGTATACCTCGATTCTTGCAAAGGTAAACAAAGCAACATAATGATCAAGAATATACATCCACACATGCAGATTAATGAAGATAAAACGTCCAAACCAATCTCAAAACATAGACTATAATACATGCTATCACCCACATGTTCTATTGTTGCAAAAAGGGTCTTGTAAAAACAACATGTCCATATAGAAGAAATGATCCTTACATCATTAGAAACACTTATCTTCTATGTCTAAGGAAACAAGTTAAGCAAATATGGGTTCATAAAGGTACTAGACCACCAAACATGATTGATCTTGAATATGGACCAAAATATTCCATTTGGTCGACCCGGAAAGGTTGATGTTTGCTGTTTTGCAGGATATCACCAAGGTAAAGGAGCATAAATGGATATTAGATAGTGGTTGCTCAAGACATATGAGTGGAAAAAGCTCACTATTCTCGGATCTAAAGAAGCAATCATCTGGAACCATTATGCTTGGTGATAAAGGAAAGTGTAACATTATTGGCATTGGTCAAACTGGGTATAATTCATCTAACTTCATTGATGATGTCTATCTTGTTGACGGTTTGAAGTACAACTTGCTCAGTATCTCTCAAATATGTGATAAGGGCGACAAGGTGATTTTTAATTCAGAAAAATGTAAAGTTCAAAATAAAATATCGGGTGATGTTGTGCTTACAGCTCCTAGATACAACAATGTCTATTCTATGAGTATTAACCAAGTTTCAGGAACCAAGCTAAAATGTCTCAAGGCGTTGACTGACGATCCAAGGCTTTGGCATATAAGACTTGGTCATGTAAGCATGCATACAATGAAGAAGTTTTTTTTAAAGGATTTGGTACGTGGATTGTCAAACCTAAACTTCAAGGTAGATGATCTATGTAAGGCTTGTACACAAGGTAAACAAACAAGAGGTTCATTCAAACCAAAGAAGGTTGTAAGTTCTTCTTGACCCATTAAACTTTTACATATGGATCTATGTGGTCCTATGCGTGTCAAATCTCCCAAAGGTAAATAATACATCCTTGTCATTGTGGATGATTTCTCTCGTTTTACATGGATCTCATTCTTATAGGAAAAATCTGAAGCCTTGTTTGAATTTTCAAAATTATGTAAGGAGTTGCAAACTTTGAAAAACCTACCTATTGTTTCGATAATAAGCGATCATGTTAGATAATTTGATCAACTAAAGTTTGATTTTTTTTGTGCAAAATATGGTATTTCACATAACTTTTCAGCTCCTAGAACACCTCAACTAAACGGGGTTGTGGAACGTAAGAGCCGCACCCTAGAGGACATGTCTAGGACTATGCTTCTAGAAAATAGTTTGCCAAATAATTTTTGGGCTGAAACAATTAACACTGCTAACTACATCTTGAATAGATGTTTAATATGCCATATTTTGAAAAATACTCCTTACAAACTCAATAAGGGAAGAAAACCTAATATTTCCTATTTTAAACCCTTTGGATGTACGTGTTTTGTCCATAATAATAGCAAAGACAACCTTGGTAAATTTGATGCACATAGTGACAAAACAATCTTCATTGGATAAGCAATGCTGGTACTTTGAGTGAAAGTGTTGCAGATCTAAATCTAAATCAACGTGAAGATCATATTTCTGATGAAGAAGAGATCCTAAAGCTCGGGAAAAGAATATGCAAGTAAAGATTCAAGATAACGGAGAACAATCTGAAGACCTTGAAACACATCTTCAAGACCTTGAAACAGAAAATTGCGATGCCTGAACTCCATTTCAAGGCCTTGAAACTTAACTTCGAGGCCTCGATATCGGTTCCATTGGCAATACTCCAACGGCACCTGACTCTAGTCGAGCAAATGAGCCCCAATCTTTAGGATCTATTCCATCTTACAAACAAAGAAAGTTTCAACATTCTTCATACCATCCACCAGAGAATGTGATCTCAGATCCAAACGCAGGAGTTCAGACTCGATCTAGGGTTAACAACCTATGTGCATTTTCAGCGTTCATGTCTCTTATTGAGCCCAAGAACTATGTTCAAGGTCTTCAAGAACCCGATTGGATCATGGCCATGCAAAATGAACTTAATGAGTTTGAGAGAAACAAAGTTTGGACCCTCACATCTAGACCAAAGCATCAATCCGTCATCGGCACAGAATGGGTTTTTTGAAACAAGTTGGATGAGAATGGAAAGGTCATTCGAAACAAAGCACGACTTCTAGCTCAAGGCTATAATCAAGAAGAAGGTATTGATTATGAGGAAACATTTGCTCCGGTTGCCAGGTTAGAAGTCATACGTATGCTACTTGCTTTTGCATCTTTCATGAACATAAAGTTATTTCAAATGGATGTAAAATGCGTTTTTCCAAATGGCTTCTTAGAAGAAGAAGTCTACGTTGCTCGACCCCCTGGTTTGAAAATGACGAATTTTTGGATCATGTTTTTAAACTGGACAAAGCTCTTTATGGTCTTAAGCAAGCTCCTCGAGCTTGGTATGAAACATTGTCCTAGTATCTCCTTGAAAAGGATTTCAAAAGAGTTTGATCGACAAAACTTTATTTATCAAAACCAGAGGCAACAATATTTTAGTAGTACAAATCTATGTTGATGATATATTATTCGGTGATACTAACGATTCTCTATGCAAGGAATTTTCAGATATTATGTGAAGGGAATTCGAAATGAGCTTAACTGGAGAGTAAAATTTCTTTCTTGGACTTCAAGTTACACACGCAAAGAAAAAAATATTTCTCAATCAAAGCAAGTATACCAAGGACTTGCTTAAAAAGTATAAAATGGATCAATCCAAGGTAGCAAAAACTCCTATGAGTTCTACACTTTCACTTGATCACGACAAAGACGGTAAAAGTGTTGTACAAAAGGAGTATCGAGGTATGATTGTTTCTTTGTTATATCTAACCATTAGTCGACCTGACATTATGTTTAGTGTGTGCATGTGTGCAAGATTTTAATCTGATACTAAAGAGTCACACTTGATAGCTGTGAAATTCTTAGGGTCATTGTTCGCTCCAAAAGGTGTGTGTAGACACAGTTTTAAATTTATATTCCGAATAATAAACCTGACGATAAGCGAACCCGCAGTGTACGGATCAATCGTTGTAAGGGTTTATATTCCGGAGTTGATCTCAGGGAATTGATGAGAATAATCACTGTAAAGCAATCTAACTTCAGAAGCATGCAATAGTATTGATCAAAAGCAAAAGACAAGATGAATAATAAGATGGGGAAATGTAGATTCTAAAGATCATAGTATCCAATTGTGATTTCGACTCAAGATTTCTAGAGGTAACGTAGACAAAGCTAAGGTTTGCTGAGGGAAGGTGTTGCTACTATAGGATAGATCACCGGGTAAGTCTCATTACCCACTTTCCCAAACCAAATCTTCTATCACCGGGTAAGTCTTTGTAATACCCGAAATATTTTAATTTGGTTTTCCGAATAAAATATTTTTAATTCGTTATAGCTAGTGAGGCCGGCGGGCCCAACCTTCTTTTTCTTTCCCTACTCAGCCTAATGGGCCCAATTGTGAGGCGGACAGGTCCAACTTCCTCTTCTCCACCAAAAGTGATGGGCCTACCCTTCTTTTTGCTTCTCTTCAGCAGCGTTGTGAGCCCCACGCTCTCTCCCTTTCCCCTCCTTCACGCCACTGTAATCTCGTATATCTTCAGATATGAAGATTATAACTGTCCCAATTTTGTGCTAACCACGTACGTGCCTTGCATCTTCCCAACAACCGAACCCTGTCGCCACATCTACGCAGGAAGAGGATCCATCAATCTCCAACCTACACATCCGTCACCATCGATCGACCGCGCCGGATCGCAAGAGACCTTCGCTCCGCAAGCCTAGTCAGCGCCGCCGGAGTTCATTCCCTGCACACGGCCAGCGAGTAGGTACGTATTCTCGATTTCTTCTTTCGGTCTTCTCTGGTTCTTCAAGCAATGGGCCTCCTTCTAAACACCTTTACCGCACATCCGTCATTCAGTTCGAGCAAGGTAAGAGTCTGCAGCCCTCCGTAATCGCCGACGTCCCAAACTGCAAACGGAAAAGACTAGATCACGTTCCCAGCGGGTAAGGAGAAGACTTCACGGCTGCGGATCCGACATCAAGTCGAGCACTTCCCTTCTCCTGAGTTGAGCATGCGAGTCGATGCCGTCGCTCGATCGTGGGCTGAAGTTTAGGGCCATTGTAATCACACGGGCACCGTGAGTTCTCCTGTTCATACAAATTGAACTTTACTTCAACTTTGGTACACTATGTCTAGGCTAAGTATTTTATGTGGTGAAGAGTGGAAGGCACGGTAGAGATAGGTTATTGTTCATGTGTGAGGTCAACCATGGGTGTAGTATTAGGCTTATAATTGTTTGGGAAATTTTGGTAAGTAGGCTGTTTTTAATTTATATACCACTAACTAGGCTTTTTGTATTATATTGTTAAGTAAGTGTACCCCTCTACCACTGTAAAAACCCTAGCCGTCAAGTTATTTTCATCTTCTCTCAAACTCGCCAAAGACCCCCCATTTTTTCTTCTCTGAAAACCCTTTCCATGCCTGCTTCTCCGACTCAACTTCACCCAGAAGAATGGCCTCCCCTCCTCCTCCGGCGTCCACGACTGTCGTCACTCCTCCTCCACCGTCTTCCTATTCGGCATCTCTGCCGCCGCCGCCTTCCGATTCTTCTACGTCGCCTCCTCCTCCTCCATCTCCATCCACGTCTTCGTCCTCAACCTCCAAATCAAAACCGGTAATACAATCATTTCGATATATCTTTCAAAATTTCTAGGTTTTCATTTCAATTTAATTGTTTTGTGACGCTTCAGATACGAAGATGATAAACAAGGCCCAAAATTGGGGCCATCATCAAGTACCGTTTCATTCTCTAACTACCTCAATCGAAAGCTACATGTCAATTCCATGCTTCCCCGTGTTTTTCCTACTCAAAGCAGACGATTGGCTATTTGATGTGTGATTTGCTTGTAAGTAGGTGATTTGTTGGTTTGATGTGTGAATACACAGCGATCTAATATAGTCAAAATACTTGCTCTGTTGGATAAGTGGGATATTGATTGGCATGTATACGATTTGGCGTATTGCCAAACTTACTAATGACTCAATTCTAAAAAGTAAATCTAGCTATTAGCTAGTTTAATTCATGGATTATGAAGTATATAATCTGATATGGTGTATCTTATTGTTGTGTAACATACCTGGTGAACAATCTGGTACCATTTGAGAAGCCATGCCTCGGTGGATGCCTTTCATTTTTTCTGTCAAGGTCTTGTAATCTAGTATCTCCAATTTCACATCACTGGACTTTCTCTAGAGGTTGCTATGGATCTCAACACTACGCAGCAGCATTGTTAGTTTCAGGACAAAAAAAATTAATTTTGGTATGAGTTTCTAGTATGAATTTCATACCAGAAACTCATACCAGAAAATTATAAAAAAAAATAAAAAAGGACCAAAAAAACAAAACAAAAATTCTGGATGAATATTTTCTCGTACAAGAAATTCTATTATTGTAATATCCGGAATTTTTATTCCGTTTATTTCTGTGACAAACCCGATCTCGATCAGTTGATCCATATCCGTCTACTTAGTTAGACACATTATTATAAAATTTATCATTTTATGTAGATTCCCTTCACATAAAATGATGGAATCTTTTAAAAAGTTTATCATTTTATGTAGCTTACCTTCACATAAAATGATAGGATTCTTATAACCAATCCTAAACTATAACAAAATCCGTATCCGTCTATTCCGTACATTCATTTGTCGGGATCTTGTTTCCGGACTACAACTAGCACGGGCTGCTGTTCCCTTGCGCCTGCCCAACAACAGCTTGCCCAGCCAGAAGCCCGCCAGCAGCTTGCCAGCCCAGAAACTCGCCAGCTTCAGCAGCCTGTCCGCAGCCCAGCAGCATGTGCTACTGTCTTACCTCTTCAGCCCAGCGTTGCCAGCTCCAGCCCGGTGTTCGCTTCAGCCCAGCGTGCACAGCCTCCCAGCAGCTCAGAAACTTGCCCAGCGTCTAGCCCAGTTCGCTTCAGCCCAGCAACGCCAGCCCAGCTACATGAAGACAGGAGCAGCCGTTACACGAGATTAACTCCCTCTGAACACGATCTGAACCTTCCTTCCCCAACGATCTCTTTCCTATTCAGACGGATTCTTCACAACAATTGCTTACGATCTCCCTTCCTTATACACTCCTCCTCTTAATTTTGTCCAGATTCACGCCATTCCTTCGTCTGTATCGAGTGCTTCAACGCAACAGCAAGCAACACATTCCAACGTTACTTCCTCCTTCCCTTTTGTCTACGGACTGCAACAACAACAACGTAATCCTTCGTCCGCTCCTGCTGATCAAACATTCCAACAGCATCGGCCTTCAGTCCAGGAGCCTATCCTTCCCGACTTCCAGTCAGTACACAGGTGAGTAGAGCCTTCTTCTGCTCCTTCGTATCTGTCCCGAATTGAATAACAGGTGTTGCGTGAACCTGCTCATTGACAGATCTAGTGAGCAACCGAACGTCCTCACCTTCGATCGGGGAAAAACGTAACATATTACAATCCCGGAACGCCAGCCTGCTCTCTAGCCAATCAAGCCGAGTACCACCAGTCAATCGGAGTAGAGCCAGCAGTGAGTTCTATCCAAACTCACTCCTCTATCTAGTGTATACTATTGTAACTTGTTGTAGGGTTTGTAGGATGAGTTTAGGACTAGTAAATCAGCTAGGGACTGGTGCAGTTTGGAATAGAAGAGTGCTGTCAGAAATAGTAAAAATAATAATAATGAACTGGTAAAGAAATTGTTTTGCTTGCTTCAGTTTTGAAGTTAGAAACGGTTAGTCTTGTGGATCAATTTTAAAACGTTAGGGAGAAGATCCACCGTTGAAATTTTAATAGATGATAGATGGATATACGTAGTTTAGTATGTTAAAATTTGAGAAGGAATGAACGGTCGGATTAGAAGTTATAGGCTTCCAAAGTTGAGTAATTAAGCAGTTTTTGTAAACTTGGATTTTTGGCTAAGTATAGAATTTGTAAGTGGAGTAGCCAACTTTGAGAATTTTTATAAAAATGATGGATGAACAGTTTTGAGAAATTCTTGCTCCTAAGGGTAGATGGAACATCATAGATGATCTAGAGAATTATTTCGGAATTTTTATGAGCTTTTACGAATTTTATATTTGAAACCGAAGTTAGACCTTTACGACCTTGTGGAAAATAGGGAAATAAGAAAAGTGACAGTTTGTAACCAAACTAAACTTTAGGAGTTGGAATATGACTTTAGAGTCTCAAATAGGAGTTTAGACATGAATTTCGGAAATTTTGGAAGTTTCGGGACTAAGGGTAAAAGGGTCATTTTTCCATAAATTAGAGTTGTAATTAGTTATGTCCTATTATGATCTTTTATCTTAGAAATCTTAAACTTCTAATTACGTCGGAGTGTGCTAATGCACTTATCTCCTTTGGCAGGCAACTGAGTTGCTACAGTTTACAGAGCGAGTTTGGTTTACTGAGAGTCGAGCTTTATAACAGGTAAGTCCTTTGGGCTTCCTTAGCTGACTTCTAAATATGAGCATGAATGATGATAGTGGTGCGTGATTGAGATGTTTAGAGTTATAGGTTGTGATAGATATTTACCGACCTATACTTGGCCTAAGAGTAACGGGCGGTGGCATTCTGCTCAGTTAGCTTGCGGGCGCTGGGGGTTTCTTTAGGGACTAGTCCATACTCGGTTTGTACTGATGCTACCGGCGGAGGTCAGCTAGACCTACACCCAGTTGGATAAGGAACGGAGGCGAGAACTGTTAATAGCTCTCATGCCACAACTGTAAAATTGAATAAGATGAATCACCTAAATAATAGATAATAAACGGTTGAGTGCCAGCATGATGTTTGTTTATAATTTTTCTGCGTGTGTTTGTGCTGTTGTTATTCTACTCATATTTGGATAGTTAGCTAACAGTTTTTATGTTGTGTAGACCTATCACAGGTTAGAGCAGATGCCGAGTGATCCGGATGGTAGTGGTCAGCCGGGGTATCGTACTTTTAGGACGTGTTGTAGTTTCTTTATTTGTGGGATTTCCAGTTGGACCTTGGTTCTTTTCTTTCTTTCTGTACTTTGTTATCTTATGTTTTTCGGCTGTTAGTTGTTCTGGTCACATTCATACATTGTTAAGATTTATTTTATGATTTCTGGTTTTTCCTTATCTGTGCCTTGTTGTAAGATCTTGTTAAGTTGTTGTCAAACTAAGGTCGGGACCCACTGTGCGGTCCTAACCAGTAACTCCCCGAGTTGTAAAATTTGGGGTGTTACAACATGGTATCAGAGCTCTAGGTTGGCAACAATGGCACTTGAAATCTTCTAAAAAGGTCATATAAGTAAATAAACAGAACCCGAAAGGGGTCTGAGTTTTACAAAGAAGATTTTGGTTTTAAAATGCATACATAGTCGGGTTGGGATAGAAAGTACGGATGACCATCACTACCTCTGCGGATCTCGGTATTCTTAGTATTATGATTATAGACTTTTACTGTTATGATAAATTAGTTAGATTATAACTGTAGTTTTACCGTTCGTGCAGATGGCACGTACTAGGGCTACACCAGTGACTGGCCGAGGTAGGGGTCGTCCCCCCCTTCCCCCAGTCAGACAGGATCGAGCTGATAGCACCCCTACTGTTATAGGGCGTGGTCGTGGGGGTAGACCTCCACTAGGGAGAGGTCGAGGACGAGTTCCTCGAGAGGATCCACCTGCAGCAAGCATACCAGAGGCTGCTGTGGAAGAGGTAGCTGAGAGTGTAGGCCCCGAGGTCAGGCATGAGACCGCCGCTAGGTCTGGAGCGTAGGGAGCACGTTCGACTGAGTCAGGACGTGTTTCTATTGGAGCATCTGGGTATAGGGAGTACCGAGCATACGTTGAGCGTATGGAGGAGGCTGCCAGAGTTGAGAGGCTTACCCAGGTACCACCGGTGGTACCGGCTAGGTCAGCTCAGGTGACACAGGGAGTGTCTCAGGTGCCGGCTGTACCTGAGAGGAGAGCTAATGCTGATAGAGCGCCTGCTGGGTCTAGAGCACCAAGACCGGATGAGTGGTTGAAGGCTTTCAACTCTCAAAAGGTTCCCTCATTCAGTGGAGAAATAGGGCTAGAGGTGGAGCACTGGATAGGGAAGATAGAGACTGCTTTGGAGGCAATACGTTGCCCCGAGGATCGATAGGTGGATTTGGTGCAGACCTGTTTCACAGATGATGCTCATTCATGGTGCCGTACCATTCGTAGCCGAGTCACCAGCTGGGAGCAGATGAGGAACATTGTTAGGGACAGGTACTGTCCTGTTTCGCTGAGGAGGGAGAGATTCCAGGATTTCATTGAGGCGGGATTTGAGGATATCCCGATTGTTGCAGCCATAAAAAAGTTTCAGAAAGAGTTGACCTTACTTGGACCAACTGCACCTCCAGAAGAGCAGCATGTTTACCTTTTCTCCAGGAGATTGAGAGAGAGTACCCGATCATATCTGGCTGGATTCCGCTGTGAGACTTTGTTTGATTATCAGGATAGGGCCTCTGCTTATGAGAGAGATAGGCCAGCTTCGAGGAAAGCAGTTCAGTCTAGTGGGACGGATAAGCGGCAGAGGACAGGACATGCTGGTAACAGTGCAGCAGTAGCAGGTTATGGTCGAGGACAGACTCAGGGATGGTCCAACTACCACTCTACAGTTCAGACTCCCAGTAGAGATCGACAGTGCTTTAACTGTGGTAGCCGCGATCACATTAAGACAGATTTCCAGAGACCACCTACCACTTGCTTCACTTGTGGGAAGCCGGGACACAGAGCGACCTTCTTCCGTCAGGGTAGGGCCCCTTCCCAGCAGGGATCTTCTCCTGCAGGTGCTGAGAAGAGTGTACAGAGACCTTCTCAGTACCGAGCACCGAGTCAGCAGCAGCAACAATACCGGGCTCCAGGACATCCTGCTTCATACAGTACAGCACAGGGATCAGGTCGTGGCAGGGGACGTGGTAGTACCACTGACACCAGAGGAGGACCATCGAGAGTGTTCGAGCTGAGGAGCACTGAGCAACCTACGGCACCTGCGACCACAGGTACTATTTGGATCCATGACTTACATGTGTGAGTTTTATTTGATACGGGTGCTACGCACTCCTTTATATCAGATGCATGCGTAGATAGGTTGTCCTTAGCTACGGTAGAGGGTGTACCTTTCGTGGTTGGGTTACCAGATGGGGGTAAGGTTAGAGGATCCCGAGAGATTTATGACTGCCCTATTCATCTGGGAGGCCGGATTTGGTTAGTAAATTTTCTAGTCATGCCCTTAGCACATGAGGACGTGATATTGGGGATAGATTGGATGACTAGACATGGAGCAGTCTTAGATATTGGTAGGAGAACTGTGACTGTCGCCACTGAGGAGGGTCACAGAGTGATATTCTGAGGTTGGGACCTCGGAAAGTCCGGCACAGTTATCAGCGCAGTGAGAACAGCCAGATTGATAGCACAGGGTTGCAAGGCCTTTTGGTGTTATGCCATGAAGGAGCGCAAGAGCCTGACAGTAGAGAAGATACCAGTTGCATGCTAGTTTGCAGAGGTATTCAGTGATGACTTACCAGGGCTACCTCCACATAGGAGTGTTGATTTTAGCATTGAGTTAGAGCCGGGCACGAGACCGATCTTGAAAGCCCCGTACCGCATGGCCCCGATAGAGCTGCTTGAGCTGAAGAAGCAGTTAGAGGAGTTAGTAGAGAAGGGCTTCATATGCCCTAGTGTTTCTCCCTGGGGCGCACCAGTATTACTTGTCTTCTGAGGAAGACTACTCGGTTCGTCTGGTCTGAGCCGTGTCAGCAGAGTTTTGAGGAGCTGAAGAGGAGATGGACGTCTGCTCCGATCTTAGCACAGCCTGAGGGTACAAAGGACTTTGTAGTGTACAATGACGCATCCAAGCTGGGCTTGGGGTGTGTCCTGATGCAGAGGGGTAAGGTCATAGCGTATGCGTCTCGACAGCTGAAGACGTATGAGGAGAACTACCCCACCCATGACCTGGAGTTGGCTACGGTAGTACATGCTCTTAAGATCTGGCGTCATTATCTCTATGGAGTGACCTGCCAGATCTTTACAGACCATAAGAGTCTGAAGTACATATTCACTCAACGGGAGTTGAATAACCGCCAGAGGCGGTGGCTAGAGTTGATCAAGGATTTCGACCTTGAGATTCTCTACCACCCCGGGAAGGCGAATGTAGTTGCTGACGCTTTGAGTCGGAAGACGCCTCGGGAGAAGGTGATAGCTCGGTTGACAGTACAGGCACAATTACAGAGAAACTTAGCTTGGTTGGAGGTAGAGATCCAGTTTCCCGATACAGCTCATCAGTTAGCCACCTTAGAGTTACTTCTTGACCTGTTGGGTGAGATCCGACAAAAGCAGGAGACCTGCCCGACTTTGACCCGGATCCGAGATCGGATGTCACGAGATGAGGCACCTTAGTTCACTATTGGTGCCGATGGAGTGATGAGACGGCAGGATCGTATCTGTGTGCCATCAGACAATGAGTTGAGACAGAGGATACTAGGTGAGGCTCATGCTACCCCTTACTCCGTACATCCAGGAGCGAGTAAGATGTATAAGGACGTGAGACGTTCCTTCTGGTGGGGTGGTTTGAAGCCTGATGTGGCCCGATATGTAGCCCAGTGTGCGACCTGTCAGCAGGTCAAGATTGAGCATCGTAGGTCCGGAGGAGAGCTCCACCCACTTCCAGTACCACATTGGAAGTGGGAGGATATATCTATGGATTTCGTCACAGGGTTGAGGCTCAGTAGAGGTTTTGATGCCATTTGGGTAGTGGTAGACCGTCTGACAAAGACCACACGTTTCATTCCGATTAAGGAAACGTGGCCGGTAAGTCGTCTAGCTGAGGAGTTCACCAGACACATTGTGAGACTCCATGGAGTACCGAGGACCATCGTCTCCGACAGGAATGGACGTTTTACCTCGAGATTTTGGCAGCAGGTACATACTGCTCTGGGGACGAGTCTCCACTTTACCACTGCCTATCACCCACAGATAGACGGTCAGTTTGAGAGGATCATTCAGACCTTAGAGGATATGTTGCGGGCATGTGTGCTAGATTGGGGACATGTATGGCCAGATCATCTTCCACTGGTAGAGTTTTCATATAATAACAGCTGGCACGCGTCTATTGGGATGGCACCTTATGAGGCCTTGTACGGGCGGAGATGTCGTACACTGTTGTGTTGGGATGAGCCTAGCAAGGCTGATGGGGTAGTACCAGACCAGATACAGGATGACATCGCCCGGATTGCCTTAGTCCGGGAGAGGATGTTAGCAGCTCAGAGTCGTCAGACTTCCTACGCCGACAAAAGGCGTCGACCTTTGGAGTTTAGAGTAGGTGCACGGGTGTAGTTGAGAGTGTCACCTACGAGAGGAGTTAGACGTTTCGGCATTAAGGGGAAGCTGAGTCCCCGATATGTCGGTCCATTTGAGATCTTAGAGAGAGTCGGAGAGGTTGCCTACCGACTAGCACTGCCACCGAGATTGGAAGGAGTCCACCCAGTTTTTCATGTATCTCAGCTGAGAGAGTACATACCGGATCCTAGACACGTCATCAGTCATGAGGATCTGATAGTGGAGCCAGACCACACTTTTGTGGAGTATCCAGTAGCCGTCCTAGAGCGTAGTATTAGGCGCCTGCGTTCTAAGGAGATACCGATGCTGAGGATCCAGTGGTCTAGACGAGGAGCTGATGAGGCTACCTGGGAGACAGAGGAGAGTATTAGACGTAACTACCCTGAGTTCTTTGCGGAGTTAGCCGCTACCTCAGTACCGACGGGTTAGTACTGAGACGATACCTTATATGTTTTCTGTGATTATATGTTTAAATGATTGTTTATGTTTATGTGCTTGATGACGTGAGTAGTTTGCATGCTAGAATATAACTCTTGAGGGGAAATGTTTGGGGTAGATACCTTATTCTAAGTTTCGGGACGAAACTTATTTTAAGGGGGTACTGATGTAATATCCGGAATTTTTATTCCGTTTATTTATGTGACAAACCCGATCTCGATCAGTTGATCCATATCCGTCTACTTAGTTAGACACATTATTATAATTTTATCATTTTATGTAGATTCCCTTCACATAAAATGATGGAATCTTTTAAAAAGTTTATCATTTTATGTAGCTTACGTTCACATAAAATGATAGGATTCTTATAACCAATCCTAAACTATAACAAAATCCGTATCCGTCTATTCCGTACATTCATTTGTCGGGATCTTGTTTCCGGATTGCAATTAGCACGGGCTGATGTTCCCTTGCGCCTGCCCAACAGCAGCTTGCCCAGCTAGAAGCCCGCCAGCTTCAGTAGCCTGTCCGCAGCCCAGCAGCATGTGCTGCTGTCTTACCTCTTCAGCCCAGTGTTCGCTTCAGCCCAGCGTGCACAGCCTCCCAGCAGCTCAGAAACTTGCCCAGCGTCTAGCCTAGTTCGCTTCAGCCCAGCAGCGCCAGCCCAACTACATGAAGACAGGAGCAGCCGTTACACGAGATTAACTCCCTCTGCACACGATCTGAACCTTCCTTCCCCAACGATCTCTTTCCTATTCAGACGGATTCTTCGCAACAGCTGCTTACGATCTCCCTTCCTTATACACTCCTCCTCTTAATTCTATCCAGATTCACGCCATTCCTTCGTCTGTATCGAGTGCTTCAACGCAACAGCAAGCAACACATTCCAACGTTACTTCCTCCTTCCCTTCTGTCTACGGACTGCAACATCAACAACGTAATCCTTCGTCCGCTCCTGCTGATCGAACATTCCAACAGCATCGGCCTTCAGTCCAGGAGCCTATCCTTCCCGACTTCCAGTCAGTACACAGGTGAGTAGAGCCTTCTTCTGCTCCTTCGTATCTGTCCCGAATTGAATAACAGGTGTTGCCTGAACCTGCTCATTGACAGATCTAGTGAGCAACCGAACGTCCTCACCTTCGATCGGGGAAAAACGTAACATATTACAATCCCGGAACGCCAGCCTGCTCTCTAGCCAATCAAGCCGAGTACCACCAGTCAATCGGAGTAGAGCCAGCAGTGAGTTCTATCCAAACTCACTCCTCTATCTAGTGTATACTATTGTAACTTGTTGTAGGGTTTGTAGGATGAGTTTAGGACTAGTAAATCAGCTAGGGACTGGTGCAGTTTGGAATAGAAGAGTGCTGTCAGAAATAGTAAAAATAATAATAATGAACTGGTAAAGAAATTGTTTTGCTTGCTTCAGTTTTGAAGTTAGAAACGGTTAGTCTTGTGGATCAATTTTAAAAAGTTAGGGAGAAGATCCACCGTTGAAATTTTAATAGATAATAGATGGATATACGTAGTTTAGTATGCTAAAATTTGAGAAGGAATGAACGGTCGGATTAGAAGTTATAGGCTTCCGAAGTTGAGTAGTTAAGCAGTTTTTGTAAACTTGGATTTTTGGCTAAGTATAGAATTTGTAAGTGGAGTTGCCAACTTTGAGAATTTTTATAAAAATGATGGATGAACAGTTTTGAGAAATTCTTGCTCCTAAGGGTAGATGGAACATCATAGATGATCTAGAGAATTATTTCGGAATTTTTATGAGCTTTTACGAATTTTATATTTGAAACCGAAGTTAGACCTATACGACCTTGTGGAAAATAGGGAAATAAGAAAAGTGACAGTTTGTAACCAAACTAAACTTTACGAGTTGGAATATGACTTTAGAGTCTCAAATAGGAGTTTAGACATGAATTTCGGAAATTTTGGAAGTTTCGGGACTAAGGGTAAAAGGGTCATTTTTCCATAAATTAGACCTGTAATTAGTTATGTCCTATTACGATCTTCTATCTTAGAAGTCTTAAACTTCTAATTACGTCGGAGTGTGCTAATGCACTTATCTCCTTTGGCAGGCAACTGAGTTGCTACAGTTTACAGAGCGAGTTTGGTTTACAGAGAGTCGAGCTTTATAACAGGTAAATCCTTTGGGCTTACTTAGCTGACTTCTAAATATGAGCATGAATGATGATAGTGGTGCGTGATTGAGATGTTTAGAGTTATAGGTTGTGATAGATATTTACCGACCTATACTTGGCCTAAGAGTAACGGGCGGTGGCATTCTGCTCAGTTAGCTTGCGGGCGCTGGGGGTTTCTTTAGGGACTAGTCCATACTCGGTTTGTAGTGATGCTACCGGCGGAGGTCAGCTAGACCTACACCCAGTTGGATAAGGAACGGAGACGAGAACTGTTAATAGCTCTCGTGCCACAACTGTAAAATTGAATAAGATGAATCACCTAAATAATAGATAATAAACGGTTGAGTGCCAGCATGATGTTTGTTTATAATTTTTCTGCGTGTGTTTGTGCTGTTGTTATTCTACTTATATTTGGATAGTTAGCTAATAGTTGTTATGTTGTGTAGACTTACCACAGGTTAGAGCAGATGCCGAGTGATCCGGATGGTAGTGGTCAGCCGGGGTATCGTACTTTTAGGACGTGTTGCAGTTTCTTTATTTGTGGGATTTCCAGTTGGACCTTGGTTCTTTTATTTCTTTCTGTACTTTGTTATCTTATGTTTTCCGGCTGTTAGTTGTTCTGGTCACATTCATACATTGTTAAGATTTATTTTATGATTTCTGGTTTTTCCTTATCTGTGCCTTGTTGTAAGATCTTGTTAAGTTGTTGTCAAACTAAGGTCGGGACCCACTGTGCGGTTCTAACCAGTAACTCCCCGAGTTGTAAAATTTGGGGTGTTACAAGTATGAAAAACTTCTGGTATGAGAAAAATTCTAGTATGAAAAAATTATGGTATTAAAAATTCAGGTATGTGAAATTCTGGTATTAAGAAATTCAGGTATGTGAAATTATGGCATTAAAAAATTCTGGTATGTGAAAAGTTTTGGTATGTGAAATTTATTCTAGAAAATGAAAATAAAAAAAAAAGAAAAAAAATGGTTGATTACTTTTAACTTACACTTACAAAACAAATTTATGGTATGTAATTTTATGGTATGTAATTTTATGGTATGAAAATCTGGTGTAAAAAATCTAGTATGACAATTTCTGGTATGGCAAAATTCTAGTATTACAAAATTCTGGTATGACAAAATTCTGGTATGAACTTTTCGTATGATAACTTCTGGTATGAAATTTCTGGTATGAACTTTTCGTATGAAATTTCTAGTATGAAAAAATTCTGGTATGAAATATTCTAGTATGAAAAAAATTTTGGTATGAAAATAATTCTGGTATGAAATTTCTAGTATGAACTTTTCGTATGATAATTTCTGGTATGAAAATTCTGGTATGAGAAATTCCGGTATAAGAAATTCAGTCCAGAAAATAAAAAAAGAAAATAAAAAATAAATAAAAAAACTCAAGAAAAATAATAAAAGAAAACAAATTCAATAATTAAAATTAAAAATTATATTTATATAACAAATAACAAACATCATTTATTCTTTCTTTATAATAGAAGGGTTAATAATTTTTACCTACTATTAAATAAAAGTGGTAAAAAATTTGGGGTACATTTTCTTAAACAAAAACTCAAAAAAACATAGTATGTCAAATTCTCCCTAATTGTTTTAGGCCGCACGTGGGTGATGAGATTAGGGACCTTGCAGGATGACATGTACTTGAATAATTATTTAATTAAGAGTAGTAGATTGTAGTTATGAATATCATTAGTGGTGTGATCTCATAATCATTTATATAAGTATATAAAATAAGTACACGTAGGGATAGTTTAGATTAAAACATTTATGTAATTATTCCGTCAAGTATATATGTATGTTAATCAAGGATATATACGAGTAGGATTTTGAACTTTGGTTTTTGGTAGAATTTAGTAGAATCTCGTGTTAAAGTTGGACATTACTAGTTTGGCTTCTCGGTTATTAGGTGAATCTTATTAACGTAGAAGTTGGACACTTCTAAGAAGGTGGGCATAATATTGACCCAAGTTTTCTGTTGCGATCAGGTGTTTGAGTTGTTCTTGCGGAATCAAGTAGTAGCATTGTTTTGGGATTTTGACTTGATTCAGGTAAGTCCACGGACTTACTTAGCCGACTTCTTTGTATTAGCGTATTGTGTTTTGGTGGTGTGTGTTAGTTATCTTAAACAACGAAACCGGAATAGGACAATTTATATATTACGTAATTGGCTCAAGTGTATGATAATGGGCGGTGACATCACTGTCTAGCTCTTGCGAGAGCTAGGAGGTTCTCTGCGACTAGACCAGGCAGGTAGACGGTCAGATACATTACTACCATTCCTTTCTGGTTAATGGGGATGGAGGCGAGGTTTGGGAATCCCTCGTGTCAGGGATATAACTTAACCAAATATAATGAACTAACTTGAGTGTTGTATGTTGAATATGTATAATGTGCTTCTGTGCCTTTACCTTTATTCTGATGCATAGAATATTTAGCTAACGGTTTTATACCGCTTTGTATATGCCTTGCAAGTTAAGAAGGTTGTAGAGAGATCCGGAGGGGATGGTCAGCCGGGTCCACGTACTTATAGATGGGAAGGGAGAGTCTTTCTGTTTCTACATCCACATTATGTTAATTGTTATGTTTTGTAAGGCTGATCCATGTATACATTCATCATTTTAACCTTTATTGATTTCAAATTGTTTTACTACGTTTGTGCCTTGTTGTAAGATCGAGTAATGTTGTTGTCAAACTGAGGTCGGGACCCATTGTGAGTACCTCACCAGTAGCTCCCCGAGTTCCGAGAATTTGGGGTGTTACAGTCTCAAGGAACTAAGAAAAGGTACGAGTACTCAAACCAACATCACTCACCTAAGGGTACAGAACTAATCATCACCGGGTAAGTCTCAGGTTAACTCTCAAAGGTAGGATAAAGGCACACTCAAACCCTAATAAAGGATAAACCTTTATTACCTAACACTCATCATCATCGGTATACAAGCAAAGGAATCGCCGGGTAAGTCTCATCCTAGGCTTGTGTGTAAACCAGGAAAGGTGCAACAAAGATAGGATTTGACATACTATAACCTAAACTCGGAATCTCCAAAGCAGTAGTCGATCTCGTGTTGTTCTATATCGATCTCGGTCAAGATGTTCAATGAAAAGCCCGAGACGGGTTTCGGATTAGGGTTAACTCAAGCTTTCAGGGTCCACTCAGATGGAAAATTAAGAGATGAACAAAAATGGAGTAGACAATTTGAAAAGTAAATTTTTTATTTGGTTAGATGGAATATTACAAAAGAGTTAGTCTGGGCGTACACGCAGCTCGACTACGTGTCGCGGACACAGTCACGTCTGAAACGCCCATAATATAAGGTGCGTTTTATATTAATATTCTTTGTATTTTTATTTTAATTTAATATCTTCAAAAAAAACATAGTATATTTTTTCTATAACATAAATTTTCTTTGTAAAAAGATTATTTGTGTTTAAATTTAGTAAAATATATTTTGTAAGGTTGAGTTTCTTTACAAAAGTTAAAAGGAGGTTTGCATAAAATTATTTTTGTTCAGCCGTTCAAAAATTATTATTTGTTTTAAACTATTTTGTGTTTGGTTATTTATATAAAATGATATTGCCTTAATTATTGGTAATGGTGGTAGGAGATGATAAGAATGGTTTAGCCTTGCAAAAAAATAGCAATTTTTTGTAATTAGTGATCTATAACTTTATAGTGTTTGTTTACCTTAAATAAGGATTATAGTAAATTTCGTTAAGATATATTTTTCCCAAATTGAAACACACTATCTCAAAACACGTTTTTTTCAAATGGGGTAGAGTGGTGACAAAAAGAAGGTGTGTTGAGTTAATGAATTACTAATATCACTTTCTATTTAACATACATTTTAAAGGGAAAAAGCATAGTCTCTTTGAGAGATGAAAAATTAAGAGATGTAAAAAAAATGGAGTAGACAATTTGAAAAGTACGATTTTTATTCGGTTGGACGGAATATTACAAAAGAGTTAGTCCGGGTGTACACGCAGCTCGACTACGCGTCCCAGACACAGTCACATTTAAAACGCCCATAATATAAGGTGTGTTTTATATTAATATTTTCCCGTATTTTTTATTTTAATTTAATATTTCCACAAAAACATAGTATATTTTTTCTATAACATAAATTTTCTTTATAAAATGATTATTTGTGTTTAAATTTAGTAAAATATATTTTGTAAGGTGGTTTTTCCTTACAAAAGTTTAAAGGAGGTTTGTATAAAATAATATTTGTTTAGCCGTTCAAAAATTATTATTTGTTTTAAACTATTTCGTGTTTAAACTTTCTTTATAAAATGATATGGCCTCAATTATTGGTAATGGTTTAGCTTAAACAAGGATTATAGCAAAAAATAGCAATGTTTTGTAATTAGTGATCTACAACTTTATAGTGTTTGTTTACCTTAAACAAGGATTATAGCAAATCTCTTTAAGATGTATTTTTCCCAAATTGAACACACTGTCTCAAAACACGTTTTTTCTAATGGGGTAGAGTGATGACAAAAAGAAGGTGTGTTGAGTTAATGAATCACTAATATCACTTTCTATTTTACTGTAACAACCAGTTCTAGATATCACCGCCCCCGCGGTGACAGTGAACCGCCCCTGGGGCAAAGGCAAACCGCCCCGCAATGTTGCCTCAGATCGCGAAGATCTTCTTTCCTTTTCCGTTTCTATCTTGTTTCCTTTCTTAGAAGATTCGATTTTCTTATCTTTGGCCGACTTTCCTGGATCTTCTAAACCCTAAAACGCCTTTCCTTCTTCTCTCATCCATTCCCTATAAAATCCCGTCTTCTCTTCTTTTTTTCCGTTTCTTGCATACATTATTCTTCAACCCTGAGAGCTGCAGTTGTGTCCCTCATTCCCTTGCTGAACGTGCGAGTCTTCTTCTCTGAGTTCTTCATCACGTTCATGAGTTTCAATTTGGGAAAAAAAATAGCAATTTTTTGTAATTAGTGATCTATAACTTTATAGTGTTTGTTTACCTTAAACAAGGATTATAGTAAATTTCGTTAAGATATATTTTTCCCAAATTGAAACACACTATGTCAAAACACGTTTTTTTCAAATGGGGTAGAGTGGTGAAAAAAAGAAGGTGTGTTGAGTTAATGAATTACTAATTAGTAGAGAGATGAAAAATTAAGAGATGTAAAAAAATGGAGTAGACAATTTGAAAAGTACGATTTTTATTCGGTTGGACGGAATATTACAAAAGAGTTAGTCCGGGTGTACACGCAGCTCGACTACGCGTCCCGGACACAGTCACATTTAAAACGCCCATAATATAAGGTGTGTTTTATATTAATATTTTCCCGTATTTTTTATTTTAATTTAATATTTCCACAAAAACATAGTATATTTTTTCTATAACATAAATTTTCTTTATAAAATGATTATTTGTGTTTAAATTTAGTAAAATATATTTTGTAAGGTGGTTTTTCCTTACAAAAGTTTAAAGGAGGTTTGTATAAAATTATGTTTGTTTAGCCGTTCAAAAATTATTATTTGTTTTAAACTATTTCGTGTTTAAACTTTCTTTATAAAATGATATGGCCTCAATTATTGGTAATGGTTTAGCTTAAACAAGGATTATAGCAAAAAATAGCAATGTTTTGTAATTAGTGATCTACAACTTTATAGTGTTTGTTTACCTTAAAGAAGGATTATAGCAAATCTCTTTAAGATGTATTTTTCCCAAATTGAAACACACTGTCTCAAAACACGTTTTTTCTAATGGGGTAGAGTGATGACAAAAAGAAGGTGTGTTGAGTTAATGAATCACTAATATCACTTTCTATTTTACTGTAACAACCTGTTCTAGATATCACCGCCCCCACGGTGACAGTGAACCGCCCCCGCGGTGACAGTGAACCGCCCCTGGGGCAAAGGCAAACCGTCCCGCAATGTTGCCTCAGATCGCGAAGATCTTCTTTCCTTTTCCGTTTCTATCTTGTTTCCTTTCTTAGAAGATCTGATTTTCTTATCTCTGGCCGAATTTTCTGGATCTTCTAAACCCTAAAACGCCTTTTCTTCTTCTCCCATCCATTCCCTATAAAATCCTGTCTTCTCTTCTTTTTTTCCCGTTTCTTGCATACATTATTCTTCAACCCTGAGAGCTACAGCTGTGTCCCTCATTCCCTTGCTGAACGTGCAAGTCTTCTTCTCTGAGTTCTTCATCACGTTCATGAGTTGCTACATGCCTTTCCATTCTGTTTCGCTTTCTTCTTTCGTCCCCTCTTTTCTTCTTCTCCAAGAATCAAGTTTGAGTCTTGATTCTTGTTGAGTGTTCCGTTGTTGATACGTTGATATTCATAGGCTTCCTTGGTTGAGTCTTGACGTGGGTGGACCAAAGGATCGAGCTTTGGATCCTTTGCTGTGATTTTATGTCGAGAGAAACCCCGATAGTCGCTTTCGTCACGCCCCCACCCCCACGCCTCTGTCGTGCTCCCCATGGATCCTTCCCAGCGGCGCCCATGCGGTGTTGTCTACCGCCCCTGCAGTTTCCTCTGCAGTCTCCCCGTCTTAGGTGAGTTGCTTCCTTCCTTGCTTTCCTCGTTCCTTTCCTTGGTTAGTTGTTGATGTTGTTACCCCCTAGGAGTGTTGTAAGACCAAAGTCGAGCCTGATATAAATACGGGCGATCTAGATCGAGGAGAAACTTCAACTACTTCTTCTTGATCGTTCTAGTTGGATCAAATGTAGAAGAACTTGAACGGCGGGAGCTTTGAAATGGATGCGGAAGTGTACAGTCGATCCGATCTAGTTAGATCGAATCATCCACGAAGTGGAGTAGATATGAGTTGATCCTTCAAAAGGATCCTCAAATATGAATGGTTTGGATCAAAGACTAGATCCAAGATAGAACTTTTAAGAGCATTGAAGGAGAAGTGATGCCTATTCCAAGTAAGAGGGTTTTCCTTCACAATACTTAAATTCAACTTAGACATCCTTACAAATGAGCCAAGCCATCCTTATATAGTGGATGGGGGCTAACCAAAGGTTGAAACATAATGACGGAATTTAAAGTCAGAATTAAGTTCCGGAAATGAAAAGCCTAAAATATGAAAGGACGGAATTTAAGTCACGGAATTAAGTTCCGAAATTAAAGTTTCCAATATAAAAGACCTATTATTAAATAGCCGAATAATAATAAATGTCTTCAAAATGGTGCGGGTCCTTCTAGCCGAAAACACGGATGGCATCGCCATCTGGGGGCGTTGTAATAACCGAAAATTTTAAATCTCCGTTAAACCTGAAATTTATCGATTTCCGATACGTCAACCTTAAATAAATAGATACATAAATTAAAATGAAACAAAACGAGTGTTATTTCTATCATTTTATGTGACTCTAATTCACATAAGATGATGGAACTTTGTAACCGGAAAATTTAGTCTCCGTTTAATAACGAATTTGAATCGGACTTCGATCCGCCGACCTTGTTTTCTTTTAAATAAAAGAAACGAAATAAAATTCTATCAATTTAATTGACTTTATTCCTCATAAAATAATAACTGGTAACTAGTAAACAATCCCGTAAATAATTCCGTAATGTTAGCGATTCCGGGCGTAGGACGAGCTTTCCTTCAGCCGTTTGTTTAATAAAAAGAGTAAACCAGTTGGTCCAAAACCCGGCCCAAAAATAATTAAAAGACCAGCCCATTAAGTTAACCTAACTCTAACCTAACTCTAACTTAATTAGATTACCCTAATCTAATTAAAACCTAAACGCTGCTGTATCTCTACGATACCGCCGCTTCTTCCCTCTACTCTTACCTTCTGCACGTTCAACCCTTACGCCTGCCTTCAACTGGAGACGCAAACCACCCGCCTTCCACCGCATCTCTTCACCGGCGCCAGTCCAGCCACCGCATCCCGACGCTGCCTTCAGCCGGAGCATCGCCACCGAGGCCTGCACGTCTTCCGTCAAGTCCGAAAACAACAAGCTGCTGTTTCCTTTCCGTTTCAACAGAGGACGCGCCGCCACTGAGCCTACGCCGCCGTCCGCCGTCCGCCGACGCCAGCAGCCGCAAGTAAGTCCGTCTCCACCTTCGCCCTTTCTCCTTCCGCTCTGCTAGCCGGCTTAACCCTCCTCGCCTCACTAGTACACGCCCTGCCTCCTCTGCTTCGGAACGCGCCGGCCACCCTCCGTCTTCACACGACAGCACACCGACCGCCAGGAGACGCTGGAAACAACCATTGCTGTTCACGCCACCATCCGCCCAGTTCAGCACGCTAGCCGCCGACGACCTTGTGATTCCGACGGTGAGTAGCTGCTGCTCCTTCCATCTTTCCCCTCTGTCTATGGCGTGACATAACTAACCGAGTTTTCCGTTTTCCGGCGGTGACAGCCGTGAACTCGAGCATACCGTAGAGAGTTGGCGAGTCGGTGACAAACTCAATTAGAACGCCACTGCTGCGCCCAACTGTGACCAACAGTGAGGGTAATCCTTGTGTTTATGGCCTTCTATAGTGTAGTTTGTGTATACCTGTATATGAGTAGGTTGTATGTTTAGTTAGAGATAGTGGAGATGCATATGTATATATATATATGTGAGTACTACAGACGAGTGAATGTATATAGGTATGCTGAGTAAGCGGATGTTGGATTATATAGGTATCCCAATAAGTATATATATTTTCTTATACTAAACTGCACTTATACCCGTACAAGATGAGAAGTGAAATTTTGTAACTATATATATACAAATATCGGGTAGTCACGGATGTTTTTGTTTTGGAAGGTTAGTATGCACGGAAGTATATATATATAGACAAATATATAGAGATATATATAAGATTAGTTAATACCCGAAAATGTAGTAATGTAATTCTAGATGACAAGTGGACGAGATTAATTTTTATGACCTTAGTCAACTGTTTTGGAAGTAATCTTAGATTAGAAAAGTGTTCCCAAAAGAAATATTGGAGGTCAAGAATTGACCCGGAGAATTATCTACACTAAGGGTAAAACGGTCTTTTACCGTATGAGAATTGTTCTTTCCGTAATTCCTTCGCATGAGGTTGGACATAGAGATGTGAGGTTGATACACATGCCTTCATTGACAGGCACTTGATTTACCACGAGTACGGACTATCTGAGGAGTGTTAGAGTGTTTTGACTCAGGTAAGTCCTTGCGACTTACTTAGCCAGTTTCTGAGTGTTAGTTGAGTGATAGTAGTGGTGTGTGCTATTGATTGATTTAATAATAATAACTTGCTAGGACGACTGTTTTTACATTTAAGGCCCAAGTGTATGTATAACGGGCCGTGACATCACTGCCCAGCTCTGACAGGAGACTGGGAGGTTCTCTATACCCAGACCATGCAGGTACAAGGTGAGGTGCATCGGATCCATTCCTGATGGTTACACGGGGGCGGAGGCGAGGTTTGGGAATCCCTCGTGTCACAAAATAAGTATCACTAGAGTGAATGAGTAAATTAAAGCAAGATAATAAAACGGACTTGTTTGAAAGCATGCTGATTGTTTATGTTTATCTGAGTGTGTTTGTGCTGCTATTATTCTGCTAATATTTAGATAACTAGCTAACGGTTCTTCTTGTTGTTGTTTTAGATTTACCGCAGGTTAGATCAGCAGCTGAGTGATCCGGAAGTAGTGGTCAGCCGGGTCTCCGTACTTCTTAGAGCGGGGTTGGGATTGTTTTGTCTTTCCTTTCTTTTGGTTAAGACAGTTGTTCTTTTCTTTTATTTAAGTACTTGAGGCTGCTAGACAGTGTTGCATTCATTACTCTAAAAACATAGTTTTTATGAATTTCGTTTTCTTTATTTGTGTCTTGTTGCAAGATCCTAGTAATGTTGTTGTCAAACTGAGGTCGGGACCCATTGTGAGGTCCTAACCAGTAATACTCCGAGTTCTGAGAATTCGGGGTGTTACAACATGGTATCAGAGCTCTAGGTTGGCAACAATGGCACTTGAAATCTTCTGAAAGACCGAATAAATTTTAAGCAGAACCCGAAAAGGGGTCTGAGTTTTAAAAAGAAAATTTTTGGTTTTCAAATGCATGCATAGTCTGGTTGGGAATAGAAAAGTACGGCTGACCACCACTACTACTGCGGATCTCAGTTTGCTTAGTATGGACTTTAGGTTTTACTGTAGTTGAACTTTTAGCTTGTTTATAAAAATATGTTATATAGATGGGTATATGCCAAAGATTAGTAGAATTTATAGTTACAGTACGCCCTTAATGGAGATAACAGTTTGAGATCCTCATTCAGTTGACACACATAAGTTTTTGAAGAGTGTCAACGTGAGGATTAGTATGTACATCTTATGTGCATTAGGGTAGACGAACGTCGGACAACTCCTTCGAGCTTGTTGAGGAACGTCGAGACGGAAAAGTGAAGACTCAAAGACAACACCAATTACGATGACAAGAAGAGAATCCCGAATCAACTCAATGGGATCAAATGACGGATATTAAAGAGAGTAGTTTCGGAGAAGCAAGAGATGATCACCAACTAGGGAAATTGAGAAAGACAACGAAGAGGCTCTTTCAAGTGGTGTAAAGTGACTTCACAAACAAAGAGGATGACGTCGAAAATTTTCCATAGACATGAAAGTCAAAAGGGAGATATAGTAGCGATCAAGAGAAGGGACATAAAAATTTAAGCTCACTGACAGACTGGGAAGTGAAAGTGATGCCAAAAGCAAGGCGAATTATGATCACTCTCAACAAGCTAATTGCCACCACAATCCATATTGATAACTGAGACAGTCAAAAGTATGGAAGTCAACACGAGATACATTATCCATCCAAATAGAAAGAATTAAAGAGCTGCAACTTGGAAGCTTACGCATTGGCAGAAAAGGAAAGGTGGATTTCACCAACGTGGAAGTGGAGGGATCTCATAGAACACAGGAGAATTTTGACCTAGACCTTGATACAACAATAACCAGCTTCTGTAAAGGCAGCATTACAAGCAACACCAAGGAAGAAGAGTGTGTGAGAGGAGTATTGTTGAACCCGAGGGACCCCAATAACTTCTCATTCAAAAGGAATTTAAGCTAACAACACTACAAGTTCATAATAGAGAACCGCAAATAGACGATAACTCAAGTAAAAGAATCACGGAAATATACCTACAAGCTACCTAGAGGGATTAAAAAGTTGTTGAGGGAAGAAGAATGACACAACTGGACTCGTAAGAGTATAACACTCTTACAAAAGTGTAGATTGTAGGAGGAGCTAAAGAAGAATAAACAAAGAGACTGAAGGAGATATATTTCACCAAGTATATCAAGCCTCAAAAGAGATGGAAGAAAAGTAAGTCCATGATGTTGTAGAAGGTCAACTACATCCTACTTAGACAACTTAAAAGTTACATGTGCGAGTTAACTAGTGATGGTTAGTTAACCGATAAGAAGAATAACCACAAGGTTATAAAAGAATTTTATCGACATCTAGTGAATTTCTTTCGGAGATCCACGACGAAAATGGTGAAGTTAAATCAATACAAGTACTAGTAGCCTGAATGATAACGTTAGATGAGTCCATTCTGATAACTCTAATAAAAAAATTTAAGAGCAGCTCTTGACGGTTGGCAATGACCCTTAATGATGGTAATGGTGAAAAAAGGGAATTGTTGGGAGTAGTTACTTATTACTGACTACGAAAGATACATATCAGAGTTAGAATGAAGGGATCCCTGTAAGAAGAACTAGAAGACTAAGAGGAAGTAGATGATAGGAAACATGTCCTATGTCTTAGCATCCCACACAAGTAAGACTGATGGTGCTCCTTCGAGAAAAAGTAGGGTCAGACTGTCTAGATTGACAGGGAAAACCCTTGTGATTAAAGATGTGACACGGAATAATTGGAAATTCCGAGGCGGCACAAACATAAAGAGTATGATGTAAAGTCTTGGCGAAATATGTGGTCGAATTGTGTGGTGATTGCAGATAGAATCTACAGGTTGCCTAAAACAGACATGAGAAGGAGTAAAAGTGAAAGACTAAAGGTTGTTATATGGATCCGGTATCACACTAATAAGATGGTTACCGAAAGGACTAAAGGCTGTTAGTTAAGGAGAAATGGAGGTACTCCATGGAAAAAAAAACCAGCTGGACTGATGACCTAAGAGTTGATGAAAGTAATAAGACCAACCAACGCAGTTGTAAAGCGTGTACGAGAAAACTCAAAGCAACTTGAGTATAAGGAAGACATAATAAATGCGGTGCGCGAAATTTGATTGGTGAGAAAATCATATGCACCTAATGTGTTGTATACAAATGGTACCATTGGATATTTAATAAAAATCATACCAACGGACTGATGACACTATGATGGATTTAGTGTAAACCAAGTGTATAACTTAGCCAGTGAGAAGGAAAGTCAGGTATCAAAATTGCGGGTTGTGATGAATTTTAAATAAAGTTTTGAGATGAGGATGTCCTTAGGAAATCTATGCAAGAGTACAAAGTAACTGAAGTTCCAACACAGAATGGGTAGTAATGATCAACAGACAGTTAGAGACCGATGCAGAGAAGAAAAATGTATAAGACGAGTCACTTAGTAGAAGAGTTCACAAGACAAGCTTGTGAGGCCAAAAGAGATAAAATGTTGACCCATATATGAGGGTCTAAGGTGCATGGAAGGGATACCTACAATGGAGTGTAGATGCAAAATGTAGATTTTACAAGTGTGGAGAGGTTTTAACCTCCTCAAAAATATAGGAATTAGAAAGAAATCGCAATGTCGGTATCAAAGAGTTGAAGCCCTGTAGCGGAAACAAAGGAGTATCATGAAGGCAATGTTGCCGGTAACACCAGCGAAGAAATGTTTATATAAGAACGGCCGTGGTAGACTCGAAAGTCCAAGGTAACCCCAATTATCACGGGACCTAAGTCATCAAAACCGACGGTCCGTGCAAGGGGAACTGCAAGAGGATGATAACTAGAATCATCAAAACTACAAAGACACTTACCAGCTATCGTTGAAGACTTGGAATGACTATTTAGGTCAAGATGAATGACCCAGTTGAGCTCGAGAAGTAGAGTTAGCCTAAGGAAACAGAAGTGTGGAATAGAAAACGAATTAGTGAAGCATGAAAGGATTAATCGAGCAGATGATGCTAACCAAGAATTTAACGCCAGTATAAGTATGAGAAGAGCAGGTCCGGAATATTGAGATAAGTCAATTATAGAGTGACTGACATCAACTGAGGACGTATAAGTGTGGATTGGTATTGACGAGCAAGTACCGTTAAGAAGAGATATTAGTGACTGCGAATTTAAGAGATAACTTTACCGATGACTTGGAGGAACCCCAAGTAGGCAACGACAACTTTTTGGGGTGATCCAAAGATATAGAGAGAATCGGTTAGAGGTTGCTTACTAGTTGGTTAAGAATAGTCTACGGGTGAGTAAGAGAGTAAGGATCTGTTTGAGGAGGATCTTGATAGCAGTAGAAGAAAAGTATAGGCGGGAGTTGGATAAATCAGGTTGACCCTTAGAAAACGCCATTGTGACTAATGGGTGTTACACCAAAAGCGTGGTAGGCCCATAAGCCACAGATGAAGAAAATCAATGTTAGGTTAACTCTGATTTCAATAAGGAATTAGCGATCTATATGAAAAAGTCCACTTGGGTGTGTGATTTGTTTGGAGTTATATAATTTTTAACGCTTGACAAGTAGTCGGTGAAAACAATTAATTAAGGAACAATCCGATAAGGTCACATTGAGGAAACCGGGTCAAGCGGTTTGTATTACAAAGAGCATTTGGCGACAGAAGTTTAAGATCATTATTTCATAATCGATAGTCGGGAACTTTCGAATGGAAAAATTTTTATGGTTTGGTAGAGTCATTAACAGAGCTGGAGGTAAGTTTAGAAAACCAAACCGTGAGAAAGTACCTACCGAATCCGAGATAAGTCATCAACTATGAAGATCAGAAAATTTAGCCGGTTGATGCTTTTGTAGAGTTCCAGTGGTCTAGACGAGGAGCTGATGAGGCTACCTGGGAGATAGAGGAGAATCTTAGACGTAGTTATCCCGAGTTCTTTGCGGGGTTAGAGGTTACTCCTGTTTTGACGAGTTAGTACTCGGATGTTGTGTTGTTTGACCTTTCAGGTTTTTATATTGATTTGAGTGATTACGTTTTATGTGACGCATGTCTACTTTTGGTGATTGAGTAGTTGCGTGTAGCCAACGAAAAGGCCGAGGAAATTAAAAATATACCAAGGAAATGCGCGATTAAGAGATTTATTCTAAGTTTCGGGACGAAACTTCTTTTAAGAGGGCACTGATGTAATAACCGAAAATTTTAAATCTCCGTTAAACCTGAAATTTATCGATTTCCGATACGTCAACCTTAAATAAATAGATACATAAATTAAAATGAAACAAAACGAGTGTTATTTCTATCATTTTATGTGACTCTAATTCACATAAGATGATGGAACTTTGTAACCGGAAAATTTAGTCTCCGTTTAATAACGAAATTAAATCGGACTTCGATCCGCCGACCTTGTTTTCTTTTAAATAAAAGAAACGAAATAAAATTCTATCAATTTAATTGAATTTATTCCTCATAAAATAATAACTGGTAACTAGTAAACAATCCCGTAAATAATTCCGTAATGTTAGCGATTCCGGGCGTAGGACGAGCTTTCCTTCAGCCGTTTGTTTAATAAAAAGAGTAAACCAGTTGGTCCAAAACCCGGCCCAAAAACAATTAAAAGACCAGCCCATTAAGTTAACCTAACTCTAACCTAACTCTAACTTAATTAGATTACCCTAATCTAATTAAAACCTAAACGCTGCTGTATCTCTACGATACCGCCGCTTCTTCCCTCTACTCTTACCTTCTGCACGTTCAAACCTTACGCATGCCTTCAACTGGAGACGCAAACCACCCGCCTTCCACCGCATCTCTTCACCGGCGCCAGTCCAGCCACCGCATCCCGACGCTGCCTTCAGCCGGAGCATCGCCACCGAGGCCTGCACGTCTTCCGTCAAGTCCGAAAACAACAAGCTGCTGTTTCCTTTCCGTTTCAACAGAGGACGCGCCGCCACTGAGCCTACGCCGCCGTCCGCCGTCCGCCGACGCCAGCAGCCGCAAGTAAGTCCGTCTCCACCTTCGCCCTTTCTCCTTCCGCTCTGCTAGCCGGCTTAACCCTCCTCGCCTCACCAGTACACGCCCTGCCTCCTCTGCTTCGGAACGCGCCGGCCACCCTCCGTCTTCACACGACAGCACACCGACCGCCAGGAGACGCTGGAAACAACCATTGCTGTTCACGCCACCATCCGCCCAGTTCAGCACGCTAGCCGCCGACGACCTTGTGATTCCGACGGTGAGTAGCTGCTGCTCCTTCCATCTTTCCCCTCTGTCTATGGCGTGACATAACTAACCGAGTTTTCCGTTTTCCGGCGGTGACAGCCGTGAACTCGAGCATACCGTAGAGAGTTGGCGAGTCGGTGACAAACTCAATTAGAACGCCACTGCTGCGCCCAACTGTGACCAACAGTGAGGGTAATCCTTGTGTTTATGGCCTTCTATAGTGTAGTTTGTGTATACCTGTATATGAGTAGGTTGTATGTTTAGTTAGAGATAGTGGAGATGCATATGTATATATATATATGTGAGTACTACAGACGAGTGAATGTATATAGGTATGCTGAGTAAGCGGATGTTGGATTATATAGGTATCCCAATAAGTATATATATTTTCTTATACTAAACTGCACTTATACCCGTACAAGATGAGAAGTGAAATTTTGTAACTATATATATACAAATATCGGGTAGTCACGGATGTTTTTGTTTTGGAAGGTTAGTATGCACGGAAGTATATATATATAGACAAATATATAGAGATATATATAAGATTAGTTAATACCCGAAAATGTAGTAATGTAATTCCAGATGACGAGTGGACGAGATTAATTTTTATGACCTTAGTCAACTGTTTTGGAAGTAATCTTAGATTAGAAAAGTGTTCCCAAAAGAAATATTGGAGGTCAAGAATTGACCCGGAGAATTATCTACACTAAGGGTAAAACGGTCTTTTACCGTATGAGAATTGTTCTTTCCGTAATTCCTTCGCATGAGGTTGGACATAGAGATGTGAGGTTGATACACATGCCTTCATTGACAGGCACTTGAGTTACCACGAGTACGGACTATCTGAGGAGTGTTAGAGTGTTTTGACTCAGGTAAGTCCTTGCGACTTACTTAGCCAGTTTCTGAGTGTTAGTTGAGTGATAGTAGTGGTGTGTGCTATTGCGTGATTTAATAATAATAACTTGCTAGGACGACTGTTATTATTACGTTTAAGGCCCAAGTGTATGTATAACGGGCCGTGACATCACTGCCCAGCTCTGACAGGAGACTGGGAGGTTCTCTATACCCAGACCATGCAGGTACAAGGTGAGGTGCATCGGATCCATTCCTGATGGTTACACGGGGGCGGAGGCGAGGTTTGGGAATCCCTCGTGTCACAATATATGTATCACTAGAGTGAACGAGTAAATTAAAGCAAGATAATAAAACGGACTTGTTTGAAGCATGCTGAGTGTTTATGTTTATCTGAGTGTGTTTGTGCTGCTATTATTCTGCTAATATTTAGATAACTAGCTAACGGTTCTTCTTGTTGTTGTTTTAGATTTACCGCAGGTTAGATCAGCACCTGAGTGATCCGGAAGTAGTGGTCAGCCGGGTCTCCGTACTCCTTAGAGCGGGGTTGGGGTTGTTTTGTCTTTCCTTTCCTTTGGTTAAGACAGTTGTTCTTTTCTTTTGTTTAAGTACTTTAGGCTGCTAGACAGTGTTGCATTCATTACTCTAAAAACATGGTTTTTATGAACTTCGGTTTCTTTATTTGTGTCTTGTTGCAAGATCCTAGTAATGTTGTTGTCAAACTGAGGTCGGGACCCATTGTGAGGTCCTAACCAGTAATACTCCGAGTTCTGAGAATTCGGGGTGTTACAACATGGTATCAGAGCTCTAGGTTGGCAACAATGGCACTTGAAATCTTCTGAAAGACCGAATAAGTTTTAGTAGAACCCGAAAAGGGGTCTGAGTTTTAAAAAGAAAATTTTTGGTTTTA
>BSUD01000002.1:50920181-50932392 GCA_033239045.1 Fagopyrum esculentum | reverse complement strand
AAAAAAAAAAAAAAAAAAAAAGCCCACTTGGGTGTGTGATTTGTTTGGAGTTATATAATTTTTAACGCTTGACAAGTAGTCGGTGAAAACAATTAATTAAGGAACAATCCGATAAGGTCACATTGAGGAAACCGGGTCGAGCGGTTTGTATTACAAAGAGCATTTGGCGACAGAAGTTTAAGATCATTATTTCATAATCGATAGTCGGGAACTTTCGAATGGAAAAATTTTTATGGTTTGGTAGAGTCATTAACAGAGCTGGAGGTAAGTTTAGAAAACCAAACCGTGAGAAAGTACCTACCGAATCCGAGATAAGTCATCAACTATGAAGATCAGAAAATTTAGCCGGTTGATGCTTTTGTAGAGTTCCAGTGGTCTAGACGAGGAGCTGATGAGGCTACCTGGGAGATAGAGGAGAATCTTAGACGTAGTTATCCCGAGTTCTTTGCGGGGTTAGAGGTTACTCCTGTTTTGACGAGTTAGTACTCGGATGTTGTGTTGTTTGACCTTTCAGGTTTTTATATTGTTTTGAGTGATTACGTTTTATGTGACGCATGTCTACTTTTGGTGATTGAGTAGTTGCGTGTAGCCAACGAAAAGGCCGAGGAAATTAAAAATATACCAAGGAAATGCGCGATTAAGAGATTTATTCTAAGTTTCGGGACGAAACTTCTTTTAAGAGGGCACTGATGTAATAACCGAAAATTTTAAATCTCCGTTAAACCTGAAATTTATCGATTTCCGATACGTCAACCTTAAATAAATAGATACATAAATTAAAATGAAACAAAACGAGTGTTATTTCTATCATTTTATGTGACTCTAATTCACATAAGATGATGGAACTTTGTAACCGGAAAATTTAGTCTCCGTTTAATAACGAATTTGAATCGGACTTCGATCCGCCGACCTTGTTTTCTTTTAAATAAAAGAAACGAAATAAAATTCTATCAATTTAATTGAATTTATTCCTCATAAAATAATAACTGGTAACTAGTAAACAATCCCGTAAATAATTCCGTAATGTTAGCGATTCCGGGCGTAGGACGAGCTTTCCTTCAGCCGTTTGTTTAATAAAAAGAGTAAACCAGTTGGTCCAAAACCCGGCCCAAAAACAATTAAAAGACCAGCCCATTAAGTTAACCTAACTCTAACCTAACTCTAACTTAATTAGATTACCCTAATCTAATTAAAACCTAAACGCTGCTGTATCTCTACGATACCGCCGCTTCTTCCCTCTACTCTTACCTTCTGCACGTTCAAACCTTACGCATGCCTTCAACTGGAGACGCAAACCACCCGCCTTCCACCGCATCTCTTCACCGGCGCCAGTCCAGCCACCGCATCCCGACGCTGCCTTCAGCCGGAGCATCGCCACCGAGGCCTGCACGTCTTCCGTCAAGTCCGAAAACAACAAGCTGCTGTTTCCTTTCCGTTTCAACAGAGGACGCGCCGCCACTGAGCCTACGCCGCCGTCCGCCGTCCGCCGACGCCAGCAGCCGCAAGTAAGTCCGTCTCCACCTTCGCCCTTTCTCCTTCCGCTCTGCTAGCCGGCTTAACCCTCCTCGCCTCACCAGTACACGCCCTGCCTCCTCTGCTTCGGAACGCGCCGGCCACCCTCCGTCTTCACACGACAGCACACCGACCGCCAGGAGACGCTGGAAACAACCATTGCTGTTCACGCCACCATCCGCCCAGTTCAGCACGCTAGCCGCCGACGACCTTGTGATTCCGACGGTGAGTAGCTGCTGCTCCTTCCATCTTTCCCCTCTGTCTATGGCGTGACATAACTAACCGAGTTTTCCGTTTTCCGGCGGTGACAGCCGTGAACTCGAGCATACCGTAGAGAGTTGGCGAGTCGGTGACAAACTCAATTAGAACGCCACTGCTGCGCCCAACTGTGACCAACAGTGAGGGTAATCCTTGTGTTTATGGCCTTCTATAGTGTAGTTTGTGTATACCTGTATATGAGTAGGTTGTATGTTTAGTTAGAGATAGTGGAGATGCATATGTATATATATATATGTGAGTACTACAGACGAGTGAATGTATATAGGTATGCTGAGTAAGCGGATGTTGGATTATATAGGTATCCCAATAAGTATATATATTTTCTTATACTAAACTGCACTTATACCCGTACAAGATGAGAAGTGAAATTTTGTAACTATATATATACAAATATCGGGTAGTCACGGATGTTTTTGTTTTGGAAGGTTAGTATGCACGGAAGTATATATATATAGACAAATATATAGAGATATATATAAGATTAGTTAATACCCGAAAATGTAGTAATGTAATTCCAGATGACGAGTGGACGAGATTAATTTTTATGACCTTAGTCAACTGTTTTGGAAGTAATCTTAGATTAGAAAAGTGTTCCCAAAAGAAATATTGGAGGTCAAGAATTGACCCGGAGAATTATCTACACTAAGGGTAAAACGGTCTTTTACCGTATGAGAATTGTTCTTTCCGTAATTCCTTCGCATGAGGTTGGACATAGAGATGTGAGGTTGATACACATGCCTTCATTGACAGGCACTTGAGTTACCACGAGTACGGACTATCTGAGGAGTGTTAGAGTGTTTTGACTCAGGTAAGTCCTTGCGACTTACTTAGCCAGTTTCTGAGTGTTAGTTGAGTGATAGTAGTGGTGTGTGCTATTGATTGATTTAATAATAATAACTTGCTAGGACGACTGTTTTTACATTTAAGGCCCAAGTGTATGTATAACGGGCCGTGACATCACTGCCCAACTCTGACAGGAGACTGGGAGGTTCTCTATACCCAGACCATGCAGGTACAAGGTGAGGTGCATCGGATCCATTCCTGATGGTTACACGGGGGCGGAGGCGAGGTTTGGGAATCCCTCGTGTCACAAAATAAGTATCACTAGAGTGAATGAGTAAATTAAAGCAAGATAATAAAACGGACTTGTTTGAAAGCATGCTGATTGTTTATGTTTATCTGAGTGTGTTTGTGCTGCTATTATTCTGCTAATATTTAGATAACTAGCTAACGGTTCTTCTTGTTGTTGTTTTAGATTTACCGCAGGTTAGATCAGCAGCTGAGTGATCCGGAAGTAGTGGTCAGCCGGGTCTCCGTACTTCTTAGAGCGGGGTTGGGATTGTTTTGTCTTTCCTTTCTTTTGGTTAAGACAGTTGTTCTTTTCTTTTATTTAAGTACTTGAGGCTGCTAGACAGTGTTGCATTCATTACTCTAAAAACATAGTTTTTATGAATTTCGTTTTCTTTATTTGTGTCTTGTTGCAAGATCCTAGTAATGTTGTTGTCAAACTGAGGTCGGGACCCATTGTGAGGTCCTAACCAGTAATACTCCGAGTTCTGAGAATTCGGGGTGTTACAGGCGTATCATTCTCCTCCTCTTAAATGTGAAACATTCTCGTTTTGCACGGTCAAAAAAATGGAAAGAGTACTTTGGGATCTTGACCCTTGAAATTCAGCACCGGATGCACATTGTCAGAGTCGGGCGGCTTGGACTTGTAGTCTTTCAAAAGGATAGTGGGGCCGCCAAGATTGTCGAACATAAAGAGGAAAAAGTCCGATCGGGAGGCTCGAACTTATAGTTTGACATGGTGGTGACGTTGTGGAACTTGTCTCTTATGCCGAAAATGGTCTTGATGTTGAGCGGTGGAGGCACACTAAAAATGTTGAAAGGAAAGCCAAGATGGAAGTTAGTTGGCAATGTAAAGACAAACCTCGGATCATACGACTCGGATTTGTAGTCCATCAACACCATTGTGCCGTTGTCGGAGTCGATGATTTCTTCTTTCTTAATGATGGATTCATCTTTGTCATCTTGAAAGTACTCTCCACATAACGGATTGACATGATGGATTGGAAGAACCGGGGCATAAGTTTTAATGACGATATTTTCCTCGTCTTCAACTTTGTCACACAACGTTTTGACCACCAACTCACACTGTGGTTGTGACTGCACTTGAGGCTCTTCTTGTTGGACGGGCGTCTTGTAGGCTAGAATTTGTGCCCTCAACATTTCTATCTCCCTCTTTAGAGCGGCATTTTCTTTGGCTAATACGGCAGCACGTTGTTGGCGTTCATGTGGATATCATTGGTACTCATGGATGGTCTCTTTGGGCCTTGGTGGATTTGGAGGAGGCAACCACTCCTCATCCTCAAAATATTCTCTCCGTCGGTACCTCCGGGTGGTTTGTTTGGCCTTAGGTGGATATGGAGGAGATAACCATTCCTCATCCTCATCATAAGAATCATAATCATCATAGAACATGATGAATGATGAAGAAACACTTGAAGATCTTCAAAGAACACCGAAGAACACTTGAAGATCTTTAAAGAACACCGAAGAAATTTGATCAAGAAAAAATATTTTATAAAGAAACTTGACCTCGATCCCGAGCTCTGATACCAATGATATAATTACGGGCGATTTAGATCGAGGAGAAACTTCAACTATTTCTTCTTGATCGTTCGAGTTGGATCAAATGTAGAACTTGAGCTGCGGAAGCTTAGAAATGGATGTGGAAGCGTTCGGTTGATCCTTCAAAAGGATCATCGAGTATGAAAGGCTTTGATCAAAGACTAGATCCAAGATAGAACTTTAAGAGGATTGAAGAAGAAGGTGATGCCTAAACCAAGTAAGAGGATTTTCCTTTACAATACTTGGATTCAACTTAGACATCCTTTTACAAATGAGCCAAGCCATCCTTATATAGTGGATGAAGGCCATACAAAGAGTCAAAACATAAATGACGGAATTAAAAGCCGGAATGGTCGGAATTTAAGTCACGGAATTAAGTTCCGGAATTAATGTTCCGATTATAAAAAGTCTATTAAATAGCCGCATAATAATAAATCTTCAAAATTGATGTCGGGTCCTTCAAGCTGGAAACACGGATAGCGATGCCATCCGGGGGCGTATCATTCTCCTCCACTTAAATGTGAAGCGTCCCCGTTTCACCGTCAGAAAAGAAAGGAGTCACTTGAGGAACAAGACCCTTGAAATGCAGCACTAGATGCACATTGTCGGAGTCGGACGGCTTGGACTTGTAGTCCTTCAAAAGGTCAGTGGTGCCGCCAAGATTGTCGAACATAAAGAGGAAAAAGTCTGGATCGGGAGGCTCGAACTTATAGTTTGACATGGTGGTGACGTTGTGGAACTTGTCTCTTATGCCGCAAATGGTCTTGATTTTGAGCGGTGGAGGCACACTAAAAATGTTGAATGACAAGCCAAGATGGAAGTTAGTTGGCATTGTAAAGACAAACCTCGGATCATACGACTCAGATTTGTAGTCCAACAACGTGATGTGGTCATTGTCGGGACGGATGACTTTGTCTTCCTCGATGGTGATCTCATCTTTGTCATCTTGAAAATATTCTCCACATAACGGATTGACAAGATGAAAACCGGGGCACAAGTTTTAATGACGGCATCCTCCTCGTCTTCAACTTTGTCACACAACGGTTGGGCCACCAACTCACACAATGGTTGTGACACCACTTCAGGTTCTTCTTGTTGGGCGGCCATCATGAGGGAAACTATTTGTGCCTTCAATTTTTCAATCTCTTCCCTTAAAGACATATTCTCTTCTTGTTGTTTCTTGTAGGGATTTGATAGCATGAATTATAGTCTATATTTTGGGGTTTGTTTGGACGTTTTATCTTTCATAATCTGCATGTTTGTATGTACATTATGTGATTTTACTACCATTTCATCTACCTTTGCGAGAATCGAGGTCTACACCTAGTTTCGTTGTAATTGCAGGTAATATGGTACGTTTTGCATCAAAAAGGAGCAAAAGGAGTCAAGAGTCATTTGGAGCTACATTCAGGAAGCACAACCATGGATTAAAGATTTACTTTGGACCAGTTTTGAGAGATTCTACACTCAGTTATGAATCACCTCGGTTGCCCAGAGATTCATCTCGACCGAGGCGATCCAGAGACGCCGACTCGACCGAGGCGAACACCTAGGACGCGGCGAGAATATTTTATTCTTGGCTGAGATCTTTTAAAATTGGAAAGTGATCTTATATTTTTGGGCTGAGCTTCTAGAAGGAAGGAGATATGCAGAATCATATATTTTACCTATTTTTATGGGAATATATCTTCTTAAGATTTATTATCTTTGGAGGTTTATTTTTCCTATAAAAAGGGTTGGATTTCCACAATTCGAAAGGCCCGCTTACACCGAAATACAGGCTGCATACACCCGCTATCAGCGCAGCAGCCGCATCATACTCCAATTTGGGAGATTCGAAGAACCTTTTTGAAGGTTGAAGGAAGATTTGAAGACTATAGCTTTATAGCTTTTTGGAGGGTTTTTGTAAGATTGTCTTCAATTCCTTTCCTTGTTGTCTTGTCTTGTTGGATCATTATCCAAGGAACGATTTTGTGTGATATTTGATTCAGTTATTGAAGTGTTTTCATTAAATTCTTCTTTATTCAAATATTCACCTTCTTCCCATATATTTAATACTTTCATTATGATGATGAGTGGCTAATTTCCTTGTGTGATTCTAGGGTGATTGGCTGAAGGTTGTGGGAAAAACAATGATAGAATGATCTTAATCACAGTAGGATCCTGAAAGTTCGAGTCTTTAACCTTAACCCTAAGCATCTCGTTCAGTCGATGAACATCTCGGCCGGGGTGGAAACTGGCTGACCGAGGTGGCTTATCCGATCCTTAACTGAGAGTTAATGTGTTAGAGTTTGCCAAATCCTATTCTTATTATACCTTTCTGGTTCAAAGCAAGCTTAGGATGAGACTTACCCGGTAATTCCTTAGTTTGTATACTAACGATCATAAGTTTAGGTAATAAAGGCTTGTCCTTTATTGGGGTTTGAGTGTGCTTCCATCCCATCTTTGTGAGTTAGCCTGAGACTTACCCGGTAAAGGTTGATTCTATTCCCTTAGATGGTGTGTTAGTTTGAGGTTATAGTTCTTTATCTTAATTCCTTGAGACTTACCCGGTAATAGGAGTTACGGTTTGGGATTAGTGTGTAGTGAGACTTACCCGGTGATCTACTCCACTTTAGAAACACCTTCCCCATGCAAAAATCTCGGCTTTGTCCGCTTATCTATAGATCTTGAGTTGGAACCACAACTAGATGCTTTAATCCCTAGAATTGCATGTTTGCTTTATTTGACATCTTATTCATCTTTGATTGTATTACTTGCTCTTGTGGTTAGCATCAATACTAGCATACCGTACTGGACTTTGTTTCACTAAGTCCCTGTGATCGACCCCTGGAATTTTCTTGCTTTTACTACGATTGACCCGTACACTGCGGGTTCGCATCCTTGTTTTAAGCTTAAGTCTAGGGTTATAAATTTAAAGCTTGCACACACCGTTTGGAGCGAACAAGTTTTTGGCGCCGTTGCCGGGGACTTGGTCTAGACCGAGCCGGTACGGTTTGCTCTTGGGGCATTTGCCCCGTGTTGTCTTACCACTCTACTTGAGTGACTTTTGCAGGTTCTTTCTTAGGTATATGCGAAGAACCCGCACTGGAAAGGAAATCGTTCCTTACGATCCCGAACCAGAAAAGACATACAAACGACGCTTAAGAGAAGCGAAGATGGCCCAACAAGACGATCACGATCTTTTGGCCCAATTGAGAGAGACGCAGGAGCAGCTACGTCTCAGTAAAGAAGAGCTAAGGCAGGAAAAAGAAGAGAATCAGGCCAGGAATGCAGCAATCGAAGCTGAGATTGCAGCAATTCGGAACCAGATTCAACCTCGACCGATGCAGGATCCAGTAATTGATCCTCGACCGAGGCAAGTCCCAGTTCCTGACGCCCCGGCCGATGTGCATCCACTTCGGATGCCAGTCCGAGATGTTCTTCTTGCAGGAATTCCACAAACCCTAGGTCAAAGGATGGACCCTAATCAACAGCTGAGGCGTCCAGGAGTGAACCTAGGAGATCCAGCGGACCATGACTACGAACTTCGACCACAAGTTCTAGCGATGATTCGCCAATGTCAATTCGGAGGGCTAGAGAAGGAGTCGCCGCATCAACATCTTCAAAACTACGAGATCTTGATGGAGACCTTGCGACCTCCCAGAATTGAAAATAACAACTACAAGCTAAGACCTTTCTACTTTTCTCTTAAAGATAGAGCTCTTACTTGGTATCAATCTCTTCCTGCAGGAAAGATCAGCACATGGGAAGAGATGACTACGGAATTCTTGACTAAATTCTTTCCCCCCTCAAAGACTGCTGAAATGAGAGGGAAGATCAATGCTTTCATCATGAAGGACAAGGAGAGTTTGTCCAAATCATGGGAGCGATTCAAGGATATCCTTTTGGATTGCCCACATCATGGGATTCCAAAGATCGAGTTGTTGGAGATCTACTTCAAAGGGCTGGACGGAAACACCCAGTTTAATCTCCAACTACTCTCCGCCGGCACATTTATGGATATGGCGGTTGACGAGGCTTGGGATTTCATTGAGAAGCAAGCCTTGCACATGGAGAAGTACACCCACCAAGGAGCTGAAGGTGGAGTTAAAAGAGTCAATTTTCAAGAGACTCAAACCAACAACAACCAATTCACGTCCTTGAAGAACGACGTGAAGCAATTGAAGGAGCTATTGATGGCTCAAACTAAGAAGGAAGAGCAAGGGCAAAGGAACAACAGCAACAACAACGGGTACCGTAACAACAACAACGGACCCCGAAACAACAACTACAACAACAATAGAGGATCCAATAGCAACAATTGGAGAGCGAATAATAACCAAAACAACGGTAACAATTATTCAAACTCCAACTCTAATGATTCCTCTAACCCTTTCCTCTCTCCTCCTTCTTCTTCTTCTACTCCATTGAAGAGCCAAGGGCAAGGATCAAGTTCGTCTCAGCCGGAAAAGAAGGACGCAGTCCTGGAGGCAATCTTGATCAAGCTTAATGCTATGGAGAATTCTATGACTTCATTTTCGAGGGCCCAAAAGTCCTTCGAACAACAACTTGCTAATAGGGCGAATGAAGCGCCAAGAGATCCAGGGAAGCTTCCAGCAAAGACGGAAACTAACCCTAAGGGCCAGTGCATGGCCATCACGACGAGGAGTGGACTCAAAACCACAGATCCAGTACCTCGCTCGACGCAGACCACCTCGGTCCAGATCCAGTCGAAGAACACCTCGACCGAGATGCCAACCGAGGCGGTGCAACAGAAAGCAGGAGGAACAACTGAAGCCTATGTTCCACCTCCTGCATATAAACCACCACTTCCATTTCCCCAGTCCAGAGCCAGAGCACATCTTGACAAGCACTTTGGTAAGTTCCTTGACTTGATGAATAAGCTCCATATTAATATCCCTTTCCTTGATGCTATTTTAGGTATGCCCGCCTACGGGAAGTTCTTAAAGGAGATCCTATCAAGGAAGAGGAAGCTGGAGGATGTTGGTGAAGTTAGGATGACATCTAAGTCTTCGGAGCTTATAAAGATCATGAAGGAGAAGATGCCACCTAAGTTGAGAGATCCCGGCTCATTTTGCATTCCCATTCAAGTTGGGGATGTCACTTGTGAAGCCCTATGTGATCTAGGAGCCAGCGTGAGCATCATTCCGCTGGAGCTATGCATTAAGATCGGTCTTGGAGAGCCCAAGCCGGTCAAGATTCGACTTTACATGGCGGATCGCTCCATCACCCATCCCGTGGGCATTTTGGAAGACGTTCCGGTCAAGTTAGGTAACTTCTATCTACCCATAGATTTTGTCGTACTTGACATTCCCGCAGATTATCCTGTTCCTATCATTCTCGGGAGGCCATTTCTAGCAACTTCGGGTTGCAATGTGGATTGCAAGAACGCCAAGTTGAAATTCAACGTTGGTGGCGATGAGGTGGAGTTCGCACTACTTGCAGCCATGAAAGGGGAGCAAATAACTGATGATATCTTCAACATCTACGATGAAGAGGAATCAAGAGAATCGGTGAGCTCTATCCTTATTAAAGATCCACTCGAAAGAGTTATAAGCTTCAGTTTAATGGAGGAAGGTATAGATGCTTCTTGTGATGCAGATATACGGAGCCTGAAGGCACTGGAAGAAGATCCAGGAGCCATGACTGAGAAGCTGATCCAGGAAACGAAGATTTCCAGCCTCGGATCCAGTAGCAGTACCTCGACCGAGGCACTTTCTGGACTGAGCGAGGCGTCTGAAGAACACCTCGGTCAACGCCTTTGTGCCTCGACCGAGGTCGACAGAGAGACGATTCAAACTGAGACTGCACATAGTCCAGTTTCTGACACCACTCCACTGGAAAGAGGAAGCACAGATCCCTCCCAGAAAGCACCCCCAGTTGTGGAGCTTAAACAACTCCCTAATCACTTGAGGTATATCTTTCTTGGGCCGGATTCTACTTATCCCGTTATTGCTAGTGCTTCCCTCTCCAATTCTGAATTATCTAAGCTAATGCATGTCCTGAGAAAGCATCGGAAAGCCATAGGCTACACCACGGACGATCTTATTGGCATTAACCCTTCTTTCTGCATGCATAGAATTCTAATGGAAGATAATCATAAGACTTCACGGGAACCTCAAAGACGGTTAAATCCGATCATGAAAGAGGTTGTGAAGAAGGAAGTTCTTAAGTTGTTGGATGCAGGTATTATTTATCCTATCTCGGACAGCAAGTGGGTTAGCCCAGTGCATGTCGTTCCGAAGAAAGGAGGGATGACCGTTGTGACGAATAAGAACAACGAGTTGATCCCAACAAGGACCGTTACGGGCTGGAGAGTTTGCATCGACTATAGGAAGCTGAACACGGCTACTCGGAAGGATCATTTTCCGCTTCCCTTCATTGATCAAATGCTCGAACGATTGGCCCAGCATTCACACTTTTGCTACTTGGACGGCTATAGTGGATTCTTCCAGATTCCTATCCATCCGGATGATCAGGAGAAGACCACTTTCACATGTCCTTGGGGGACGTTTGCTTATCGGAGGATGCCATTCGGATTGTGCAATGCACCAGCTACCTTCCAGCGATGCATGATGGCCATCTTCTCCGAGTACATAGAGGAGATCATGGAGGTATTCATGGATGATTTTTCTGTATATGGTTCCTCATTTGATGATTGCCTATCTAACCTTTCTCTAGTGCTTAAAAGATGTGAGGACACTAACCTTGTTTTGAATTGGGAAAAGTGTCATTTTATGGTTAATGAAGGCATTGTGCTAGGACACCTCGTTTCTAATCGAGGTATTGAGGTCGATCGAGCTAAGATCGAGACTATTGAGAAACTCCCTCCTCCTTGTTCTGTTAAGGGTGTGAGGAGTTTTCTCGGGCATGCAGGTTTCTATAGGAGATTCATCAAAGACTTCTCCAAGATTTCTAAACCTCTAACTAACCTCTTGAATAAAGATGTTGTTTTTGAGTTTTCGCAGGAGTGTCTTGATGCTTTTTACAGGATTAAGGAAGCGTTGATCTCCGCTCCCATTATCCAACCTCCTGACTGGACCTTGCCCTTTGAGGTCATGTGTGACGCTAGCGATGTAGCCGTAGGAACGGTGCTTGGGCAAAAGAAGGATGGACGGACCACCGCCATTTACTATGCTAGCAAGACGCTAGATGTAGCACAACGCAACTACGCTACCACTGAGAAGGAGTTATTGGCGGTTGTATATGCTTTCGAGAAGTTTCGTTCCTATCTAGTAGGGGCGAAAGTCATTGTCTACACCGACCACGCAGCCATTCGTTACTTGTTGGCTAAAAAAGATGCAAAACCGCGCCTTATTCGATGGATTCTCTTGCTCCAGGAATTTGACCTAGAGATCCGCGACAAGAAGGGATCCGAGAATTCAGTTGCGGATCACCTCAGCCGGTTACCGGAATCCTCCCGCGAGACGGATAGCCCACCCATAGACGATTCATTCCCCGACGAGCACTTGCACGTTTTGGAGCGTTTGATGGACTTACTTACTTCACCCCACGATGGAGGTGAAGTATGGGGTGAGGGAACCTCCTACCTCGTTTGAGACGCATCATGGTCCAGCTAGCGACCTTAAATCAAGCGCTTCTTGGGAGGCAACCCAAGGTATTGCTTTCTTTCCCGCTTTCTAGTCTAGTTTAGATAGTCTTTTGTTTTTGCTTTGCTTTGCTTTGTTTTTGGTGTTTTAGACAGATAACAGGAAGGAGCACTCCAGAAAAGGGAGAAGTTCGAGATTCTGAGGAAGAAAGAGGCACCTCGGTCACTGTCAGAACA
>BSUD01000002.1:50822023-50917220 GCA_033239045.1 Fagopyrum esculentum | reverse complement strand
ATTTTCTTGACTTATAATCCATTCTATCTTGATTTCTATATGAGGAACTTGCTTAGGGACAAGCAAGGGCTAAGTATGGGGTATTTTGATAGCATGAATTATAGTCTATATTTTGGGGTTTGTTTGGACGTTTTATCTTTCATAATCTGCATGTTTGTATGTACATTATGTGATTTTACTACCATTTCATCTACCTTTGCGAGAATCGAGGTCTACACCTAGTTTCGTTGTAATTGCAGGTAATATGGTACGTTTTGCATCAAAAAGGAGCAAAAGGAGTCAAGAGTCATTTGGAGCTACATTCAGGAAGCACAACCATGGATTAAAGATTTACTTTGGACCAGTTTTGAGAGATTCTACACTCAGTTATGAATCACCTCGGTTGCCCAGAGATTCATCTCGACCGAGGCGATCCAGAGACGCCGACTCGACCGAGGCGAACACCTAGGACGCGGCGAGAATATTTTATTCTTGGCTGAGATCTTTTAAAATTGGAAAGTGATCTTATATTTTTGGGCTGAGCTTCTGGAAGGAAGGAGATATGCAGAATCATATATTTTACCTATTTTTATGGGAATATATCTTCTTAAGATTTATTATCTTTGGAGGTTTATTTTTCCTATAAAAAGGGTTGGATTTCCACAATTCGATAAGGCCCGCTTACACCGAAATACAGGCTGCATACACCCGCTATCAGCGCAGCAGCCGCATCATACTCCAATTTGGGAGAGAGTTGAAGAACCTTTTTGGAGGTTGAAGGAAGATTTGAAGACTATAGCTTTATAGCTTTTTGGAGGGTTTTGTAAGATTGTCTTCAATTCTTTTCCTTGTTGTCTTGTCTTGTTGGATTATTATCCAAGGAACGATTTTGTGTGATATTTGATTCAGTTATTGAAGTGTTTTCATTAAATTCTTCTTTATTCAAATACTCACCTTCTTCCCATATATTTAATACTTTCATTATGATGATGAGTGGCTAATTTCCTTGTGTGATTCTAGGGTGATTGGCTGAAGGTTGTGGGAAAAACAATGATAGAATGATCTTAATCACAGTAGGACCCTGAAAGTTCGAGTCTTTAACCCTAACCCTAAGCATCTCGTTCAGTCGATGAACATCTCGGCCGGGGTGGAAACTGGCTGACCGAGGTGGCTTATCCGATCCTTAACTGAGAGTTAATGTGTTAGAGTTTGCCAAATCCTATTCTTATTATACCTTTCTGGTTCAAAGCAAGCTTAGGATGAGACTTACCCGGTAATTCCTTAGTTTGTATACCAACGATCATAAGTTTAGGTAATAAAGGCTTGTCCTTTATTGGGGTTTGAGTGTGCTTCCATCCCATCTTTGTGAGTTAGCCTGAGACTTACCCGGTAAAGGTTGATTCTATTCCCTTAGATGGTGTGTTAGTTTGAGGTTATAGTTCTTTATCTTAATTCCTTGAGACTTACCCGGTAATAGGAGTTACGGTTTGGGATTAGTGTGTAGTGAGACTTACCCGGTGATCTACTCCACTTTAGAAACACCTTCCCCATGCAAAAATCTCAGCTTTGTCCGCTTATCTATAGATCTTGAGTTGGAACCACAACTAGATGCTTTAATCCCTAGAATTGCATGTTTGCTTATTTGACATCTTATTCATCTTTGATTGTATACTTGCTCTTGTGGTTAGCATCAACACTAGCATACCGTATTGGACTTTGTTTCACTAAGTCCCTGTGATCGACCCCTGGAATTTTCTTGCTTTTACTACGATTGACCCGTACACTGCGGGTTCGCATCCTTGTTTTAAGCTTAAGTCTAGGGTTAGCATCAACACTACCACTGAGAAGGAGTTATTGGCGGTTGTATATGCTTTCGAGAAGTTTCGTTCCTATCTAGTAGGGGCGAAAGTCATTGTCTACACCGACCACGCAGCCATTCGTTACTTGTTGGCTAAAAAAGATGCAAAACCGCGCCTTATTCGATGGATTCTCTTGCTCCAGGAATTTGACCTAGAGATCCGCGACAAGAAGGGATCCGAGAATTCAGTTGCGGATCACCTCAGCCGGTTACCGGAATCCTCCCGCGAGACGGATAGCCCACCCATAGACGATTCATTCCCCGACGAGCACTTGCACGTTTTGGAGCGTTTGATGGACTTACTTACTTCACCCCACGATGGAGGTGAAGTATGGGGTGAGGGAACCTCCTACCTCGTTTGAGACGCATCATGGTCCAGCTAGCGACCTTAAATCAAGCGCTTCTTGGGAGGCAACCCAAGGTATTGCTTTCTTTCCCGCTTTCTAGTCTAGTTTAGATAGTCTTTTGTTTTTGCTTTGCTTTGCTTTGCTTTGTTTTTGGTGTTTTAGACAGATAACAGGAAGGAGCACTCCAGAAAAGGGAGAAGTTCGAGATTCTGAGGAAGAAAGAGGCACCTCGGTCACTGTCAGAACACCTCGACCGAGTTGATTCTTGAAGCAACCGAGGCGACTAGGGTTTCTGCAGAACCGCCTCGGTCCAGACCACCTCGGTCCGGTCGAAACCATCTCGACCGAGGTGACAGCAGATCTCGCGACGGTATAAAAAGCGAAAATTACATTTTTACTTTTTATTACCCACTTCGACCGCGGCGCACAGAATCACCTCGCTCCCTCATTTCTCGCTCGTTTTCGAAGATTTCTGCTTCCAAACCGAGATTAAAGAGTAGAGGAGTCGATTACTACAACAGATCTGCAAGAAATTTGAGTGTTTCGACCGAAACGAGATGAGTTCAGATAGGATACTAGCCCTTAGGGACAGAGCAGCACACCGCCGGATTGATGACCTGACAGATCAGGTTATCGACACTTATGCTGCACTTTCTTTGGATATCCGGGAGATGCAGGAGCGACAGCATCATCAGCACATGATGGCTCAGCTACAGTTCCAGCATGTCATGGGCTATCCCTATGACCCTACTTTGTACCCGTACATGCCACCACCACCACCGGATCAGGACTTCTGAGGAGCTGCAGGATTTTATTTATTTTATTTTTATGCAGTTCGGCTCTTTATCCGGTGAGTCCTCTTTCATTTAGACTTTTATTACACCCACTGGGACAGTGTGTCTCAAGTATGGGGTATTTAGTTGATGTATTATCTGACTTATTCGACTCATGATGTATTATTTGACCTTTGATGTATTATTTATCGGATATTTATATTCATGCTTTATCTGCATTTATATGTTTATCTGAGATTGCATGCATACTTACAGGTTATTTGATTGAGAAAAACGTCGAAACCGAAAAAAAAATGGTTTTAAAAAAATTTTTGACCTCGACCGGGACAGTTCTGGCAAAACGAGGTGTTTCACCTCGGTTGAACCAAGAACATCTCGACCGAGGTGGGTTAACTGAGAGTTTTCGAAAACGGTTTTTTGTGTTACTTATCTGGATATGATCTCAGTGAAGATCTTGTTTACCGACTGGATTTAAATTCTTTATATGTTTGAAATGTTTTATGATATGTTTAAGTTGCTAAATGCTTTGTTTGAAATTATTGGCATGTTTAATACTTTATTTTTATCCAAATTATGTTGAATTTGAAGGTTGACACCGCAGCATAAGTTCTCTCACGTTCTTCTTGGAAAGACCAAGGCAATTCATTCTTCTTCTTCTTCTTCTTGATCATGCTTAGCCCCCCATATACATATTGCCTCCCTTTACCTATCCGGGAATTTGGAAGCAAGCGAAGTGGTGAAAGCAAGTCAAAAGTTGAGAAGTGGCTGAAAGTGAAAGTATTAGAAAGCAATAATAGGTTTGGGGAAGTCAATCATGAAGATGAGTAACTCGGCACCATTCACATAGCCGGGTGTTTGTGTCTTGCCAAAGTCGGATTGAGCGATATTCCTAACGGGTCATGGTATGTGCATCAAGGGTTTGACGCATCTCGAGAAATTGATGATTGCGGATTTCCTAGGCTTCGGTTATTGTGCACCTCTGTCCATGCATCCCAAAAAGTAAAGTAAAAGAGAAAAAAGTGTGAAATAAGCAAAGCTTATTGGTGGAAGATGTTGCAAGTCAAAGTGAAAGTGAAGTTCATCCTTTTCCCGGATTCTAGCACCACATTACCTTACATTCATCCCTACCCTACACGTTTCTTGACCTTTTCTTTTGGGAAGCCCTTGAGACCTTGAGCTTGTTGATTGACTTAGCGGTTTAAACTGGATTATACATGATTAATTTTGATAATTATGATTTATTATGCATTCTATGATTTTATGCAAAGATGAACAACTTTCTTATATTTATAAAATGTTTTGATCATATTAAGTTTTTAATTCCAGGAAGTATTCTCTTAGAGTGATCTATGATAGTTGCACACCATAAAATGTTTTTGAAAGACTTTTTCATTGATTTTCTTGACTTATAATCCATTCTATCTTGATTTCTATATGAGGAACTTGCTTAGGGACAAGCAAGGGCTAAGTATGGGGTATTTTGATAGCATGAATTATAGTCTATATTTTGGGGTTTGTTTGGACGTTTTATCTTTCATAATCTGCATGTTTGTATGTACATTATGTGATTTTACTACCATTTCATCTACCTTTGCGAGAATCGAGGTCTACACCTAGTTTCGTTGTAATTGCAGGTAATATGGTACGTTTTGCATCAAAAAGGAGCAAAAGGAGTCAAGAGTCATTTGGAGCTACATTCAGGAAGCACAACCATGGATTAAAGATTTACTTTGGACCAGTTTTGAGAGATTCTACACTCAGTTATGAATCACCTCGGTTGCCCAGAGATTCATCTCGACCGAGGCGATCCAGAGACGCCGACTCGACCGAGGCGAACACCTAGGACGCGGCGAGAATATTTTATTCTTGGCTGAGATCTTTTAAAATTGGAAAGTGATCTTATATTTTTGGGCTGAGCTTCTAGAAGGAAGGAGATATGCAGAATCATATATTTTACCTATTTTTATGGGAATATATCTTCTTAAGATTTATTATCTTTGGAGGTTTATTTTTCCTATAAAAAGGGTTGGATTTCCACAATTCGAAAGGCCCGCTTACACCGAAATACAGGCTGCATACACCCGCTATCAGCGCAGCAGCCGCATCATACTCCAATTTGGGAGATTCGAAGAACCTTTTTGAAGGTTGAAGGAAGATTTGAAGACTATAGCTTTATAGCTTTTTGGAGGGTTTTTGTAAGATTGTCTTCAATTCCTTTCCTTGTTGTCTTGTCTTGTTGGATCATTATCCAAGGAACGATTTTGTGTGATATTTGATTCAGTTATTGAAGTGTTTTCATTAAATTCTTCTTTATTCAAATATTCACCTTCTTCCCATATATTTAATACTTTCATTATGATGATGAGTGGCTAATTTCCTTGTGTGATTCTAGGGTGATTGGCTGAAGGTTGTGGGAAAAACAATGATAGAATGATCTTAATCACAGTAGGATCCTGAAAGTTCGAGTCTTTAACCTTAACCCTAAGCATCTCGTTCAGTCGATGAACATCTCGGCCGGGGTGGAAACTGGCTGACCGAGGTGGCTTATCCGATCCTTAACTGAGAGTTAATGTGTTAGAGTTTGCCAAATCCTATTCTTATTATACCTTTCTGGTTCAAAGCAAGCTTAGGATGAGACTTACCCGGTAATTCCTTAGTTTGTATACTAACGATCATAAGTTTAGGTAATAAAGGCTTGTCCTTTATTGGGGTTTGAGTGTGCTTCCATCCCATCTTTGTGAGTTAGCCTGAGACTTACCCGGTAAAGGTTGATTCTATTCCCTTAGATGGTGTGTTAGTTTGAGGTTATAGTTCTTTATCTTAATTCCTTGAGACTTACCCGGTAATAGGAGTTACGGTTTGGGATTAGTGTGTAGTGAGACTTACCCGGTGATCTACTCCACTTTAGAAACACCTTCCCCATGCAAAAATCTCGGCTTTGTCCGCTTATCTATAGATCTTGAGTTGGAACCACAACTAGATGCTTTAATCCCTAGAATTGCATGTTTGCTTTATTTGACATCTTATTCATCTTTGATTGTATTACTTGCTCTTGTGGTTAGCATCAATACTAGCATACCGTACTGGACTTTGTTTCACTAAGTCCCTGTGATCGACCCCTGGAATTTTCTTGCTTTTACTACGATTGACCCGTACACTGCGGGTTCGCATCCTTGTTTTAAGCTTAAGTCTAGGGTTATAAATTTAAAGCTTGCACACACCGTTTGGAGCGAACAGGATTTCTTTCAAGGTAGGCACGTTGTCATGGAACAACACAGGTATCCTCAAAATATTCTTGTTGGTGTGGATATCGTCGGTGCCCATCCATCGAAAAAGTCGGCCTAGGTGGGTCCGGAGGAGGCAACCACTCCTCGTCCTCAAAATATTGTCTCCGTCAGTACCTCCGGGAGGTTTGTTTGGCCGCTTTGAGCTTTAATTCCTGAGGAGAAGGCAACCATTCTCTATACAATTCAAACTGATCATCATCGTCATAGAACATGATGAACGATGAAGAACACTTGAAGAACAATAACGAACTTCGAAGAACACCGAAGAACACTTGAAGAACTTTGAAGAATACCGATGAACACCGAAGAACACTTGAAGATCTTCAAATAACACCAAAGAAAAAGAAAAAAAATTGATGATGAACAATCAAGAACACAATTAAAGAACTTGACCTTGAACCCTTGCTCTGATACCAATGATAGAATTACGGGCGATCTAGATCGAGGAGAAACTTCAACTATTTCTTCTTGATCGTTCAAGTTGGATCAAATATAGAACTTGAGCAGGGGAAGGTTAGAAATGGATGCGGAAGCGTTCGGTTGATCCTTCAAAAGGATCCTCGAGTATGAAAGGCTTGGATCAAAGACTAGATCCAAGATAGAACTTTAAGAGGTGGAAGAAGATGTGATGCCTAAACCAAGTAAGAGGATTTTCCCTTCACAATACTTGGATTCAACTTAGACATATCTTACAAATGAGTCAACCCATCCTTATACAGTGGATGGAGGTCATACAAAGAGTCAAAACATAAATGACGGAATTAAAAGCCGAAATTAAGTTCCGGAAATGAAAAGCCTAAAATATGAAAGGTCGGAATTTAAGTCACGGAATTAAGTTCCGGAATTAAAGTTCCGAATATGAAAATCCAATTATTAAATAGCCGAAATACTTAATAGTCTTCATAATGGTGTCGGGTCCTTCTAGCCGAAAACACGGATGACATCGCCATCCGGGGGCGTATCAGAGCCCTTAGCATGTGGAGTTCTTTTAGAGATCATCGAGACTAGAGGTTATACACTTCTAGCAACCGTTCAGTTCTGATTCATGATGCCTTGTGTGAACAGGCTTTCCTTGCTCCTTTCCTGACGGAAATTAAGTTGATGTTGATCTTTGATTTACCTTCGAGTGAGGTAAGTCCCCTACACTTACGTAGCTTCATTCCGTATATTGGTTTGAGTGTATTGGCTTGTTTGCATTGTTATTGTATAACGGATAACCGGACTAGGATTGACATTTATAACCGTAATTGGCACAAGTGAATGATAACCGGGCGGTGACCACTTGTCTAGTTCTTCAATAGACTAGGAGGTGCTCTTGCAACCTAGGTCTGCCGGTAACAGATAGTACTGATCTATACCTGTTGGTAGACGGAAGCGGAGGGAAGATCGTAGCGATTCTCGTGTGACAACATAAGTTGAATTAGTAAAGGGATTAACCTTAATGAAAGATAATAACATGTGTGAACATGTTATATGTTTACTTTACCTTATGTGTGTTTGTGTCTTTACAGTCTTTTTGATATCTAGAATGTTAGTTAATGGTTTATACCGTCATTGTAGATGCCTTGCAGGATATAGGTGCTGCTTAGTAATTTGGATGGTGTGGTTAGTCAGGGTTCCCATACATTATAGGACGGGATCGGGTTTATATTTATGTCGTTGCTTTCCCTTTTGTTTTGAACTCGCCTGCAAGTCTTTTGCGCTTCCCTTTGTTTAAACCTTTGGTTTTATTATAAAGTTTTGGTTTTCACTTATTTGTGTCTTGTTGTAAGATCCCTTGTGTCAATGCTACTCTTAGGGTCGGGACCTATTGTGAGGTCCTAGCCCGTAACGCTTTGAGTTCCTAGAACTTGGGGCATTATATTAACATACATTTTAAAGGGAAAAACATAGTCTAATTGAGAGATGAAAAATTAAGAGATGTACAAAAATGGAGTAGACAATTTAAAAAGTAAATTTTTTATTCGGTTAGACAAAGTATTACAAAAGAGTTAGTTCGGGCGTACACGCAGCTCGACTACGCGTCCCGGACGCAGTCACGTTTGAAACGCCCATAATATAAGGTGCGTTTTATATTAATATTTTCCCGTATTTTAATTTTAATTTTATATCTCCAAAAAAATATAGTATATTATTTCTATAACATAAATTTTCTTTATAAAATGATTATTTGTGTTTAAATTTTGTATAATATATATTTTATAAGGTGGTTTTTCTTTACAAAAGTTAAAAGGAGGTTTGTATAAAATTATGTTTGTTTAGCCGTTCAAAAATTATTATTTGTTTTAAACTATTTTGTGTTCAAACTTTCTTTGTAAAATGATATGACCTCAATTATTGATAATGGTGGTAGGAGATGATAAGAATGGTTTTAGCCTTGCAAAAAGATAGCAATTTTTTGTAATTAGTGATCTACAACTTTATAGTGTTTGTTTACCTTAAACAAGGATTCTAGCAAATTTCTTTAAGATGTATTTTTTCAAATTAAAACACACTATCTCAAAACACATTATTTCTAATAGGGTAGAGTGGAGACAAAAAGAAGGTGTGTTGAGTTAATGAATCACTAATATCACTTTCCATTTAACATATATTTTAAAGGGAAAAAACATAGTCTAATTGACGGATAGAAAATTAAGAGATGTACAAAAATGAAGTAGAGAATTTAAAAAGTAAAATTTTTAGGGCAATTTTGGTTACTAGGCCTTTTTGAGAAAGTAGAGTAATAACTAGGCTTTTTAACGTTTCAATTAAGTAAAAATACCCCAACCTTTTGTATTTATCCTCAAACTATACACACTATTCTCTCAAGGGGTACATTTACTAAACACAAAATTAGAAAAAGCCTAGTAAACCAAATTGTTTCAAATAAATTTTTATTCGGTTAGATGGAATATTACGAAACAGTTAGTCCAGGCGTAAACGCAGCGCGACTACGCGTCACGGACGCAGTCACTTTTGAAACGCCCATAATATAAGTTGTGTTTCATATAAATATTTTCCCGTATTTTTATTTTTATTTTAATATCTAAAAAAACATAGTATATTAATTCTATAACATAATATTTCTTTATAAATGATTATTTGTGTTTAAATTTAGTAAAATATATTTTGTAAAGTGGTTTTTCTTTACAAAAATTAAAAGGAGGTTTATATAAAATTATGTTTGCTTAGCCTTGCAAAAATTATTATTTGTGCTACGAAACTTAAACACACACCACCATCACACATCAAACTAATACATAAAAGTCAGCTAAGTAAGTCCGGGATACTTACCTGTTTGAAAGGGTAAACCTGATATAAACCACACTCCGCTTCCCTTGGGAAGATACTCTAAGTCTCGCCAAACAAGGCACACGATCAACATCTGTCTCATGTGCTAGAAGTCCTCAGACTTCTAGTCCCAATGATCTCTTCAAGATCATACAACCCATATGCTAGGACAAACACTCCTAGTCTCCATGATCCTACAAGATCATATAACACACAACATATGCTAGGATAAACCATTCCTAGTCTCCATGATCCTATAAGATCATACAACCTCAAACCTCAAGCCTTAGGATACTCACAAGATCAAGTCATACAACTTAAAGCCTTATGAATCTCACAAGATATCAAAACACCTCAAGTCTTAGAACAATCATCAATCCTCAGAACTCACCTAAAGTCCATAACCACTACTTGGTATTCTCACTAGGTTATTTAGATCCAACCTAGCATGACACTAAAGTAAACATCACTAAGGTAAAGGTAAGATCACAAGCTCGAGGGAGAGGGTACTCATTGGGGAAAAAACGCGACCGTGGAACTTAGAAGGCGCGATCGCGGAAAGGAAGGAAACGACGCGACCACAGCTAGTCAGCCGCACCCGCGGCTCACAGGAGGCACACTCACGACTCACAGGAGGCGTGCCCGCGGCTCTGTGGAGGCGCGCCCGCGGCTCTGTGGAGGCGCGCCCGCGGCGGCTTGGTTAGGGCGTGGTCGCGGTCGAAAACTCCAGAAACGATCGAATCGTCGATTCTTCGATGTGCAACAGGCTTTTATCGTCTCCTTGCTGGCTTGCTCGGCCCTAAACATCCACCACAAGATCACCACTCTACTCCACAACCTAGGCAAGATAAACGCACATGCAACACAAAAAAAGGGACACCTTTAGTGAATCTTCTCCATAGCTCACACACAATGGTGGAGAAAAGAAGAAGAAGAAGAAGAAGAAGAAGAAGAAGAAGAAGAAGAAGAAGAAGAAGAAGAAGAAGAAGAAGAAGAAGAAGAAGAAGAAGAAGAAGAAGAAGACGACTTACTCTACAACACGGATCTACAGTCCCTAGCTTACATACGGGATGGACAAGCTCACACTTGTGGGAGGAAAGACCAAGAAAGCTCAAGGAAGGAGATGGAAGAAGGAGGAGTAAGAAGATGGAAAAAAGAGAGAGAAAGAGAATAACGTGACTGAGGATGGAAGAAGAGGGAATGGCATCAGCCGAGAAAAGCAAGGGTCAATGAGGTAGTCAAGGGTCACACTCTAGGGTTAGGGTTACCGAGGGGTCGGATTCTAAAAAGGAAGGGGACTAGAGGTCGGAAAGAAGACGGGACTAAAATCCCTGTCTGACAGATCAGCGCTCCTGCGGAACGACTGAGCAATGACCGCGACATCCCTAGATGGCCTCCACCGTGGGTCTCCTAGGCCGCAGGGGTTGTGGCAATGACTAACAACTACTAACACTGCTCTTCTACCGGAACTAAAATTCCGGACATTACATCAGATCCCCCTAAAAACAAGTTTGTCCCAAAACTTGCTATACGCTGAACTTCTCGGCCCCAAGGCCGAGGTATAACTCTCAAATTAGAAGGCGTCAACCTTCAAATCTGTACACACAATCTACACAATCTACCACATCAAGATCTATCAGGATATTTCGCACAATTCCCGCACGGACACGTAAAACATATAATAACACATATGCAAACACTCAACAAGGAAGGAACAGGAACTCACCCGTTGACCCTATAAGCGCATCTAACTCAGTGTAGAACTATGGGTAATTCCTCCGGATAATGTCCTACGTCTCCAGGTAGACTCATCGGCTCCTCGTCTCGACCATTGCACTCTCATCATCGGTATGTCCTTCGATCGAAGGTGTCTCGTACTCCACTTCAAGACAAATACCGGATGCTCCGCAAACGTGTTCTCCGGCTCAACCACTAGATCGTCATGATTGATGATGTGTCTTGGGTCATGTATGTACTCCCTCAGCTGAGACACATGGAAAACCGGGTGAACACTCTCCAACCTCGGTGGCAACGCTAGCCTGTAAGCCACCTCTCCAACTCTCTGTAAGATCTCAAAGGGTCCAACATATCGGGGGCTCAACTTTCCCTTAATGTCAAAACGTTTGACGCCTTGCGTTGGTGATACTCTCAACAAGACCTGAGCTCCCACTCTAAACTCTAGAGGCTTGCGCCTCTTATTAACATATGACCTCTAACAACTCTGTGTGACCAGCATCTGCTCTCGGATCATCGCTACCTGATCCATGTCATCCTGCTCCTGCTCGGGTGTTACTCCACTAGCTCTCCCCGGCACATCCCAAAAAAAGGGGTACAACATCTCCGTCCATACAACGCCTCGTAAGGAGCCATATTGATCGACGGATGACAATAAACTCCAGCAAAAGAAGGTGGTCTGGCCACACTTGTCCCCAATCTAGCACACATGTCCTCAATATATTCTCTAGGGTCTATATAGTCCTCTCTGACTGACCGTCCGTCTGAGGATGATACGCGGTTGTGAAATGAAGGCTCGTACCTAGGGCGGCGTGCACCTACTGCCAAAACCTCGATGTAAAGCGTCTGTCTCTATCCGAGATGATGGTCCTCAACATTCCAAGGAGTCTCAGCATCTGCTTGATGAACTCCTCAACTAATCGACTCACCGGCCACGTTTCCCTAATAGGGGTGAAACATGCGGTCTTCGTCAGCCGATCTACCACTACCCAAAACGCGTCAAAGCTCCTACTCGGTTTCAGACCGGTCACGAAATCCATGGAGACGTCCTCCCACTTCCACTACGGCACAAGCAGTGGGTGAAGTTCTCCTCCTGGCCTATGGTGCTCAATCTTGACCTGCTGATACACTAGCTACGTATCTAGTCATATCGGGCTTAAGCCCGCCCTACCAATAAGAACGTATGATGTATTGGTACATCTTACTTGCACTTGGGTGCACAGAGTAAGTGTAGTATGGGCGTCCTACAATATTTGTTGTCTCAACTCTCGGTGTGACGGTTCGTATATACGCTCCTAGTGTCTCAACAACCCATCTGCACCTATGGTAAATTGTGGTGCATCTCCTTGCGACATCCTATCCCGGATCCTCATCAAAACCGGATAGCTCTTCTGCTTTTTTCGGATTTCTCTCGACAGATCAGGTAGCATCTCCAAAGCGGACAAGTGGTTGTCCGTATTTAGAAACGAGATATCTACCTCTAACCATGCTAAGTCCCTCTGCAACTGAGGCTGAACCGTCAGTCGAGCTATCGCCTCCTCTCGAGGCGTCCTCCTACTAAGAGCATCGACGACCACGTTCACCTTCATCGAGTGGTACAAAATCTCCAGATCGAAGTCCTTAACCAACTCTAACCATCTTCTCTAGTGGTTATTCAACTCCCGTTGAGTGAATATGTACTTCAGACTCTTATGGTATGTGAAGATCTGACACGTAGCTCCAAAAAGATAATGCCCGCCAGATCTTCAATGCATGAATCACTACAACTAGCTCAAGATCGTGGGTAGGGTAGTTCTCCTCGTACTTCTTCAGTTGTCTAAACGCATATGCAATGACTCTACCCCGCTGCATCATATGACACATCCCAATCCTAACCTAGATGCGTCACTATAAACGACAAAGTCCTCCACACCCTCTAGATGTGCTAAAATAGGAGCGGAGGTCAGCCTCCTCTTCAGCTCCTCGAAGCTCTGCATGCACGGCTCGGACCATACAAATCTAGTAGACTTCCTCAGTAAGGAAGTGAGTAATCGGGCGATCTCTGAAAATCCCTCTACAAATATGCAGTAGTAGCCCGCCAAATATAGGAAACTGCGCACCTCCTTGACCGTCCTAGGAGGCTGTCATGATGCAACAGACTCTACCTTCGCCGGGTCAACCTTGACACCCTCGGCGAAAACTATGTGACCAAGGAAAGCCACCCCAGGCATCCAAAACTTGCACCTAGAGAGCTTAGAATACAACTCTCTATCATGCAAGCCTCGAAGCACCGTCCTCAAGTGTCCTGCATGCTCCTCTCTACTCTAAGAGTACACTAAGATGTCATCGATGAAGACTACTACAGACTTGTCTAAGAAGTCGATGAAGATGTTGTTCATGAACTCCATGAAGACGGCGGACGTATTTATGAGCCCAAATGACATCACCACAAACTCATAATGGCCGTACCTGGTCCGAAATGCCGTCTTCGGCACATTCTAATCTCTCAACCTTAGTTGGTGATATCCAAACCTCAGGTCAATCTGGGAGAACACGGAAGCTCCATGTAGATGGTCTAACAAGTCGTCAAATACGGGGCAACGAGTACTTGTTCTTGATGGTTACCTTGTTCAACTCCGATAATCAATGCAAAGTCTCATCGACATGTCCTTCTTCCTGACGAAGAGTACCGGTGCACCCCACGGAGAAACACTAGGGAGAATGGAGCCCCTCTCCGCAAAATCCTTGAGATGCCTTTTTAGCTCAAGCATCTCAATAGGCGCCATATGGTATGAGGCCTTGGAGATCAGTCTCGTCTCGGGCTCGAACTCAATATAAAAGTCCACGCACCTCTACGGTGGCAAATTGGGTGGCTCACCGAACACATCCTCAAACTCGCATGCTACGGGAATCTCCTCCAGCAACGGACTCGCATCCTCCTTCATGGCACAATACCATAAGGCCTAGCAACCCTGCGTAATAAGTCTCGCGGCTTAGACCGCACTGATGATTGTACCTGTCTTTCCGAGGTCCTAATCTCGGAAAATCTCCTCATGTCTTGCCTCTGTGGTGACCGTCACGGCCGGTCCTCCTACTAATATCCAACACCACTCGATGACGGTCTATCTAATACATCCCTAAGATGACTTCTAGTGCATGACATAGAAGTCTGCTAACCAATCACGGTTTTCCAAACAAATGGGACAACAGTGAACCTCCCGGGTACCTCTAACCTTACCCCCGTCGGGTAATCCTATAATGAAGGGTCTCTACTCCATATATATGGCCAACCTATCTACGCAGTCATCAGATATAAAAGAGTGCGTAGCAATGGTATCAAAAAGTACTAACAAATAAGCCACTAATCTGAATGGTACTTGTGGCTGCTGGCGTTGCCGGCTCGATTGCACTCCTTAACTTGAAAACTCTAGCCTGAGTGCCTCTCATGTCTGTGGTGTTGCCACTACGTCCTCCCTCTACCTTGCCCTTTGGGAGAACCTTCAGAGTGAGTATAGCCCGGGGCTCGCTGCTGGTGACTTTGGGCCTAATACTAAGGCGGTATATGCCCGCCTCCTACAAGGTGGTCTCTGCCCGCCTCCTACAAGGCTAGTAGGTGAAGAACCCTGTTGTGATGGTGTCTTGCCCTGGCGGCAAAAGGTAGAACGATGTCCTGGCCTGCCACAAGTGAAGCAAGTCACGGATGGCTTCCTACACTTGGGCCGTTTTCTGTTATTTAGTGTTGTAAAGTTTATATAATCCAAGACTTGAAACTTTTTAATTTTTGTATCCACCTTGCTTAGTTGACTATTTATGTTTTCAAATTTAGTTTTGCTCCAGATTTTCAGCTTGTTTTTTTCACAAAATTATACATATGGATCCCTCGGTATTGAGCTCTCCATGTTTGCTTGATAAGATTCTCACAATCTCTTCTTTGAGTCCATATCATTTCAAAACGGAAGGATTTATTTTTTATACGTTCTGTTGAGTTGTGGAGCTCAACAGAGATGCGGAAGTGATATGAGATTGTGAATGCATGGTTCCAGGTGTAGATATGTGGGTATGCTTGGATTATGTCAGCATTGTCCATGGCTCTATCTATTTTTTCAAAAGTATTATTTTCACACCTTATTTGCATTTCATCTAAGTGAATTCATTACCTTTCGTTGCTAGGTTGATCATACTATAGTGTTGTGTGAACATATGTAGTCTTTTAATATGTTATTTGACATTGGTGCACCCCTTTTTATCGGATGAGTTTAGTAATTCATTAAAATCCCCAATTATGAGGTTCGGAAAGGTATTCGTGTTAATATGATTCTCCAGTTTAGTCCCAAATTCATCTTTTGGTTGTTCGTTCAGGGGCGTATATAAAGGTAATAAACATGGTATAATTGACCCATTTATATGTATGGCTTACACTCATGAATCTTTTTTCCTTAACGATTACTTCTACTTTTTCATTTGCCAATTGGTAGCTATTCTATAGGAGACACAATCCCCCAATAGTCAATCCGCCAAAATGAAACAAATCTTATCGAAACCAACCCCTTTCAAGCATGCTTCTTTTGATCCAAAGCTAGTTTTTAGTTCAACAAGCACGATCATATGTGCATGTTCGTTCTTACAGGTCATATTGAGGTCAGTCCAAAACAATTTCTTCCTCATGCATCGATAATTCCAAAGTGCAATCTTCATTTAAAACAAGTTGTGGGTCAGGGTAGAAAAGCCTTGATTTCTTTCCAATTTTGAAGATAGTTTTGCTTGGTTTAGCACTTTTTGATTGGTTTTCATTCAAAATGGTCTCCGTGTGTTTTTCATTATATGTTAATTGTCGTCTCTTAATGCAAGTAATTTTATCAAGGGATAATATTTTTTTATTATTAATATTATAATTGAATATGGATACAAGTACTACACTTTTTTGGTATGTTTGTTCGGATACAAGGTAAATCATGTTTTTAGCTAATAGAATGTTTAGTTCTTGCGTAGAATTGAGCAAAATATTGATAATATTTATTCTTTGTTCGGATGGCTTTACGTAAATTTCTATTATTTGCGAATTGGATTGTTGTTAAGTTTTGTTTGCATGTTTCCTTACCGTGTGAAGAGTTGTACATGGTTGAGTATTCGCCTTGTGTACACCTACATATCTTGTTTTTCGGTGTTGATGGTTCCATTTTTTGTCATCTAATTGTCTTCTTTTGTTCTTCCCTTGTGGTGTTCTCAAGTAAATTTCTATGGGACTTTGGTCGGCCATCCTCATCTCTTTGGTTCGTCTTTATTTACAAGTTATTCAATAGTTTAGACGGTCCTATGATTCCAATTTTGTTCTCCGTAGGAAAGCTTCCAAAAAGACAATCGTCAAATTCAATATAATAGTGGGGTAGTGCATTTATGAAATTTTCAAAGGTGGGTCTAGTGTGCATACTTGCTACAATTTGCAAGCTGATATTAAGCCACAAGAAGAACATAATCATAGTGAAATATAGAGAATGATCTAAATTTATCAGTGCAGTATTGTCATAATTTTCTGCCCATTAATATGGTTCCACTTTTCTGTCCACTAGTATATGTAGGTATCCAAAAAACTGAATTTCTTCACTCTCTTCATTGAAACCATATACCTGAATACTTCACTTTGGCTTGAGTTGCATATTCTCATTTAATTTCCTTACTTAAACTTTTGTTACTCTGAATTTCCCCTTATTTTATCGAGTTTTTGCACCTGTTGGCTTGCCACCCAAAACTAGTATATGGAAATGGGCATCCATTCCTTGAGTTCACAACTAAAATGCTAAACAATTTCATGTCACACATTTTCCTTCTTTATGTCTGCATTTTTTCCTCAAATGTGTGCCCAATAATGACTTTAATATCCCTAATATACTCAAACATATCAGTGAGTGCATATAGGACTACAAATAACATACATGCAGTGGGAGAGAAGTATTCATAATATTCTATTTATTATAGTCATAGATTGAGTAGCAGTTAACACTGAAATTCTTGCTTATATGACTAGATATACATTTTTCATCCTTTTTTCAACTCCTAGTCTGATTTTCAGCTGGTTTCAAAGAGCATCTATTGGTCAACAGATGGATATCAACAACATATAAAAGACGACATTTATTTATCATAATAATAGACCTAGATATCGGGGTCAAACTCTGGGCTTCTTGACCCTGTTTAAAATATGGGCGACAATGTATTTTCTGCATCATGTATTTTTCCTTTTGCTAGATTTCGTCCTGGACCCTTCATTGTTCATCATCATTCCTTCTAGTTGCCTATATATGCATGGTTTTGTTAGTGTGGAAGGAATGGAAGAAGTTCTCTGAAAGGATCATCCCGTCATCTATAGGCACTAGAGTGTTGTTCAGAAGGTTGGCTAGCTCCTCGCTATCACTAGTTACATTGTTTTTAACCTATTTAGGATCCTTAATCATTGTAGCAACAAATACTTCATCCTTAATGAGGTCTCCTCATCATCTTGTTTTAGGAAATTGTATATTACTGGATTCATGCAAAAGACCGTTGTTTTCTCGTCCTCTATTACAGGTAGATCTTCATCATTCTTTGTTTGAGCTGACTTAGAGCCCTGATTTTCTTTGTTATTTGTGTTTCCTTTGGAGCTGCTCTTCGAGATTTGTGAGGAGAGTTTCGTAAAGGAGATTGTAATTTTGCTACTTCTTGTTAAGTATGGTTTTACTTCCCCTACGTACATGATTTATGTCATTTTCTTCTTCTTGTGGTAGGTCTTAGCTGGTGTCCACTCTTTATCGTTATCCTCTTCTTTGCCCTTCCCTTTCTTTCCCGAGTCCTTGTTCCTCCTATTAATGAAAGTAAAATTCATTTTCTTAGTCCTAATAGTTCTAAGGGGACAACTTTCAAACTTGTGATTCTTGTCAGCACAAAGCCCCCGTCCCTTGGAGAAATCTTCAAACCATACGAAAAAAATCCTAATATTTCCATTTTCGTCGGGGACAGAGACTTTGAAGTTTGGTTTTAGCTCTAATTCTAGGTTGATACACATCCTAGCATAATTGACACTCATTCCCTTTTCAGAAAGGGTCCAATTTTCTGAACTTTCAAACAATGTTGCTCTCCACTATGGTTCTAATCGCTTCTCTATTAATGTATTTTGTTGGGATAAGGGGAATTTTGGCACAACCATATACTGCAGATATATTTTTGGGGAAAAATTAAAATTAGGTTTCCAAGCTCTAAGGATAAGGATGTGACCAAAGATGTGGTAGGGTCTCTTATCCCCATTACTTTGTCATTAGGGTCTAAATTTTTTTTTTTATTTCAAACCATTAGTTCAAATTTTGAATTATTTGCACTTTCCCTTTTATGTTTCTTCATTCCGACAACAATTTAGTTCTAACCTTACTGAACTTAGAGTGACTCTGAAAATCCTTCCCATGAGAGATGACTCCCTACTCTTTGAGTAGTCCAATTTCACTTTTGAGAGTTGAAGCAGGTACTCTTCTGGCTTGGCATCCTCCTCTGTGATTCCTTTTCCCTTCCTCTCCCTAGCCTTCTTTGAAGTTTCTACTTTAGTGCTATGTTTTGGCTTCACCTTTTCGGCTTGCTCCTTTTCAGTTTATTCTTTTGGTTAATTTTGTTGTTGCAATCATCGTTTGTTCCTTGGATCTCACAAGTTTTTTCCTTAAAGGTTGGACTCTTCTTACTCATTATTTGTGCACTTAGGATATACTTAGCAATTTTGATGTGCTTAGTTTGGTTGGAGAAGTTTGGTTTTATAGAAATTTTATGGGGTCTTACTCTTGGGGAAAACTAATGAAGACATTTGGTAGTACACAAGATACAAAAAAGAACAGCCGGGGGAGAGATTATGTTATGCGATATTCTAGTTAGAGAATCCTCGTAATGTTGTTCATATGTTGCTTTCTCATTCTTGGTATTGTAAGACTCATGATAAAAAAAATATCACGATGAGAAGCCAAAGATAAGGGGTATTTGGTTTGCTTTTTCTTTACATTTCTTTTTGCTTTTATCGCTTGTTTGCTTTGGGTTCGTGCTGCTATGATTCTCTATTCAGGATTACAATAGTAGGTTAGTTGTTAATTTCCTTGAATGTTGCTAGCTGACTTACTCGCGAGATCTTCCTGGGCCACTTTTATTCTTTCCCTCTCCATACCAGATATTTCCCTTGGAAATCAGAGCACATAAGTATATGTGCCAGTGCTTGTTTTTGTCTTCTCCATTGTCGTCGATACCCTCCTACGCCCAAACTTTCCCCATACAGAATGATTTTTGTCCTACTTTTCTCCTTGATTTCTCTTGACCTGCTTATCCATATTGATATTAGATCCTTCATATTATCTTTTTTCATAGACTCACAACTTTGTATTGATTGTTTTTTTTTCTTTCGCCACTAGTCTACGATGTGAGTTCTATGTCGGATGAGAATTGTGAGATTTACGTAGCAATTTGCTTTCAGAACGGAGTGAGGGTTAGGGATTTTCAGATTGGCATTTGGAGACTTTTTTAGGCGCGTGGGTTGCATTGATTGTGGGCTCATTTGGGAGAGTTGTTTAACCCTGGAGTTTTTTTTTACATTTTTACTCCTTGCTTCTTCTTTCCCTGCCCCCATTTGACCATTTTATGGATCCCCCTAAACTATAACAATTTAGAGTTGAGGAATGAATTAGAGGTAAACTTTGTTGTAGGTTTTTTTGCGTTGAAAGGTTAGGGCTTTAGATGGTTTGACAAGGTTAGGGTTTAAGAGATTAAGCCCCCGTTTGGTTGTAACTTCGGAAACGAAAACGGAATGGAAATGAATGTAGTTCATATGTGTACCTTGTTCATGAATTATTTTGGAATCATTTCTTATGGTCTCATGCAAAATGTACTTGTTTTCCCTATTTTGTTTCTCTATAGAGTATCAAAAGTAATCAAATTCTACTCCAATTATATCAAACCATAGGAATTATTCCAAAAATTTCATAAGCAATATACGTATGGACTAGATTCGTTTTCATTCCGTTTTTGTTTCTCGAGTTTAAAACAAATGAACCTTAAGAGTTTGAAAGGATGTAAGGTAAATTAGAGGTTAGAACGTTTTAGGATTTTGGAGAAAAAATAAAGGACGCGTTGCAAGCCCGTCGGCTACAATTTTTGGTCAAAATGACCGATACATAAAACTACAACAAACGTGATTTCACACTAGAAATGTTTAAATTTCCACTCCTCTCGTTGTTTTAGTGCAAGAGAACATTTTTTTATTTCATTTTCTGACACGACGATCAAAGCGAGTTTTAATACATCCAATCCACAATTGAGATTATAGTTTAACTAATTTATGTTTTTTAAATGGGCGAGATGGTTTTTGTAATGAATATACCCTATTTATTTTGAGAACATTGGTGATTTAGGGCCCTTTTTGATTAGTGTAGATTAACTAGGCCCCTAGGATTATTAACCAAATAAATAAAGATAAACTAAAATGAAGAGGAGATAAAATAGGAGAGTCGGATGAGCAGTTAAATAAAACCGTAATCAAAACGTGCCTTAATTAAACAATAAAGTTTTAAAAAAAAAGGCAACCGTAATCACCAAGAATATCGCGCCATCTGCAACCTCTATGAGAGAGAGTACATCCATCAATCAAACACATCAACACGTATTCCAATCGCCGGTTACTTTACTCTTTCTTCTCCATTTTAGGCGATTCCAGGTCCAAATCTTCTTTGGAGAACTCTCAGCATACTCGATTCAAGGTATCGTCTTCACATACATTTTTCGTTTCTTGTACTAATACTTATACAGTTAATGCGATACTTATAATCGTTTATTTCATGCTCCATTGAAGGAAAGTATACGCATATCACCATTGAAGACCGTTGAAGATAGCTGAAGAACTGTTCAGAGTATTGTCTTCCATAAATCAACAAAAGGTACATTTTTTGGTTCGAAATGAAGTTTATTGCAACCTATTCGTCGATTATGTACCAGATTATTACAAATCGAACACTAATTTGACTATCGTCTTCCATAAATCACACAAAGGTTAACAGTGAAAGTATTTTGTGAAAATGTTCTGTTTCTATGTAGATTGATTATGTTCTGTTTCTATCGTCTTCCATCTGTTTCATTCCTTCATCTAAGTACTCAGTATATGCCCAGATCTGTTATTGTGATATCTGGTTATGATAATCCAAATGTATTGACGAAGTTGCATGGTCAGTTAGATGTTCGTATATATAGAGAAAATCTACATATCATGTTATACTGTTATGATACACACAAATGTGATACATGTTTATATCAAAATGAATAAATGGTGAATGTGTACCAGATTATACCAATTATGTCTAATATGTGCCTCATATATTATTAGAATCTGATGCGGAAATGAGTAATTGGTGATTATTTGTTGATGCATGTCGGTTATTGTACTGAACAATAGCAAATACATACATAGTATTTAGAAAATTTATACTGGATACATATAGAATATGTATACATATCAAAAAAGGCAAATTGATTATGAATTGAAATATCATACATGTAGAATATGTAGACAAACATCATATTTGGTACATATAAGTGCAGATGTTTATGAAATATCATACATGAATGTGTTACGTTTATAGCTCGTAATAGGCATACAAATTATGTATTTACAATATGTACATATAGCATTCAATGTAAGTTACAAAATCAACTAATCGTACTAGTTCATTGTTAGTACAAACACTATGGCAAGAAAAAAGCAAATGGCCATTAAGCCCCACATGAGGAAAGATCATCCTACTTCTGGGGTTGGTCCTTCCAAGCAGGTATCCAAATGTCTTCATTATGTAGTTATTAATCAGTTGTAGCTAATTAGATAAATGTACAGATTTATAAGTAGTAAAATGTAATGGTCTAATTGTAATCATGTATTAGTAAACAAGCATGAGACTATCATACATCATATGTATAACACACTTCAGTAAGCACATATTTATGTAACTGTCATGCATATGTTGTTAAAATCATATGTTTTTCATAAACAAAAAAAAAGATACTGATTAGTACATGAGTAAGTACATATTTATATAACTGACATCATATGTATTAATAATATACACAAGTTGATGAAAAAAATGCAATATGTATAAATATATACAGATATTATGATAGCATATGTACAGGTTTTCGAAAACAGTTGATTGTACACAGGTAATGTACTTCAATATGTAATAGGCAGCATATATTTATGAGTATATCATTATATGTATTACATATACACATACAAATGTGCTGATAAGTCAAAAAATGAACAGGGAATGGAAGGTACATACACTCAGGATGTCGCAACAATGAATAGGGCGGACAATCCTCAACTGAAGGTTGATAAAAATATTGTAGACTACATAATATTCATTATTTTTTTTAATGTACTGATATATTACAACATATTAAATTTACCTTTACAGTTCACCTACCGATGGGTGGAAAATAAATCCCCTCGGATGGCTCGTATTAACAGCTTTAGTCGACTCCAGCTTATACCATTGATACTTGACGGGCTGTCTGATTTAGACAATAAAAGAATGAAGAATGGGGTTTTTGGCCCAATAATTGAAATGAGCACACGATTGAAAATGTCAAACCAGATCATACACTTCATGTTGATGAGGGAGGTTCAGACAAGGAGACAACACTCTATGTGGTTTGGAGTAAAAGATGTACTGCTAAGGTTTGGAATCAAGGAGTTTGAAGAAATAACGGGGCTCAACTGCGAGGAGGATTTCTTTGAATCATACGATGAAACACCCGATGTCAAAATGAAAGCTGTTGTTGGGGTAGAACGATGCTCAACTAAAGATCTAGAAGAAATCTACATGAAAGAACCCAAGGAATCCCCATTCAAATACAGAATGGCCCTCATCCTTTTCATCGAATGTGTTGTTGTGTCCAAAGACAAGAAAACCCAAATCAACCAGCAAACGATCAACATGGTAAATGATATGGACCTTTTTAACTCGTTTCCATGGGGTAGATTAGCTTTCGTACAGACTAAGAAGTTCCTTCAATCATGTGAGGCTGGTAAAGATAGGAACAGCGGTGGCTACAACATTGGAGGGTTCCCACTTGCGCTGCAGGTATGTGTAAATATGATTGGTGTTTATTTGCAATTGATGTTTCCAATTAAGCAACCAGAAACTGTGCATTGAAAATACAATGTTTATGTAGGGCATATCCACATATATTAATACATAATCATAAAATATATAAGTGTGCATAAATATTTTATGTTTGTATGACATATTATACAGATATTTGCTTTCCACTCAATTCCAAAGCTTGCAAGGGTGTTCGCAAGCTTAATAAATGAAAATGCATCACCTTTGTGCCTACGTTGGGTATCAAAGTCTGATAAAGGGGGTAAGCCGTTCCCTGGGTATGCAGACATTAAGGGTATTATAAATACCCTTGAAAAGAAGGAAATAAAAACAGTTCAAGGTCTCAGTGAATCGGATGACATCGATAGGTGGGTGACAAAAGAGGGAGAAGATGAGAGGATTGATTTCTTGTTTGAAGCTGGATTTGAAAAGTTTGACTTAATAATTACAAGGCCAAATATTGTGCACAAAAAGGAAAAGGAATTTAGGTACGTTATGTACTGCTTTGTACATTATATTGTTTTATGTAGATAGCAGTTAGACATATTTATTGATAGGTTTTGGTTGTGTAGTCCAATTGTACTAGAATAAAGATTAGGAGCATATCAAATACGAAGGATGATGAAGATGCTGATGACTTTGTTGATCCACCTAGTAAGTTAAAGAATTTACTTATTGATTACATATTAAATGAGATGTACTGAACATATAATGTGTGTACACAGAAAAAAAAAAATTGGAGGCGAAAGCTGTGGAAAAGATGAAGGGGAAAAGGAAAGCACAAAACACTAGCCCAATCATCAAGAATCTCAAGTTATCACTTTAATTAAAACAAGTTTTTTTTATAAATCCAGAATATATGTAGTTGATAATACATATGTTAAACGTCATGTAGATCGTCCAAGAGGACGAACAAGAACAAGGAATCCCTATCTGCAGAAACGATAGATGCAGCTCCTAATAAAGAACCCGAAGGAAAGAAGGAGAACTTTGTTGAAAAAACAGAGGAAAAGATTCCGGATAGCCCAAGGTCAGTATTACAATGTACATAATTTAATACATAAACTAGAAACATGGCAATATATATATATATATATATGATTCAAATTGTAAAGAATATTTACCGTGTTTATCAAGGATGTAAATACTTTATTTCTTGAACTCTCAGAATGGAAGCAACTCAGCCAGAGTAGGTTGCAAAAATAATGGAGAAATTGGAATCAACTGAACGGGATCAGAAAGATCTTGCAGACAAGGTTGAACAGCAAGGAATTATGATTGATGATTTGACAACATATTCAAAGGATCTTGGAACGCTATATGATAAGATAGACACAACTGTTTACATGGCAAGCAAGAGGACTGATAACACGATTTATGACTTAGGCTTAGGTAATCATTTAGATAGATTTCTCACTCATTCATGCATGGTTCAGCACTAGTTCACGACGTTTGCACTCAATTCACGTATTTTGTCGAGATAGACGTCTACACGGACTTGTGCATTGCTTTGTAGGTATTTTGGGAGATTTAGGAGCTAAAACGATACGTTTGAGGATCGTTCATCAAGATGACACACCCTCGGACTCATTAGGATGCAAGCTAAAGGCTAGGGAGGACTCATGGAACCTTGCCAACACAAGCCATGCACCAAATCGAAGCTTAATGATCAAAGGCAAAGCTGAAGGTCCAAACCACGGTTCACTGACACTCCACGGCCGTGATTCTACCCGTGGATTTTGCCAGGTTTTCGTGACAGCTGTGCCACGATCTCTTGGCCAGCTCTTGCAAAGTTGTAGTATAAAAGTGGTTCTGCATTGGCGGAGAGAATCATCTTGGAGCAGCTCTCCATTATCCACTATCATCCAATCAAAATATTCTCTCAACAAGAAGATTCTTTGGAAGAAGGAGGTAGAAGGAAGCTACCATTGGAGAAGAGCTTCATTGGAGAAGAAGAAGAACACACCATTGATAGACTTGATAGCTTTGTAGTGAAGAATTTCGGAATCGATTTCTAGACTTGTATGAACCATTTGAACCTTCTTTAAGAAGGGTTGTGAGTCATTCTAATTCCATTTTCAGCTTGGTTTTGTTTACTTCGCTTGTTCATCTCTTTATCTTCATTATCTTGCAAATGGAAGCCATGATTTTATGTTTGATGATTTCGATTGATATGATGAATATTGTAGGCTAAATAGATGTGATTTTAGGGTAAGGGAAGGATGGTAATGGCTAGAACCATGATAGGATGGACTTAGATCAGCCCTTGGATGACTTGTTTGCTTGAACGTAGCTTCTGTTAGGATCCACGGTTTGTTCTTGCCAAACCACGGCCGTGGACTTGGTAGAACAACCCGTGATCTTCCCTGGTTCGATGGATCTAGTCTTAGAATGTTAGAATGTTGAAATCCTAAGTGTTTGTTGAGTTAAATCTATCCTAGGGTGACCTAGTGTTAGCAACTAAGTGTTAGGAGAGACTTACCCGGTAATCCTTACTCTTAGATTCCAAAGATAACAAACCCTAGGTAGTGGTGAGCCTCATAAGCCGCCATTGGACTAAGTGTGCTAGATGGTTGCTTAGGACTAACCCTTCCGAGACTTACCCGGTAAGGATAGGTTAGATCTCTAGGTGACAATCCGGTTTGTGTAGAATTCCGTCCCTTAGGTTCTTAGAGACTTACCCGGTGATGAGATCTTAGAGACGGACTAGTGGACCATGAGACCTACCCGGTGATTGATCCCAATCTAGAAACACTTACTCCCAACATATCATAGTTAATCCAAGGAACGATTAGATAGCTTGAGTTCTATGCCATAACCGGAATTCTCAACCTCTAGAATCCGCTTTTCTATCCTTGATCTATATCTTGTTTAGTTTGTTTGATTGTGTTGATTTGTTAGCATAGTTGATTTGTTTATTTTGCATGTTTAGTGATCCTTGATTGATCACCTAAAAACCCACCAAAAACATTTAGATTTTCATTTCTTTATTTCTCTCTCTTTTCTTAACCTAGATCTTCACTAAACTTAATCATAATTCGAATCAATCTCACCTTAGTCTTTGTGTTCAACCTCGGAATACTATCCCTACTACGAACGTCCCGTACACTGCGGGTTCGCTAGGAGTTAGGATAAATATAACGAGAATATAAATTTAAAACCCATTGCGTATCACATCCTGAGCGTAACAAGGACCGAGAACAAAATCAAAATTCTTGTCAAAGAACTTATAGCCCAATCAGCTGATACAAGTTCTCCAGCTGAAAAGAGTGATGCTGCTTCTCCAAAACAGACCGCAGATGATGTTTCTGTTCAAGAAATAGGTGCTGGGTCGAGCGAGGTATGAAACAACACAAGTGTGTAGCCTATAATACAAAAACATCGTAGAATATGTAATATGTATGTTTATGTAACTGAATATGGTACTCTACATATGACATATTAAAAAAATATGTAATGTCTGTTTATCATTTTGTTAAAACAGGGCGTCAATGTAATAGAGCCTGTTCGAAGGGTTGGACTTAGGGTCCCAAAAGATAGTAAATACAAGCGTACCCCGTTCAGGAAAAACGTGAAACTTCCGAAAGAACCACCAATGAGCTTGTTACAAATAGCTGAGCGTCAAAAACTGTATAACTAGGTGAAGAACAAAGACGATCAAGGTATGATTCAGGGTTATATTAAGAACATATCCAGAGAATCAATACAGGACATACTAAAACAAAGCGGCTGGATTAAAGACGAGGTATGTACACATAATCAATGCATATATATACACAGTCGATACGTATTGAATTATTCAGATATGTACATGCGCAGGATGTACAAGTTGCTCACATTTATACACAGAAAATGTATAAATAATGTGATTCCAATATTTATGTTTTGCCGTAGAATATTGAATAGATCAATATGTAACTGCTAATATGTACATATTTTTTACTTTTTCATATAGAATATGTATTAGTATGTTGATCCCGTAAGTATATTTTATCACATGTTTATTGATTATATCATTATGTAAATGCTCTTACTGAGTTCATTATGTAACTCTTCATATTTTCATATTGCAACTGCTCTTGATGTGGTCAATATGTAACTGTTGTTGCCTTGAATCAACATGTAAATGCTCATATGTACAACTTAATTATATATATATATATATACAGAATATGTGTAGTTATGTTTGACCCCGTAAATTTGTTTTCCACAGGCTATTGATGAGATCATTATGAACATGCGGAAGAGCATTGTTGAAAACCCTGAACGATTCGCCAAGATTGCTGTGCTTTCAACTGTTTGGTCTAGGGCATACAACCGTACAGTATTTGAAAAGCATATTACTATGAAAGAATCGAAGCAAAGTTTCAATCAAAGCATGCACGAGGTTATTTCTGGGGACAGTCCACAGATGTTCCGAAAGGCGTTATATGATGTTGATGTCATATATTCACCATTCAACCTCCAAGAATCCCATTGGGTTGCTCTTGAAATTGATTTCCGTACGTGGTGCATATATGTTTATGATCCACAGATACACTACACAAAGGATGACAAACTGCATAACCTTCTTGAGCCCATGGCTGTTATGCTCCCTAAACTGCTTGGAGTACATGGCAAGCACAAAAGGCTTGGAGATCGACTAAAGGGTCCACTAAAGGTGATCAGGAAGACTGGGTTGAACATCAACGCTGATGGGTACGTGTTGTGTACTTCAATTATGTAGTTTCCATATAATAATACATACTTTGTAATTATGTACACTTTTTTTAACACAGGGGAAGCTGTGGCATATTCACTCTAAAGTACATACAGTACTTAGCGTCTGGACGTAAAGATTTGAGTGCTATCAGCGATGAATTTGTTCAAGCAAGTAGAGAGAAATTGGCAAATGTTGTGTTCACCTAGGAATGGCGCGACTGGTTCAATGAGGACTGAAAAACATCCAATTATGTAATGGTTTATGTAACCCAAACACTAAGACTTCCATTTTACTGCTTTGTGTTTTAAGTTGCTCGAATGGGTTGATGAGAATTGAAAAACTTCTGTTTATGTAACGGTTTATGTAACCGAAACACTTAGACCCCAATGTTACTCCTTGTTTTTAGTATGAACCGTAGCTACTATACACATGGTTGTGTATAACGGTTTGATGTTCATTGCACATGTTCGTCTGACATAATAAAGTAAGATAAACAATATAGAAAGTTACAATTATTCAGATTATTAACTTATGCTATATATTTGTACATAATCGATAAATTTTTATATTAAAATAAAGCACACATATCAATTGAAATTTACGTACATAAAATAGAACAATACACATACGCATATAAATTATGTACACAATGTCGTTTGAGTTCGACTTTGAATATATTGATTCGCAAATACATTATACATTTATTAACACAATAGAGTATACGAGTTATATATGTATGTGTGATATACATATTTTTAAAAAACGACGTTTGTATATATATAATAAAGGCAATTTTTATAAAGTTGATAATAAACTAACACATTATATGTACGGATAAAAATATTGAATTAATTATCAAATAAACTTGGCTATTTCGGCTGATTTACACAAGTTTTCTTAGTGTGTCCACTAAAGCCACAACAACTACATTTTCTCTTAGATCCTTGTTCCCAAGATGCACGAAACCTGGACTTTGGCATTCTTCCACACCTCTTACGCTTCAATGGGGGCTCACAAGCAATATCTGAAACGTATATCGGTATATCCCAATCTGACTTGCTCGGCACCGGGTAAATAACCTCTGCATATCCAGACCTCCAATATTCTGTGGAATAATATTTACTTACAAGATAAGGACTCATACCTACATGTTTCGCTGCAGCTACTGCATGTATGCATGGTATTTCTTCTATATCAAACTCTTTGCAGGCACATGTCTTCATTTGCAAACAAACAATGACATGTTCATCCGCCCTTTTTACCTCAAATTCCATCCTCTCTGCGTCAAGTGTGTACACAAAGTAAGAACCTGCTTCATCAAACCTTTTTTGAATGATAGCCTCAACTTTTGGTGTGGAAACATCCACACAAGATTGCGATTTTTGACAGCGTTCCGCAAACCACCGTGACATAAACTGTCTGATTTCATCCAGCATTGCTAACACTGGATATTCCCTCCCTTCTTTCATTATGCCATTAACACACTCGGTGTTGTTGCTAGTCATTATGTTATACCTTTTTCCAGGAGATAATGAACGAGCCCACGTTGATATCCCCATCTCAGTAAGCAACTCTCCCACCTTCGGCTTTTCCTATACATATTTTTATACATAAGTATACATATTATATACATAACAAACAGATGAATCCATGAAGTAACAACACATACCAGAGATATTTGCCTAAGTAGTTCAATGCAGTCAGATTCTCTGCATTTCTTCGCCCCTTTAATAAACATTTGTAGGATACGGTTCGATCTTGTCCTCTTTCGCAGGTTCCCCTTAAGATGCCAAATACAGTAACCATGAAATGCCAACCGATAGTTCGCTGAAATACCCTTCTTTATTGAATTATGTCGATCAGAAACAAACACAAGTTCCTTGTTATCCGGAATTATACGACTCAAATTATTAAAAAAGAAATCTCAGGACGCATCATTCTCACTATCAACAATACCGAAAGCAATTGGGTAGATTTGTTGATTTGCATCTTGCGCAGTTGCAACGAGCAACACCCCTCCATATTTTCCACTTAAATATGTGCCATCTACCGTTATAACCTACATATTTTTAAAAAATGTACACATTGAAATACATAATAAATTACAAAGTACTACATATTGTTAAGAAAAAAGGTATTGTACCTTTCGCATTGCACCAAATCCTCTGATAGACTGACCAAACGCGACAAATACATATCTGAAACGATTCTCCTCATCAAGTACAAGGGCAGAAATGGTACCATTGTTCACTTCCTCTAACATTTACAAATATGCGGGGATGGAGCTATAATTATCTTCTGAAGTTCCTCTAATCATATCCTTAAGGGCCTCCTGTGCTTTCCAACACTTCCAATAACTAGCATCTATTCGATGTAAACTCTTCATAAAAGTGACTATTTGATTAACCGAAGGTAACTTCTTCGAGTTGCCGTACCTACATAAACATTGTGTACACAAATTAGTACACAACTTACATTCAAGAACATAAAGTTGAGCTATAATATACAACATACATTGATTTCACTTTCTCTACAATTACTTGATAGGAAGCTCCCCTGTTCCCAGCTCTCCTCATGTGATATGAACATGTGTGTGTGGACACATACCTTGTTGTTGTAAAATAACTTGATCCCCCAAGCTTAGTGAAACGAACCCTCCATTTACACTCTTCGTCAATACATCTTGCTGTTAATGCCTTCATTTTTGACTTAACAATCCTATATTGGGAACATTCGGATATTGAATGCAAACACAAAGCATTCTTTAACTCTACCTTCGAAGAATATGTTTTGCCCAATGCAAGCTCATAATCATGCACATCTGGTACATATGTATCTACACGAGACACTATCGCTAGTGTGTCACCCTGCGTAAGATCTTCTTCTACTGTCAACGACATATTTGATGAATATGTACTTAAATCAAGCTGCAGATACTCATTCATATTTTGTTCTACATTATGTAACGCATCCAGTGTCACAACATTGTTAGGCTTATGAACACTTACTGTCGTCACACACATTGGCACACACCACATGAACTGCTGCAGACCATTTATTTGGAGGAATGTTTCCAAATCAACCGTTGTGGTGACGTTGAATGGCTTGAGTGAAGGATTGAATGGATTCTTGTACGATAATTTGATATCAAAGTCGGACTTACATATACCAAACTGCGTTGAAACTTTATCTATTAATTCCTCAAATGTGCAAGATCCATCTACAGCAAGAGGCTTGCTTGTAACATCACCAATGTATTCCCATACATTAGTCTTCAACTCCCAAGCACCACCGTAATAGAATGTCGCAAATACAGTACTCATACCTAATACACAAATAACAATAACATGTTACATTACATACACACCACATAACGTAACGACATATTCAATACACAAGACACATACATATCATACCCACATATATTAGTTTTTCATTGTACAACGACCTAGTAACAATTAGGTTTACATTCAAACAAAACACACAAAACGACACACAAATACATATTTACCTGGTACATACGCAATCTATTGATTAATACCAAACATATGTAGTCGACTTCCACCGTCTTGTGTATACACTCGTTATCTTCCGACGATACTGAGTAGATCAGAAGGACCAACAATGGCGTCCAGATTTTCGGATGAAAAAAACGGTAGAACACAAGCAATATGTTTTTGATTATGAGCGCCTTATGTATACGATCGAATCCTATCGAACGATTAAGGAGGAATGCATATGAGAAATCATAGATTCAATATAGAAGACGACAATAGCACAAACTCGGATGAAGCAGCAATGGCGTCCAGAAAGCTTCTGCAAACGATCGTCTAATGGATATTCAATTAATGAATGGTAATTATCAAAACACCTATTCCCTTATTTAAGGGTTAAAATAAATTTTAATGACTTAAATTAAGCTAATTAATACGGATAATTAGGAAAGAGGATTATTCAGCAAATCTATAGAATCCTACATATTTATTTGATTAATCTTTTTTGTAAATTATAGAGGGGCCTAGTTTGTTAACAAGAAATAAAAAGGCCTAGTTTGCACACATCATTACATAAGTTACCTACTTACCCAACTCATCCATTTATTTTTACGGGGGAATAAAATGTTGCATAAAGACAATTAAGCATCACAATCAATTGATTAAAAAAATTTTATAATTGAAGGAGAAATTAACATGAGAATAGAAAAACAAAGTATGTCTCAATCAACAAATTTAACAATTTTTGTAAAACAAACAACTCGTTAATGCCCCACCTCATCCTGCCACCAACTACTCATTACGATCTAATCCTATAAAGCTAAAAAAACAAAAGAAAATCCATTTTCCCACAAGTGACCCACTATTTTATTTTCTTTAATCTCTCAATAATTATCCTTTTTTTTTTCTTTCTAAAATAACACAAACATTTTTCTAAACCCCATCCCCACCTCCTCCACCTCTCCTTTCTTTACATGCCAAATACCATTCATCTATTTTTCCTTTTATACCCAAAAAGTCAAAAAGATCTAGGCTGAACTAAAGTTTTCAATTTTATTATTATTTTTTTAATTGAAACAAAAAAGATAAAAAAAATTTTCATAATTAAATAAATATTAATTTAGAAAATTTCGGATGATGTCTTTGTAATTTTGCTTGTTCGGATCCCGTCCAAGAATTTTTTAATTTTCGGAGGGTGTCCTTGAATTTTAGATTTTTTCAAATTATACCCTTCTATCATTTATAAATTTTATATTTTTATTAAGAAAATAAAATAGTTATTTATTTAAGAAAGTATCCATATCCTTAAGTATATCAATAATTAGCAAATAAATACTTTATTCTTTCTCAAAATGTTAATTTGTAAATAGTAGAATTCGACAAATTCTAAAACTAGAAAAATTTTGGATGTAATCTAACAAAATTAAAAATATAGGGTATTATCTGAAAATTTTCATTTAATTTATATGTAATATATTAATTTGTGGTATGAAAATGCAAAATGGTGAAGTAAGCGGAATCAAATGAAAAGTTATAAATTAGAAGAGGATGTGTGGAAGCATCTTTTTCTCTTTTTATTTGATTCACATTCTAAGCATCTTCATAATATATAAATGTGTATAGTGTGGGAAAGTGCAAAATATAAAGTAGGTCCCACAACGGCGATATACAGTTTAATTCGGCCGCCCCCCGTTTGCCGTATTTGTCCTTCTCTTCCGTTCCCCGTTGCGTTTGACTCTCCTCGTTGCTTTTTCTCTTTATCGTCCTTACCACATCCCTCTATTTCTTTTGTTTCTTCTGCCCTTCTTTCCCTTCAACTCTGATTGCTTTCTTCGCCTTCCTTCCTCCTCTTTCCCCTTCTTGGAATTTCACCATAAAGGCCCGCTTTTCTGCTTTTCTTTCATTACTCTCTCTTAGGTTTGAGACCCAGAACTTCAAACTAGAGGAGGAGGAGTCGTGGGTTTTTCTCGGTTGATTATTGATCTTTCCTTTCTACCTATAGCTTAGCTCGTGTGAAGGAAGTAGTCGAGGTTGCAGAAGATCAAGCTTTCAAAATCCTTCCATGGGTTCCTTGCAAATATAAACCTATTTTCGGCTGTTTCTGGGTGTGGAAGTGGAAGGAAGGAGTAATGGCTGGGAGTAATGAAATCAATCTCAATGAATGCAAGGTTTGGACTTTTATTCAACCATTTTTTCTCTCTCCCTTCCCCACAAAGGCCCCATTACTTCTTGGAAAGATGATTTTGGTGCGTTTTCTGACATTTTTGTGTCTCAATTAGAAGGGCTAATGTGAAAGATTAGTGCTTGCTTTTTCTGTTTCATCAAATTTTTTGAAGGTGGTGTTTGATCTCTGGGTTGGATTAAGTGATTAACCTCTGTTTTTGTAGATTCTCTTTGATTTGATAATTTTGATTTGATGTGGAAAGTGGTAATTAGGTTTTCATTTGGGTGAAATTATCACATTCAGTACCACCTTTCTATTCTTGAGCAACCCCGTTTACTTTTTCATTGTCTTAGATTTACTGCTCAATGCTTCCATTTTTGTTCCAATTTGACAGTGATAATATCAATAAAAAAATCCTTGTCTCTAATGTGTAAATCCCTCAAGCTTTCTACTTTTGTGCAGAGGATTGTACCATTAAACACATTCATCCTCATCTCCAACTTCAAGCTAGCTTACAATCTTCTCCGTCGTCCAGATGGTACATTCAACAGAGACTTAGCTGAGTTTCTAGAAAGAAAGGTCCCTGCAAACACAAACCCTGTTAATGGCGTTTATTCTTTCGACATAATCGACAAATCCTCCAATCTTCTAAACCGGATCTACCGACCCGCCCCGGATAACGAATCCCAGTTGGGTCTAATAGAGCTTGAGAAGCCCTTAAGCACTGAAAAGCCAGTTCCAGTTATAGTCTACTTCCACGGCGGAAGCTTTACTCATTCCTCAGCCAATAGCGCCATTTACGACACCTGGTGTCGAAGGCTGGTTCAAATCTGTGGAGCTGTTGTGGTTTCAGTGAATTACAGACGATCACCCGAGCATCGGTTTCCATGTGCTTATGATGATGGTTGGTCAGCTGTGCAATGGGTGAGCACAAGGCCATGGTTAAAGAGTGGAAAGGATTCAAAAGTGCATATGTATTTAGCCGGTGACAGTTCCGGTGGCAACATTGTGCATCATACCGCGGTCCGAGCAGCCAAATGTGATGTTAAGGTTTTAGGGAATATACTTCTTCATCCAATGTTTGGTGGGCAGAATAGGACTGAGAATGAGAAGAGACTGGATGGGAAATACTTCATGACAGTTCAAGATCGCGATTGGTATTGGAGAGCCTATCTCCCGGAAGGAGAAGACCGAAATCATCCGGCTTGTAACATATTCGGGCCTAGGAGCCAAAGTATAGAAGGACTCGATTTCCCAAAGAGCTTGGTGGTTGTCGCGGGATTGGATCTTTGTCAAGATTGGCAATTGGAATACGCGGAGGGGCTCAGGAAGTCCGGGCATCAGATTAAGCTTCTTTACTTGGAGCAGGCGACGATTGGGTTCTACTTCTTGCCTAATAATGAGCATTTTGAGATCCTTCAAGAGGAGATTAAGAGGTTTGTTAGACCAGGGTTAGATTCTCAGTGAGTGTGAATTTGATGTTAATAGTGTGTACTAGTATGAGTATGTTTGAACATGAGCAGTATAATAGTTTTAGAGTGATTAACAATTTCACTTGGGTCATCTTCCTTGTGTTGATTTTACAGGAGGATTGTGAAATAGTAGTAGAATAGTGTGTTTGAAATAAATTAAGCTTGAGATTTGACAGATCCTTGTTTCCTGTGTTTGTATGGAATGAATGACAAGTAAAGAGATTTGAACTTGCTGTTTACTTGTGGTGACTGTAGAAGGCTCTCATGTTTGAACCAATGGTTCTTAGTTGAGTCCTCTTGGACCCTGCTATTACAAAACAAAAAAAATGTTGACAGACCTAACGAAAATCTCTGTTAGCCAGCACAATTATTACGTATTTTGCGTGTGCAGATAATAGGGTTCTCAACCACGCATAAATTGCGAAATTTGAGTCTATAATTTTTTTATTTTTTTTCGAAAATCAACTACGCATGCAAATTGCGTAGTTACGGTGACTAGTAGAGATTTTTGCAGTAGAAATTTAAAAATCAGAAAAAACAAAACCTAACTCGATAGGTAACAGTAAAATGGGAAGCCAGCTTTAATATCTGTCACTTTCTATGCTTTTGAAGCCAGTTGCGTATGGGGGTCTTCTTCTTGTTTTCTTCTTTGAATTTTTCTACTGGTTTGTCTTGTAGTGCATTAGCTGCTTTCTTTGAATTCAGTTTTTCATAATAATAAGACACTCATTGAGGTCATTGTCACATGATTTTTCCTCCCACTTTGCTCTCTCATCTTTCTTCTGTCTTCTTATCACCAAATTTGGGACAAATTTGTTAATTAGGGTTACTTACACTCACAACACCCACTGTTTTTGTCCTCATTCAGATCTGCTACCTCTCATTTTTCTTCTTTGTTTTAAGGACGCAATGAAATAATGAATGTGGTCATCTAATGATGGTATTGTGTTGAGTTGGTGTGAATAGTATATAGCTGATGAGGAGACAATAGTGGCTTAATACAAGGGCATGGGTCTCCACTTAAATGCTCCATTTCGACCTTGCAAACATTTTTTAATTCTAATAAATACATATTATTGGGCGACATGTGCAACCTTAATCTCAGATTATTGTAATTGCTTCTGCTTACTTGTTAGTGATGGCCTTACAATCATGATTAGGTGTATCATGTCTCCCCCCTAATTTTAGGGTTTTACTCAGATTTTGTTGTGGGAAGATGGTTTAATCATACATGACATCTCCTTCTGTCGAACATCTCATCACCAATGGATTCCTAGTGTTATTCCTTGTGGACTGAGCATTGTCCGGTTCGGTTTGATTTTTGGACCGTACCGAAACTAACAGGTTTGGTATTTGATCCACAATCGGTTCGATTTGGACCTCTTATTAAAAAAATAGACAAAACAATGCAAGACTAGAATGTTTGGTATAGGTATTGTTCCGGTCCGGTCCAGGTCCGGACCTATGAACAATCCGAGTAATGTAAATATCACACATGTTTTTCGAAACTGTGACTTTTATTGTTCGCCCGCCATAATATATGTGCTCAAGAATACTAAAAGAAAGCTGCAATTTGAAACTGTGACTTTTTTTTTTCCAAAAAAATACTCATAATCGTAGATTCGTGGTTGAAAGCCACGACTCATGTGAATATAATTCTCTTCATCTACCGTATTTAATATCTTTTGATTGCAATTGTGGTCTTCTTCATTTCTCATGTTTTTGCATCCGGTTGTTCCCATCTTCTTCATTTCAACAAGACTCCAGTTCAGATCCGTCTTCATCCCACCAAAGCGTTTGAATCAAATCCGTGACTCTAACTCTCTAGTTTATCCACTTTAAGGGCTCGTTCTTTTCCCATTTCTTATATCAGTATATCAGATATTTGTATCAGTATCAATATCAGGGATATTGATATGAGATTGATATCTATATCTGATACTTGCGTTTGGTAAGATAGTGATCTATATGAGATTTCAAGAGGGATAAGTGAGAGGGAGAAGAATCTGATACCGGACTATTTGTAAAGATATCAGAAAATATAAAAAGCAAAGGATTGATATGTAGGTATATCACTTTGATACCCATATAATCAATTACGAAACATGGATATCAGATACGTGATATCCATACCCATATTAGGACATGGGAAAAGAACATGTCCTAAGTACATTTCTTTTTCCATTTCAAGTTGAATCAAACTCGTGTCCTCTTTTCTTTTGGTTGTCTTTGGTTTTCTAATTTTCATTGCTTGTAAGTTCAATCAGGTCCTACTTCTTCATTTCAGTTTAGCTCGTGAGTCAGATATAAAGAAGCCTCAATTCGGTTCTCCCATTTCCCCATTACACGTCTGTTATGTTTTTTTTCCTAATCGAAGACTACTTTATGTACTAACCCCCAAGAAATAAGCAATTTCGGCTATACAACTCAATCAATTATCAACATATAAGGCATGCAAATAATCGGGGTTGGAACTGAAATAAGAGTTTAAGGCAATTGATAAGTAAACAATTCACAACATCTCAATCAATTACCTAACCCTAAATCTCTTCTAATAGAAATTTCATTCGAATCAGATGCATATTGAATGTTCATAAACCAAATTATAACTATTAGATAAGCAACAAGTAAGGCATATTGAATGTTCATAAACCAAATTATAACTATTAGATAAGCAACGAGTAAGGCAGAGTTTAGGGCAATTGAGAAGGACAACTGCGAGAAGTGGAATGATTCGTTTCTCAGATTTACGTTTATTGGAAGAAGAGTTGAAAGAAGAAGGAAGAAAAAAAAGTGATTAGTTTATCTAATTTATGTCGTTATCGCTTTGAAGCGAAAGTGGGAAGAGCAAGATAAACGAATATGTCACCGGAGTGGAATGTTCCACTGTGGAGGGAAGAGGAAGGCGTCGTGTGTCAACGGAGTGGAGACCAAAGCTATGGTCGGAAACTGAAAACCAGAGGTGAGAGCTCTCTTTTTGTCAAAAGAATCGGCAACAACTAGGAACCAAATGTTAGATATTGTTGTTGTTACCTGATAAAAGAAGTAAATACGATAAATAGTAGGGATAACATCGTCTGTTTTATTTTTAAAAACACTAACCTAGAAACAAAAAAACCTCATCAATTCTAGTCTTCCAAAAAACCATCCCATTAGTGTTTCTATTCCAACCAAACACATACAAAGTTAAGACTCACTAGTGTTTAGTGTGTACCAACACAACCTTAGTAATTGTTGATTGTTTTTATCATCCACCTTCAGATTTTCATGCATGGATAATTATATTTCATCTGCGATAGTTTGACTATGGGTACTACTATAGTTGAGTATTTAATATTCGTGTAATTTTAGTAATGGTCATTTTTTAATCATTGTATTACGAAGATGTAAATTAATTTGATTATGGGTGGCCAAGTACTTGATTAGGTTTGATAGTTGAAAACAATTAATCGGATTGAGCATGTTTGTAAATAAAGGTTTGAGATATTCATGAAAAACCTAGTTTTTAGGTGACAATTTTGTTGGGGCTTTGATGAATCCATGACCATATTTGAGTATATACTTGAATAGGTTAAATTAGTTTTCAACCGTGGTGTTGAATATGCTTAAGATGAATGAGTTTTTGTTGTGGCTGGTGTATTTGAATTGTGTAATCATGTACGTTAGCTATATTTAAACATTTGAATGTTGAATTAAATATTGATCAAATTGGCTAAGTTTTTTTTTTTTTTGAAATTTTTTCTAGTAGATATGTCCGTGGTATAAATATGTTTAGTAAATGTACCGTTAACCAAATCATTTACCTTCTAAATTCAATTTAATGAAAGTGGTAAAATTTGAAAGAGTACACAAACCTTATAGAAATAGAAAAGGACATATTTAACCAAATTTTTTTTATTAAATATTTAGTGTTTAATATTTTTCTAAGTTGTACGTGTTCCTAAGTATTAGTTTTGGTAATTATAAGCACAAACTTTATAATCCCAAGTTAAAAGTATATACTTTTATTTATAAAATCAAGTTAAATAGTTTAGTGAATTTTTTTATGTATGACTCAAAGAGACTCATAATTGGGTACGTCTCAGTAGCTTATTTTGAGCTTCAAGTTGAAAAACATATATAACAACATGCATAAGATTTTTACAAGATTTCTTACAAGTGATGAATGTGATCTTCATATAGACGAATTTAGTATTGAATATGAGGATGATATGTATCAATTTGAGGAAAAAGGCGATGACGTAGATTCAAAAGCAATTGTTGAAATTGAAAACGGTTATCGATAACATAGAAACATACATGTTTTTTACTCATTTTTTTATAATGGTTGACACGTCTTTTAACAAGATATATATGCTTATAACGCATAATGCGTTCATAATATATTTTCGGTATCTACTTCCAGTTAATTCATATTTCAGGCATTCAAGCATCGTTTTGAAATATTTACCGACCAATTTACTCAACTATGCTTAAGAACTCGGTTTTCCATGAAGTCAAGCGTCACAAAGACATATATCTCATATGGCTCAAGATTGACCGCTCAAAAAGCTCAATATCCACCTTGGATTGAAGCCAAGAACCTATGATGCGGGTTTGAAGCAACAATTGACGGATCTAGACTAAAGTCCACGAAAACGAGCATAACAAATCTCGGTGGTGATCTCTAACGAGATTTCTACTAGTAAGGACGAGATTTGACAAAACTCAAAGAAAAGAACGTGAGTTGTATGAAATTGAATTGTAAAGATAGAACCACGATATGAACTTGCAAAGAACCTTGACCAATTGGATCAAAACCCTCAACAAAGAATTACCTTAACCCTTCCTTCTTCAACCTTACGCAAGCCTTCAAATTGGGACAAATACAAGGAAGGACTAGTTTGACTAGTAGTACAACCTCTAAAGAGATTACACACACAAGAACAACATAGCAAGCCCTCACAACTATTCAATCAAAGACTCTCTTTTTGATTAAATTTGAATGAATAAAACGCAAACTTCAAAAACGAAGCAACCAGTATCTCACATCATATGTGGAACAAATAATCAATACCAACTACTGAATTTTGGCCTCCTAGGGGGTATATACAGCCGAATTCTTAGAAAATAAAAGGATAAAATAATCCTACAAAATATAAAAGATAAGATACCTTTAAAATGTCTAGAGCTTTAAAGTTATTGAAATAAAATATAACTATAAGCATTTTAACTCTTCAAGTCGAGGCTCCCATCGAGATTTCCACACGAGATTCTACTTCACAAGAGATTTGCCATTGCCACGATATTTCCCATTGCATGATAATGTGACTATAGAAGATTTGGACATAAATAAATCACTAATGCTAACAACCTCTCCTTGGATGACTCTTACTCTTGGTCTAGTGATGAATCCATGTATAGTAAAAGATGTTGAGGATGGTCCCTCATCATACTCCCCCTCTTCAAAAGGATTCGTCCTCAAATCATTATCATGCTCATCACTAGTCACATAAGGACTCATGTCTCCTACATTGAAGGTATGAATCATGCCATACTCCTCCAAAAGCTCCAATACATAAGCATTGTTGGCAACCATACACAACTCCTTAAATGGTCCTTCTCTATGTGGTGAAGACTTCAACTTCTCCTTCAACCTTATCCGAATTCTCTCATGCAGTTCCTTGATGAATTCCACATTTCTAGCTGCAATGAAAACTACTCGCTCCTCTATAGGCAACGGTGTAGGATCAACAAAGGTTATACAAATATAGTCATGATACTTCAAGGATAGATATGGGTAGAAAGTCCTAGAATAAGCAAAACTTGTAGGAAGAGGCACTACATCCTCAAAGATGAAATTTTCCCTTTCTTAGATCTAACTAACTCCTTAAGTAAGCTCACAATATTCAAAAATCCTCCATTAGAAGCTCGCACTACATCCTTAAGCAATTGTGTCCCTTAATGGTACATGTGCAACTGATCATAAAACTTGTACCTCTCCACATGACCTTTATCAACCATAGAGGTCTTTTCCTAAATGAGACACTTGAAATGACAACTAGGTATACAGACATGATCAAACTTAATAAAGAACATTCCAAACAAGTTAAACTTATCCCTAGAGTCCTTGAGCACACAATACTTAAGAAAATCACCCAAATCAACATGTGCAATACTTCTACACTTGATATGCTCAATTCCAAGCACAATATAGTGTGAGATGGTGACTAACACAAACTTCCTAGAAAGGGTAATGATCAACACTCTTCCACTAGAAAATAAATAATGTAACCAATCTCTAAACATCCTAAACAAGAAACTGAAATTGTTACCACACATTTAGACATACTACTTTTAAATTCTCATCCAATTGATTAAATAAATTACCTCCCTTTAGAATGATTAATTCTCATTCCAAACTTCTAGGAAGAACGTCTATGGATGAATGCTCAACTTGTGAATCTTCTTTAGAAGCAAAAAGAACACTTGAGAACTAGGTCGAGATTTCAATATTAGGACGAGGTTTTGGTACATTGGGGCAAGATAATGCACTAGGAGAGGTTCTTGTACATTTGGGTGAGATTTCTAAATCCCGAGGCGAGATTTCTCCATTATGGACCAAGCTTCTTCCTGGGAATGAGTAACACCTTCACTAAGGCGAGATTTCTTTTCTCTGGGTGAGATAGCTCATTCACGGGGCGAGATTCTTCACTGGTGTGAAGAATTCCATCATTGGGACGAGATTTTGATTTGGTCGAGCGAGGTTTTGGAATATCGATTTCTCTCCTTTGGGCCGAGATTATGCATTGAAGTGAGTTTCTTCTTTCTTCTTGTCCAATGATTCTTGCTCCTGGTTCCTTTTCTCCCTTTTCTCATAGTTTAAGACCAAGGTAGATATTACATAAGGAAATTTCAAAATTACACTTGCAACTTCATCCTTAATGCATTTCCTATATGGATCTAGCAATGTCGTAACTTAAGTTTACACCACACAAGTCTCTTTTGGTTTGATCCTAGAGGTCTTAGGATGCTCTATGTATGGAATTAAAGACAACACCGAAGGCATATCATTAGGCAATGGTTTTAGAGAACAATCTAAAGATGCATACAAAAGTTTAGAGGTAGTATGACAATCAATAGACTTATCACATTCTAACTCAAATTTATTCACATCTAACTTAAGATTATTCAATCTACTTATGCACATCACACTCAATAGTATCATCAAAAACAATTGCATGTGGATACAATTCATGTTCATCTATTTCATGCTTATAACATTCAACTTTATCAACTATATCAAATTCATGCTTAATTGCTTCAATACTAGTTATAACATGTTATACAATAGTAGATTCCGATTTCAGCAACTTTATTTGATTATACATTGAAATAGAAGGTTTAGAATCACTCCCCTTTAAAGTTTTGATAATCTCAACTAATGGTTCCTTTTTCCGATACTGAAGAACTCGTGACTCTAATGCGTTCAACTAACTACACAGTTCTTTCATGCTCAGGGGCGGACTCATTCTTTCTTGGTGATCCCATGGTGCTTGCTGTTAAGAAGGTCTAAATGACTTATAATATCGACCTCTTCTGGGATGATGATTATGTTTAGGATGATATTTATACATGTCTCCATCATCCTCATTCTTGAATTCTTGAAAATGATCAATAAAATCTAGAATGTTAGGTGTATTATAAAGAGGGCTTGAATATCTCATACCTTTCTCATGAGGGAATCATTGAGGTGATACCGGGGTTATGGTGTTATGCGGGACACGTGAGCAACCACTAATATCATACATTGATCTCCGTTGGGTGAAGTTATCAAATCTCGACTGAGGGGTAAAATTGTTAAATCTCGGCTGAAATCTCGGGCAAGATTGGGGTCTCATAGCATGAAATATGACGATATTCTAGGCACTTATTTTGGTTGTTTTTCTCTTATTATTGTGTACATGGATAAGGTTTTGAAGAAAATGTTAGCTTGTTCATCTATATTGTCGATATTGAAGTCTACACTAGCTTTGTGTTGATTATAGGTGATAAGGAGCTGAAACCAAGCATTTGAGAGAGGAAAGGGAGTAATCTATCATGTTCGAGGATTAGGAGATACATCAAGGAAGCTAAGGAAGAGCTAGGATGAAGAATGACACGAAACAAAAGCAACAACAAGCAATATACACTTCCACGCCCTGAATTACGGCCGTGGAGAAGATGATTTGAATTCCACGCTCTAAACCACGGCCGTGGACTTGGCATCATGAACGTGGATTTGAGTTTGGAGCACTCCAGTAAGTTACACGGTCTAAATTACGGTCGTGGAAGTCACAAGGCACCGTAATCTGTTTCCACGCTCTAAACCACGGTCGTGGAAAGCTATGAGACCGTGATTTAGGCGATCTTTTGACGTGTCATTATTTGCCACGTCATTTACGTATTGGGCCTTGACGGCAATTCTTTCTCGTCTTATAAAAAGGCTGGAAAAGAGAGTTTCGAGGACGGCCGCTTACCCTTGCTTTCAGCACTCTTGCCTAGGGTTGATTGGAAGTCGCCGAGAGTTGCGGAAACGCCGGATATTTGGAGATTGGAGATTGCTCACAACGAAGGTTTAGCCTTTTTCTTAGGTTTTGATATTGAAGACGGATTGACATCCCGTTCTTCGTACTTGCCTTAGATCATTGTGAGGTTTTGTGTTATATATTCTAAATCCATTAACATTACTTCTTGTGTTTCGGATTTGAGATTGGTTTTGAAGTTTTATTGAGTATTCGAGGGTTTTCATCTTCCATTCTTCTTAAATTGAATATTGATATCATGACAATGATTATTGGCAAAAACCCTTTAGCAGTTCTAAGGTGAAGGGTTGATAGTTGTGTCTTAGATGATGATAGATCGATCGTAATTTGATTGGACCTTGAGAGTCAGAGAAATATCGTCGACACCCTAAATCACGGCCTGTTCTTAGGTTTTCACGGCCGTGGTTCTCAAGATCCAACCGTGATTTACTCCAGTTTACGTAATTTGCTTTTACTTTAATCCAAAATTAAAGATTAGCTTTAACCTAGTCTTGGCTTGCCTTTCCTAGGTAGTAGTGAGACTTAACATCCTCTATTTCGGTTTCGAGTATCACAACCTTAACCGTTTGAGTTTATCTTGATCCTTGGGTTACAAGTTTGGATATTTGAGATCAATTCTAGTCCTTAGATCCTTTCTATACTGCATCCTCAACAACCTTTATAGAAAGTTCTTTTGGTTAGACATATAAGGTTTTGGAACTTCACCGTACATTACCTTACTTTAGCATACCTTTGCAATTTTTAACTCTGTCCTTATATCTATAGTATGTCTTGAATCTATTGCCACAATTGGATACCTGGATCTTTAGGGTTGCTGTTTTCCCCAATATTTGCAAAGCTTTACACTTTACTTGCTTGATTACTTGAAACTGATTTTGTTTCACCAACTTCCTGTGATCGATACTCCGGAATACTTGCTAATCTACGCCGATCCGTACCCTGCGGTTTCGCTTGCTTTTATTCTAGTTTTATAAATTTAAGACTTGATTGCACGCACGTTTTAGGGCGAACAAGTTTTTGGCGCCGTTGCCGGGGAGTTGGTCAAGACCAAACTTCGGTTGTCGAGCTTGGGAGCTTTGCTCTTGTTATTTGATATCTCTTTTGAGTGCTATTCGCAGGTTCTTTTAGGTATATGCGCAGGTCTAGATCCAACAAGGACCTCATACCTCTTGATCCAGAACTTGAAAAGACTTTGAGGAAGAAACTTAAGGAAAGAAAGATGGCTGAAAATAGAGAGAGGGATCTCCAAGCGGAGTTAGAGGAGTCTCAAGCTCAATTTAAGCTGAGTGAGAAAAATCGTAAGGAAGAAGCGGAGTGTCATCAATTCCAAATTGATGAGCTCAAAGCTATGATGTTGGACATGAAGTTGGAGCTGAATGATGCTAAGAAGAAGAAGAAGGTCAAGAAACCAACTAAGTCCACTAGAGATGATTCATCCAATGATGAAGAATTCGATCCGGACATGCCAGAACTAGAAGAAATTGATCCAACGATCAATCCAATCCGGAATGATCCAAGACCGGCTGCCAATCCTCATATCCCAACTGGGGATGCGAGAGCCGCTCGTGTAGATGAAGAGCCAAGAACTCTTGGACAAAGGATGAATCCGATTCAGCAACCACGCCGTCTAGGTGTGAACTTCGAAGATGAAGATATTCAAGGGTTTAGCTTTAACCCGCAAGTTATTACCATCGTTCGCCAAAGCCAATTTCGAGGAACGAGTGCTGAATCTCCACATCAACATTTACAGAACTTTGAGATTCTAATAGAGACAATGAAACCGAAGAATGCAACCACCAACAACTACAAGATCAAGCCATTCTTCTTCTCTTTGAAAGGGAAGGCTTTATCTTGGTATCAAGCTCTTCCAAATGGAAGACTCAATACATGGGAGGATCTATCTTCGGAGTTCCTAACCAAATTCTTTCTGCCATCCAAGACAACGGAGTTGAGAGGTAAAATCAATGCTTTTTCTATGAAATCTAATGAAAGTTTGTTTCAATCTTGGGAAAGGTTTCAGGATCTATTATTGGATTGCCCATACCATGGCATTTTCAAGTTAGAGTTGTTGGAGATATATTACAAGGGGCTGGATGTGGAAACACAATTCAAGCTCCAATCCCTTTCATGTGGCACATTCATGGACATGAGGGAAGATGACGCTTGGGACTTTATTGAGAAGCAAGCTCGAGTAATTTAGAAGTACTCCCACCGGAAGGCGGAAGCTAACCGAGTAGAGCAAGGAGCGAAGCTAACACAAGCTGTGCAAACTCAAATCTTTTCCCTCAACACCGAAATTAAAGAGTTGAAGGAAGTCATTAGAGTTGGCTTTCAAAAGCCTAAGGAGCAAGATGTTGGATATTTAGGAAACAACAATAACCACCAAGGAAATGAGAACACCAACCGCAACAACCGGAACCATTGGAACAACAACAAACGGAACAATAATTGGAACAACAATAGGAATTCAAACAACAATTGGCGTTCCAACCAACCGCAAAATTCCGGTAATTCTTATCCCAATTTAGGAAATTCACTAACACCACCATCTTCTTCTTCCATTCCTTTGAAAAGCCAAGGGCAAACATCTAATAGCGGAAGCAATTCGGGGAAGGAGAAACCCGATCCCATGCTGGAAACGATCTTGAGAAAGCTTCAAGGACTGGAGAACCACATCGCTAAGGTTGATAAAGCTCAAAAGGTTTTAGAAAATCAAATGTTCAGCAATGCCGAGGAAGTTCCAAGAAACCAAGGAAAGCTTCCCGGAAAGACGGAGGACAACCCAAAGGGAAGGGTGATGGCTATCACAACTAGGAGCGGAGCAACAACTACCGACCCGCAACCTAAGTTTGTTGAAGTTCCCGTCGAAAAGGAGAAGGAAAAGGGGAAGGAGAAGGAAGATATCTACATTCCTCCTCCAGCTTACAAACCTCCCCTACCATTCCCACAATCTAGAGCAAGAGCGCGTCTAGACAAGCAGTTCGGTAAGTTCATTGAACTCATGAGCAAACTGCACATTAACATACCTTTCATTGATGCAATTGTAGGTATGCCCGCTTACGGGAAGTTCTTAAAGGAGATCCTCTCTAACAAGAGGAAGCTGGAAGACTTCAGAGAAGTCAAGATGAGTTCGGAATCATCAGACCTCATCAAAACGATAAAGGAAAAGATGCCCCCAAAGCTGAAGGATCCGGGGTCATTTTGTATTCGAATTGGAGTGGGAGAAGTCACTTATGATGCATTATGTGACTTGGGAGCAAGCGTTAGCATCATCCCGCTTGCCTTATGCAGGAAGATCAATTTAGGTGAACCTAAACCGGTGAAGATGACGTTACACATGGCGGATCGATCCATAACTCGTCCCGTCGGTATCATTGAGGATGTCCTAGTCAAGCTTGGTAAGTTCTATGTACCAATAGATTTTGTTGTGCTTGACATTCCTGTAGATAGTCCGGTCCCGATCATACTCGGAAGACCGTTTCTTGCAACATCCGGTTGTATGGTGGATTGCAAGAATGCTAGACTTGCCTTCGACATAGGAGAAGAGAAGGTAGAGTTTGTTCTTTCCACTTTGGTGAAAGAGCCAACTCTTGGAGAAGATATGTTCAATATCTATGACGAGGAGGCATCTAGAGAGAAAGTAAGCTCGATTCTATTCAAGGATCCATTGCAAAAGGTTATCACCATGAGCATTATGGAGAAAGGAGAAGAAGAGGATTGCAATGAGGAAATTGAAGCCTTGGAGGAGCTAAAGGAAGTGCATGAAGAAGAGTTTGAAAAACTCTACGATAGGTCGGAAGACGTGAGGAATCACGGCCAGCCGTGCTATTCCACGGCCGTGGTTTCTACCAACATGACCGTAATCAGCTATTCAAAGGACTCCAGTAAGTTACACGGCCAAAACCACAGCCGTGGAACTACCAGTGGTGCCGTAATTGACTTCCACTCCCTAAATCACGGTCGTGCAAGTAACAGTGGTGCCGTGATTTTGGAAAATTCTGAGAACAATTACGTTCTTTCCACCAATGCTCTTGAGTCTTCTTCAACAACTCCTACACCCTTAGAGACTTCTAAGGAAGCATTGGACACTCCTCAAGAGCCATTAGAGACTCCAATGGTGATGGAATTGAAGCCACTTCCCACACATCTTAGGTACGTATTTCTAGGAACTAATTCTACTTTTCCGGTAATTGTTAGTTCCAATTTAAGGGAAGATGAACATAGTAAACTAGTGGTTGTTCTAAGGAAACATAGGAAAGCCTTAGGTTACACTATAGAGGATCTTGTAGGAATTAAACCTTCATTATGCATGCACAAGATCCTAATGGAAAAAGATTTTAAGCCTTCGCGATAACCTCAACGACGGTTAAATCCGATCATGAAGGAGGTTGTCAAGAAGGAGATTCTTAAGCTACTTGATGCAGGTATCATCTATCCTATCTCCGATAGTAAGTGGGTGAGCCCCGTACAAGTTGTCCCAAAGAAAGGAGGAATGACGGTTATCACCAACAAGAACAATGAGCTCATTCCTACAAGAACTGTGACTGGATGGAGGATGTGCATTGATTACCGGAAGCTAAACAATGCAACTAGGAAGGATCATTTCCAATTACCCTTCATTGATCAAATGTTTGAAAGGTTAGCACAACATTCTCATTTTTGCTATCTCGATGGTTATAGTGGCTTCTTTCAGATTCCGATCCATCCGGACAATCAAGAGAAGACCACATTCACGTGCCCGTGGGGTATGTTCGCTTATAGGAGAATGCCGTTCGGGCTTTGCAACACCCCAACCACCTTCCAAAGGTGCATGATGGCTATCTTCTCGGAGTACATAGAGGAAATCATGGAGGTTTTCATGGATGAATTTTCTGTTTATGGTTCCTCTTTTGATAATTGTCTTTCTAACCTTTCTCTTGTGCTACAAAGGTGTGAAGACATTAACCTAGTTCTTAATTGGGAGAAGTGTCAATTCATGGTGAAGGAAGGTATTGTACTCGGATACTTGATCTCTAATAGAGGGATTGAGGTAGATAAGGCTAAGATAGAGACCATAGAAAAGCTCCCTCCTCCATCTTCGGTGAAGGGGATAAGAAGCTTTCTAGGACATGCTGGATTTTATAGACGTTTTATAAAGGACTTTTCTAAGATATCAAAACCGCTTACTAATCTATTGATGAAGGATGCAGTTTTTGATTTCTCGCAGGATTGTTTAGACACATTTCATAAGATCCGGGAAGCTCTAATCTCAGCCCCGATCATCCAACCTCCGGACTAGAATCTCTCGTTCGAGGTTATGTGTGATGCAAGTGACGTAGCTATTGGAGCTGTGCTTGGGTGATAACATGTATTATAGTCTATAATTTGGGACTTGTTTAGACGTTTTACCATCAATAATCTGCATGTTTGAATGTATATTATGTGATTATACTGTCGTTTCATCTACCTTTACGGGAATCGAGGTCTACACCAAGTTTCGTTGTAATCGTAGGTAAAATGGCACGTTTTGCATCAAAATGGAGCTAAGGAGCAAACGAGTCATTGGAGCTACAATCAAGAGCTTAGAATGGAGCTCAGGAAGCAAAGAATTAACAAAGAAGATTTACTTTGGACCAGATTTAAGAGATTTCACCTTCAGCTGAGATTCACCTCAGTTGACCACAAAGTTACCTCGACCGAGGTGATCTTGAGGAGCGTCTCGACCGAGGCGAATACTTTGACGCGGCGAGATATATTTTATTTGGCTGAGATCTTATATTTTTTGGCTGGATTTCTGGAAGGAAGATCATATATTTGGGAGATCTATTTTAGAGATATGGATATATTTTATTAAAAAATTATCTTTTTAAGATATTATTATCTTTGAAAGATAATTCTCCTATATAAAGGGTTGAATTTTCCACAATTCAAAATGCTCGCATGTCTGGTTTTTTTATCTATTACACCATATTCTCCCAGCTGCAATTAGGAAAGAAGATTGAAGGAAGGAAGATTGAAGATCAATCAAGGAAGGATTGATAGCTTTGAGATAGCTTTTAAGGGGATTTGTAAGACTTTCTTAGATTCCCTTTTGTTTGATTGTCTTGTTGGATTTGTAATCCAAGGAACGCTGATTTGTTTGATATTTAATTTAGTTATTGAAGCCTTGTTCTTAAGGTTTTTGTGTTCAAATATTCATTCTCTTCCCATATATTTGATTATTACTTTCATGATGATGAGTGGCTAATTTCTTTGTGCGATTCTAGGGTGATTGGCTGAAGGTTGTGGGAAAAACAATGATAGAATAATCTTAAATCCCAATAGGACCCTGAAAGCTCGAGTCTTTATCCTTAACCTTAGAACATCTCGTTCAGTCGATGAACATCTCGGCCGGGGTGGAACTTGACTGACCGAGGTGACTTATCTGATCTGTAATGAGAGTTAAGTGTTAGAGTTTGCCAAATCCTATTCTTATTAAACCTTTCCTGGTTCAATGCAAGCTTATGATGAGACTTATCCGGTAATTCCTTTGTTTGTTTACCCATGATCATAAGTGTAGGTAATAAAAGTTTATCCTTTATTGGGGTTCGAGTGTGCCTTCATTCCATCTTTGTGAGTTAGCCTGAGACTTACCCGGTAAAGGTTGATTCTATTCCCTTAGTTGGTGTGTTGGTTTGAGACTATAATTCCTTTCCTTAGTACCTTGAGACTTACCCGGTGATAGGTTCTTTGGCTTGGGATTGTGAGTAGTGAAACTTACCCGGTGATCTATTCCGCTTTAGTAGCACCTTCCCTTTGCAAAACCTCAGCTTTGTCCGCTTATCTTGAGATCTTGAGTTGGAACCACAACTGGATGCTTTAATCCCTAGAATTTGCATATTTCCCTTAATTGACTTTATTATCATCTTTGATTGCTTTAATTGCTTTTGTGATTATTAGTTGCATTGACGACCTATACTTGCTTTGTTTCACCTAAGTCTCTGTGATCGACCCCTAGAATTCTTGCTTTTATTACAATTGATCCGTACACTGCGGGTTCGCATCCTTGTTTTAAGCATACTTCTTGGGTTATAAATTTAAAGCTTGCACACACCATTTGGAGTCAACATTGGGCAAAAGAAGGAGGGCCGAACCCATGCTATCTATTACGCTAGCAAGACATTAGATAAAGCGCAGCTTAACTACGCCACAACTGAAAAAGAATACTTAGCTATTATATATGCCTTTGAAAAGTTTCGTTCTTATCTTGTAGGTGCAAAGGTGATTGTATACACGGATCATGCTGCGATCCGATATCTACTTGCCAAGAAGGATGCGAAACCAAGGCTGATTAGATGGATTCTTCTCCTACAAGAATTCGATCTAGAGATACGTGACAAGAAAGGTTCGGAAAATTCTGTTGCGGATCATTTGAGTCGTCTACCATACATTGAAGACGACAACCTACCTATAGATGACTCCTTTCCGGACGAGCATTTACACATCATAGAGGAGTGCATCGACAAGATAACTAAAGGTAATGAACCATGGTTTGCTGATTTTGTTAACTATTTGGTTTGTCGGGAAATACCTCCCGGACTATCCTATGCACAAAGGAAGAAGTTCTTTAAGGATGTCCGGCAATACTTTTGGAATGAACCTCTACTCTTCAAGAGAGGTCCCGACGGCATCATTCGAAGATGTGTGCCGGAAGACGAGATGCAAAGCGTCATCCGTCATTGTCATTCACTACCTTGTGGAGGACACGCTAGTTCAAACAAAACTAGCACTAAGGTATTGCAATCTGGTTTCTTTTGGCCTACTTTATTTAAAGATGTGCACCTTTGTTTCCTGCTGCGATGCTTGTCAAAGAACAGGAAACATATCTAGGAGAAACGAGATGCCTCTTAACAACATTCAGGAGGTAGAGATCTTCGACGTTTGGGGAGTAGACTTCATGGGACCTTTCCCATCATCTTGTGGAAACCAATACATACTTCTAGCTGTAGATTATGTTTCGAGATGGGTTGAAGCTATAGTCTCTCCAACTAACGATGCCATGATTGTAGTTAAGTTCTTTAATAGAACTATTTTCCCAAGGTTTGGGACACCACGGACCATCATTAGTGACGGAGGCTCTCACTTCATTGCCCGACGATTCTAAGCTCTACTGGCTAAGTATGGGGTAACTCACAAGATCGCCACTCCTTATCATCCATAAACGAGTGGACAAGTGGAGATTTCGAATAGAGAGATCAAGGGTATCCTAGAAAAAACAGTTTCGAAGACAAGGAAGGATTTGTCTTTGAAACTAGATGATGCATTGTGGGCCTATAGGACTGCATACAAGACTCCCATAGGAACAACACCATACAACCTTGTCTATGGGAAGTCTTGTCACTTACCGGTGGAGCTGGAACATAAAGCGTATTGGGCGGTAAAGTGGTTGAACTTCAGCATGAAGGAAGCGGGCGAGAAGCGCCTCTTGGACCTTAACGAGCTTGAAGAACTCCGCTTAAACACTTATGAGAACGCCAAGATCTATAAGGAAAGAGCAAAGCGTTGGCATGGTAAGCATATCATTTGAAAGGACCTCAAAGAAGGAGATCAAGTTCTCCTCTTCAATTCTAGACTTTGGCTCTTTCCAGGTAAGCTTAAATTTCATTGGACTGGACCTTATCTAATCAAACATGTTTTTCTCCATGGCGCAGTTGAAGTATGGGGTGAAAAGAGCGGAAGTTTTAGGGTGAACGGCCAACGACTTAAGAAATATACACCGGAGCTCCAAGCTGAGGAGTTCGCACCCACCACACTCGAATAGATGCAGGTACGGTCTAGCTACGGACCTAAAACAAGCGCTTCTTGGGAGGCAACCCAAGGTATTGCACTTATGCTTTTGTTTTTCATTCTTAGATTAGTTTAGTTTAGTTGTTTTTGCTTTGTTTTGCCCTCGATACCTCCCGGCATGTCGTATTTTTGGATGTAGGAGCAATGGAATAGACAATGGAAGGAGGAAAAGTTGGAAGGGATTGACAAAACTTGGATTTTGGCACATTACAGAGAGTTTCACGCCCTAAACCACGGTCGTGGAAGCTACAGTGACTGTAATTCTTCCAAAATCTGAAATAAACCACAAAAACCACGGTTCCGTACAATTCCACGGCCGTGGAACACCCCGAGTAACCGTGATTTTCCAAAATTTTTACGGTCACTATATAAACCACCTTCCTTCACAAAAACACCACATTTCTCAAAATCACGCCCCATTTCCACGACCTAATCGCCGAAAGCCTTCCCCTTCTCACAAATCTTCGTTTGGAGTCTGATTCGAACGATTCTTGAGCCTAAAGTGAAGCATTTTCGATCATATATAAGATCCAATCAACAATTGAAGTGAAGAATCCCTGTAGAAGAAGGAATTTGGATTTTAAAAATCCAAAACCTAGGTTTTTCTCCTCTTTCTCTACTTTGTCGATTTGGCTCAATTTTTGCAAGATTTTTAGGATAACTGATTGGAATTGGAATTGGAATTAATCTAGGACTGTGTCTGGTGAATTTGGGGTGATTTGGTTGAGATTTGAGTAAAACAAAACCGAACCACGGTCCCTAAAGGTTCCACGGCCGTGGTTTCCTTAGAACATACCGTGATTTTTCCCCTGAAATGGATCTGTTTAGGAGAAAGTCGAGTAGGAACATGAAGAGGAAAGGTGACACTTCCTCTTCCTCCCAAGTCCCCCCTAGTAAGCCACCATCACCCCCACCTCCTAGAATTCCAACCATTTATGAGGATTACCTCGATGCCTTAGAAAGGATCGGGAAGAGAGCGGTCATAGAACCGCGATACTTAGTGCTTGAGGAGCTTGAACCGTTGAACGTAGTGAATGATTTGACATGGCTTCTAGATAGAGCTGGTTTGATAGTCTTTTCCGCTATTAGAGAAGATGCTTATGAGGAGATCACTAGGGAGTTCGTCATTTCTTTTGAGCATAATGTCGTCGATAGGACGATTTCTTTTCGGTTGATGGAGGAGAACTATGAGTTCTCGATCTTGCAGCTTGGAGCCTTCTTTGGGTTCCAAGAGACCTTCAATGGTCGTTTTCCTAGCGGGGTATACGCTAAGGATTTTTAGGAGGACATCGCGATGATATATGCTAGTGAGGACCGTTGACAACCAGCCGACACCAAGGCTAAGCTCATCTATCACTTAGCCTTGAAGATAGCTCATAGGGTCCTTTCCGAGTGCCTTTTTCCTAGGACCGAGACCCCTCAAAAGATTAAGACCGATGAGCTTTTCCTCCTTTATTCTATGCTCCATGGTAGACCCGCTAATTGTGCTACCCTCCTAGCCTCCACTATGAGTAAATTGAAGAACAAGAGAGCCGGTAATATAGGATATGGTGGTATTTTTACACACATTGCCTCGCAACTAGGGATAGACTATTATGCCTGCACTAGGATAGCGGCGAGACCTTTGGGTCTCAATAGCCTTATGACTAGAGGTATCATCTTTCCTAGACACCGCGGTCCACCTACCGCCGGTATGCCTTGGGAGGAGAGAGGAGGTAGAGGCATCCCTTGGCTCCCCGGGTATTCCATTATGGCCGGACGTCATAACTGGAAACAGACTTTCACTGCCATGCATGCGAATAGGCTAGTAGCACCTCCTTATGTACCCGATGAGGTTCCGGCTGCAGATGTTGAGGAGGAGGTAGGAGGAGGTGATGGTTTTGATGGAGGAGGTGATGAGCAGGACTTTGACACTATTCTGGATCAGCCGACACGCTTCCCCGACCCTCCTAGACGTTCCCCGCGACCTTTTGGAGCCTCTTCCTCTCGCCGTGCTAGCGTGAGTGAGAGGCCGACTTGGATGGACGCTCCTCCCGCTTGGTATGGGGAGCAACCTTCATGGATGGGAGCTCCACCTCCGTGGTATAGTCAGGCACCCGCAGCACCAGCAGCACCGACTCCTCAGGACGCACCAACATGGTACGGCCAGCCACCGGCTTGGTACGAGAAGCTACCGCATGGGCCACCGACCTTTCTAGGAGAGTTGGAGACTTGGAGATCCACCGGGAGACCCAGAAGACACGGAGCCGGGAGCATGACGAGATGATGAGTGACATTTACCGCCAGCAGTTCGGGCGGTACTATAGCCATGACTTCCGTCCATTTCCACCACCGCCTCCTCCGCAGTGACGAGCTTGATGATCGACAGTTTCAGCCGCTCCACCACCGTCTAGTGAGTTCATTTTGCTTTTCTTCTTTTCTTTATTTCTTTTCGAACATTGAGGACAATGTATGTTTTAAGTATTGGGTGGGGTGTGACTATTATGTGTAATAACTCTACTACATTTGCTTGCTTCTATCCATGACACTTTGCATGTTTCATTCCATAGTCACACGTATCGTTATTGCATTACATGAAAAAGGCTTTGAAAAATCCATAAAAATTTGAAAAACTTTGAAAAGGTTCTCGTGCTTCTAAGATTAGAGATGACTTCTATGATAGCTCTCACTTGTGAATTGAGTTTTTGATGATAATTATATGCTTAAACGGATGTATGAATTGAAAAGAAATTGAATGTGTTGTTTATCCTTTCTTGCAAGTTTCATAATGTGAAAGTTTTATCTAAATCATATTGAGAAATTAAGGTTGAAATCACACGATGAGTTCTTATACTTCTTTATGAGATGATTAAGGCAATTCGATTTTCTTACTTCTTTCTTTGATCATTTAGCCCCTCAATAAAAGTAATTGCCCCCCTTACCTATCCGGGAATTTGGAGGAGTTGATATTTGGCATGTTTGATGTGGGAGGGCCATGAAAGTAAAATTTTGCATTCAAAGAATAGAACAAATAGGTTTGGGGAAGTCAATCATGACGATGAGTAACTCGGCACCATTCACATAGCCGGGTGTTTGTGTCTTGCCAAAGTCGGATTGAGCGATATTCCTAACGGATTATGGTATGTGCATCAAGGGTTTAAGGCATCTCGAAATTGAGAACCGCCAATCTCCTAGGCTTCGGTTTTTGTGCACCTCTATCCATATTTCCAAAAAGTAAAGTCGAAAAATAATGTGAAAAAGAAAAGAGCAAAGCTCTAAGTTGATGGTGTTGCAATTCAAAATAAAAAGAAAAAGAGTTGGGTTATTTCTTTTCCCGGATTCATGCACCACATCCCTTACAAGTTTCCCTCCTTTCTACATTCTAGACCTTACTTGAAAGTCCTTAAGATCAAAAGAATGTTATTTGACTTGGTGATCTAAATTGAAATTTCACATGCTTGATTTTGACAATACTTGAAGGTTATGATGTTTGTCTTGAAGTTTAAGCGATTTATGATATTTCTTTGCTTTACATTCTTTGGTTTATGTATATGAGCGTTTTCAATGATGAATGAAGCAAGGTTTGAGGATGATCTATTGACTAGAAGCACATTTGTCTAAAGGATGGTTTTGTTTTGAATTTGCATGGATATTTCATTCTAACTTGTGTTCTAAGCTTTTGAAAACCTTGCTTGGGGACAAGCAAGTGACAAGTATGGGGTATTTTGTTAGCAAGAAATATGGCGATATTCTAGGCACTTATTTTGGTTGTTTTTCTCTTATTATTGTGTACATGGATAAGGTTTTGAAGCAAATGTTAGCTTGTTCATCTATATTGTCGATATGGAAGTCTACACTAGCTTTGTGTTGATTATAGGTGAATAGGAGCTGAAATCGGAGCATTTGAGAGAGGAAAAGGAGTAATCGGTCATGTTCGAGGACTAGGAGATACATCAAGGAAGCTAAGGAAGAGCTAGGATGAATAATGACACGAAACAAAAGCAACAACAAGCAATATACACTTCCACGCCCTGAATTACGGCCGTGGAGAAGATGATTTGAATTCCACGCTCTAAACCACGGCCGTGGACTTGGCATCATGAACGTGGATTTGAGTTTGGAGCACTCCAGTAAGTTACACGGTCTAAATTACGGTCGTGGAAGTCACAAGGCACCGTAATCTGTTTCCACGCTCTAAACCACGGTCGTGGAAAGCTATGAGACCGTGATTTAAACGATCTTTTGACGTGTCATTATTTGCTACGTCATTTATGTATTGGGCCTTGATGGCAAATCTTTCTCGTCTTATAAAAAGGCTGGAAAAGAGAGTTTCGAGGACGGCCGCTTACCCTTGCTTTCAGCACTCTTGCCTAGGGTTGATTGGAAGTCGCCGAGAGTTGCGGAAACACCGGATATTTGGAGATTGGAGATTGCTCACAACGAAGGTTTAGCCTTTTTCTTAGGTTTTGATATTGAAGACGGATTGACATCCTGTTCTTTGTACTTGCCTTAGATCATTGTGAGGTGTTCGCTCCAAACGGTGTGTGCAAGCTTTAAATTTATAACCCTAGACTTAAGCTTAAAACAAGGATGCGAACCCGCAGTGTACGGGTCAATCGTAGTAAAAGCAAGAAAATTCCAGGGGTCGATCACAGGGACTTGGTGAAACAAAGTCAACACGGTATGCTACGTTAATTCTAACCACAAAAGCGATTAACACAATCAAAGATGAATAAGATGTCAAATAAGCAAACATGCAATTCTAGGGATTAAAGCATCTAGTTGTGGTTCCAACTCAAGATCTATAGATAAGCGGACAAAGCTGAGATTTTTGCATGGGGAAGGTGTTACTAAAGTGGAGTAGATCACCGGGTAAGTCTCACTACACACTAATCCTAAACCGTAACTCCTATTACCGGGTAAGTCTCAAGGAATCAAGATAAAGAACTATAACCTCAAACTAACACACCATCTAAGGGAATAGAATCAACCTTTACCGGGTAAGTCTCAGGCTGACTCACAAAGATGGGATGGAAGCACACTCAAACCCCAATAAAGGATAAACCTTTATTACCTACACTTATGATCGTTAATACACAAACTAAGGAATTACCGGGTAAGTCTCATCCTAAGCATGCATTGAACCATGAAGGTGTAATAAGAATAGGATTTGGCAAACTCTAACACTTAACTTTCTGTTTTAGGTCGGATAAGTCACCTCGGTCAGAAGAATTCCACCCCGGCCGAGATGTTCATCAACCGAACGAGATGCTTAGGGTTAAGATTAAAGACTCGAACTTTCAGGATCCTACTGGAATCTAAGATTATTCTATCATTGTTTTTCCCACAAACTTCAGCCAATCACCCTAGAATCACACAAGGAAATTAGCCACTCATCATCATAATGAAAGTATTAAAATATATGGAAGAAGGTGAATATTTGAACAAAGAAGAATTTAATGAAAAGACTTCAATAACTGAATCAAATATCACAACAAAAACGTTCCTTGGATAGCAATCCAACAAGACAAGACAATCAATGAAAGGAATTGAAGACAATCTTACAAAACCCTTCAAAAAGCTATAAAAAGCTAATCTTCAACTTTCCTTCAACCTTCAAAAAGGTTTTTCAACAACTCCCAAATTGGAGTGTACTGCGGCTGCTGCGTATTTTCAGCTGTAGATGGATTGTATGCGGCCTCCTCAAATTGTGGAAATCCAACCCTTTTTATAGGAAAAATAAACCTCCAAAGATAATAAATCTTAAGAAGATATATTCCCATAAAAATAGGTAAAATATATGATTCTGCATATCTCCTTCCTTCCAGAAGCTCAGCCCAAAAATATAAGATCACTTTCCAAATTTAAAAGATCTCTTCCAAGAATAAAATATTCTCGCCGCGTCCTAGGTATTCGCCTCGGTCGAGTCGGTGTCTCTGGATCGCCTCGGTCGAGGTGAACCTCTGGTCAACCGAGGTGACTCAGAATGTGGAATCTCTCGAATCTGCTCCAAAGTGAATCTTCAATCCATGGCTATGCTTCCTGGATGTAGCTCCAAATGACTCTTGACTTCTTTTGCTCCTTTTTGATGCAAAACGTACCATATTACCTGCAATTACAACGAAACTAGGTGTAGACCTCGATTCTCGCAAAGGTAGATGAAATGGTAGTAAAATCACATAATGTACATACAAACATGCAGAATATGAAAGATAAAACGTCCAAACAAACCCCAAAATATAGACTATAATTCATGCTATCAAAATACCCCATACTTAGCCCTTGCTTGTCCCCAAGCAAGTTCCTCATATAAAAGACAAGATAGAATGGATTATAAGTCAAGAAAATCAATGAAAAGTTTTTCAAAAATTATTTTATGGTGTGCAACTATCATAGATCACTCTAAGAGAATACTTCCTGGAATTAAAAACTTAATATGCTCAAAACATTTTATAAATATAAGAAAGTTGTTCATCTTTGCATAAAATCATAGAATGCATAATAAATCATAATTATCAAAATTAATCATGTATAATCCGATTTAAACCGCTAAGTCAATCAACAAGCTCAAGGTCTCAAGGGCTTCCCAAGAGAAAAGGTCAAGAAACGTGTAGGGTAGGGATGTATGTAAGGTAATGTGGTGCTAGAATCCGGGAAAAGGATGAACTTCACTTCACTTCAACTTGCAACATCTTCCACCAATAAGCTTTGCTTATCTCACACTTTTTCTCTTTTTTTTTTTTTTACTTTACTTTTTGGGATGCATGGACAGAGGTGCACAATAACCGAAGCCTAGGAAATCTGCAATCATCAATTTCTCGAGATGCATCAAACCCTTGATGCACATACCATGACCCGTTAGGAATATCGCTCAATCCGACTTTGGCAAGACACAAACACCCGGATATGTGAATGGTGCCGAGTTACTCATCATCAAGATTGACTTCCCCAAACCTAAAATTACTTTCTAACACTTCACTTCCAGCCCACTCTTCAACTTTAACTTGCTTTCACCACTTCGCTTGCTTCCAAATTCCCGGATAGGTAAAGGGAGGCAAAATGTATATGAGGGGCTAAGCATGATCAAGAAGAAGAAGAAGAAGAGAATGAACTGCCTTGGTCTTTCCAAGAAGAAAGTGAGAGAACTTATCCTGCGGTGTCAACCTTCAAATTCAACATAATTTGGATAAAAACAAAGTATTAAACATGCTAATAATTTCAAACAAAGCATTTAGCAACTTAAACATATTATAAAACCTTTCAAACACACAAAGAATTTAAAAACAGTAGGTAAACAAGATCTTCACTGAGATCATATCCAGATAAGTAACACAAAAATCGTTTTCGAAAACTTTCTGTTACGCCGCCTCGGTCGAGGTGTTCTTGGTTCAACCGAGGTGAAACACCTCGTTTCGCCAGAATCTCCCCGGTCGAGGTCAAAAAATTTTTTTTTTTAAAACCAATTTTTTTCTTTTCGGTTCGGTTTCGACGTTTTTCTCAATCAAATAATCTGTAGGTATGCATGTAATATCAGATAATCATATAAAGGCAAGTGAAGCATAAATATGAAAGTATCCGATGAATATAATACATCAAAAGTATCGAATACATCAAGTAGTCACGTAGTCAAATAATACAGACAAATACCCCATACTTGAGACACACTGTCCCAGTGGGTATAATAAAAGTCTAAATGAAAGAGGACTCACCGGATAAAGAGCCGAATTGCATAAAAATATAATAAATAAAACCCTGCAGCTCCTCAGTAGTCCTGATCCGGTGGTGGTGGTGGTATGTAGGGGAACTGAGTCGGATCATAGGGATAGCCCATGACATGCTGGAACTGTAGCTGTGCCATCATGTGCTGATGATGCTGCCGCTCCTGCATCTCGCGGATGTCCAATGAAAGTGCGGCATATGAGTCGATAACCTGATCCGTCAGGTCATCGATCCGTCGGTGTGCAGCTCTGTCCCTAACTCCTCGCCTCCTGCGCCTAGCGGGCCTGACTGGAGAAGTCTCAGCTGGCGCCGGCTCAGTGTCCTCCTCATCCTCATCCAAATCAATAATGGGAGGCGCGCTCATCCCTGCTGTATCTGTACCTGTGTTCATCGGGATGCCGCCTCCTCTCTCATCAACCGTCTCATCGTCGTCATCCTCATCCTCAGCCTCCTCTGCAGGGGCAGCTGCTCCCTCTCTGTAGTCCTCCATAAGTGGAGCCCATGCTGTCTGCCAGAAATGCGGATCGGAGACAGAGAACTGTGCAGACCATCTGATGCCCTGAGGTGCAGTCCGCTCCCAAGGCATGGCAATGTAGGGTGTAGTCAGCCCACGGGGAACTAGGATCCTCCGTGTAATCATCTCCTGCAATCCCAGCGGCTTCGGAGCCGCCGCCAATGTGCATACGCTGAGGTCCATCCCGTGGTAAGTGGCGATGTGGGTGACTAGACCTCCACAGCAAATATCTCCCTTCGCCTTGGCTTTGATCCTATGCAGATCCTCTGCTAGGAGCAAGCCAAAGTCTGGGAAGCCTCCTGTGACCATGCAGTATAAGGAGAAGAGCTCACCCTGTCTGATCTTCTGGGGCGTCTCAGTACGCGCCAGAAGTGTCTCACTGAAGATCCTGTGGGCGAGTCTGAAGGCTGGATGAAAGATGACCTTCTCCCTGGAATCTCCAGGGCGCCATCTGTCTGCATGTGTAGTAATGTGGGCTATCTGTCCCCATAACTCCCTAGCTACGGATCGGGAGGGGAAGTCTACAACGGTGGGGGTAGGAAAGCCAAAGATCTCTCTCCAAATCTCTAAAGGAACTATGAAGTTCCGGCTCATCAACCGGTACTTCACAGATCGCTCTGTGGGAAGGTAGGAGAAGGAGCTAACAAACTCGAGTGTCGGCTCTATGTAAGCTGGGGCTCGGATCTCAGTAAACTGATCCAGCCCGACGGTAGCAATCATCCTCCTAAGGTCAGCATCTAACCCTAGGCAGTCAAAAGCTGATACATCCAGAAATCGCGGTGCGATGACTGGACGTCCAGCTATCCTCTCATAGTCTACCCGGCATCTCTCGTGGATAACCGGGCGGTAGGGACGGGATGAGGAAGGAGAAGGGGAAGGAGAGGATCTATCTCTAAGGGCTAGCAATCTGTCAGAACTCATCTCTAATGCACACTGTCAGACTACCTCGGTCAACTGACAAATACCAAGAATCACCTCGACCGAGGTGCAGACGACTGGACCGAGGCGAAGACAGTTCGAATTCCACTCTCTGATTTTCAGTTCTTTTCCCCCTAAAATCACTACAAATGCTTCCTAAGGGGTACTTATGGATTTCCTCAACAGAATCAGGGGCAACCAAAGCCCAATACGCAGTAAACGAGTGACTTAGGGTTTTCGAACGTTTTTACCTCGTTTCGGTCGAAATGCTCAAATTTCTTGCAGATCTGTAGTTGCAATCGATCCTTCTACCCTTTAATTTCGGTTTGGAAGCAAAAATCGTCGGAAACGAGTGAGAAATGGGAGAGCGAGGTGCTGCTGTTCCGCCGCGGTCGAAATGGGTAAATAAAAAGTGAAAAGTAATTTTTCCCCTTTTTATACCGTTCCTGGATCTGCTGTCACCTCGGTCGAGATGGTCTCGACTGGACCGAGGTGATGTGGACCGAGGCGGTTCTGCAGAAACCCTAGTCGCCTCGGTTGCTTCAAGAATCAACTCGGTCGAGGCGTTTTGACAGTGACCGAAGTGCTTCTGTCTTCTCAGATTCTCGAACTTCTGTCCTTCTAGATGTGCTCCTTCCTGTTGTCTGTCCAGAACGCCAAAAACAAAGCAAAGCAAAGCAAAAACAAAAACTATCTAAGCTAGACTAGAAAACGGGAAAGAAGAGCAATACCTTGGGTTGCCTCCCAAGAAGCGCTTGATTTAAGGTCGCTAGCTGGACCATAATGCGTCTTAAAGGAGGTAAATCGGCGCAACCTCCTCAACCGGCATTTCCGGTTGGTACTTCTTAAGTCTATGACCGTTGACCTTGAAGTTTCCGCTAGTTTCGCCCCATATCTCAACTGCACCATGAGGGAAAACATGTTTCACAACGTAAGGTCCGGTCCATCTAGATTTCAACTTACCTGGAAAAAGACGGAGGCGGGAGTTGAAGAGTAGAACTAAATCTCCCTCGTTAAGCTCCTTTGGAACGATACGCTTGTCATGCCATCTCTTCGTCCTTTCCTTGTAGATTTTGGCATTCTCATAGGCGTTCAAACGCAGCTCTTCAAGCTCGTTAAGTTCCAATAGTCGCTTCTCGCCAGCATCTTTAATGTCAAAGTTCAACCATTTGATAGCCCAATACGCTTTGTGCTCCAACTCAACGGGCAAGTGGCAAGACTTCCCATATACCAAATTATAAGGGGTGGTACCTATGGGAGTCTTGAATGCGGTCCTGTACGCCCAAAGAGCATCGTCTAATTTCATGGACCAATCCTTCCTCGTTCTAGAGACGGTCTTCTCCAAAATTGCCTTGATTTCTCTGTTCGAGATCTCGACCTGTCCACTAGTTTGAGGATGATAGGCGGTTGATACCTTGTGGGTTACCCCATACTTCGATAGAAGTGCTTTAAACTTCCGGTTGATGAAATGCGTTCCTCCATCGCTGATGATGATGCGTGGAGTTCCAAATCGTGGAAAGATAGTTCTATTCAAGAACTTCACAACCACCTTGGCGTCGTTAGTGGGAGAAGCAATGGCTTCAACCCATCTAGAGACGTAATCAACTGCAAGGAGAATGTAGAGGTTTCCTCCGGAGGATGGAAAAGGTCCCATGAAGTCAATCCCCCATACATCAAAGATTTCCACCTCTTGGATGTTGTTAAGTGGCATTTCGTTCCTCCTTGATAAGTTCCCTGTTCTTTGGCATGCATCACAAGAAACAACAAAAGATTGTACATCCTTAAATAATGTAGGCCAAAAGAAACCGGAACGCAATACCTTAGCGCATGTTTTATCGGTGCTAGCATGCCCTCCGCAAGGAAGTGAATGGCAATGCCTTATGACGCTATTAACTTCATCTTCCGGAATGCACCTTCGAAGCATCCCATCCGGTCCGCGCTTGAATAGCAGCGGTTCATCCCAGTAGTAATGTCGTATTTCCTTGAAGAATCTCTTCTTTTGAGAGTACGTCAATCCGGGTGGTATTTCCTAGCAAACAAGATAATTCACAATATCAGCATACCAAGGACCTTTATTATCAGAAAGTTGGTGGAGGGAATGATCCGCCAACTGTGGGTGAATGTCAGAGAGGGGAGTAGAAAAATTGTTATTCTCAGCAATCTCAGTTGATGTCGTCTCGCTGTCGACCTCGGTCGAGGCACAAAGGCGTTGACCGAGGTGTTCTTCAGACGCCTCGCTCTGTCCAGAAGGTGCCTCGGTCGAGGTACTGCTACTAGATCCGAGGCTGGAAATCTTCGTTTCCTGGACTAGCTTCTCAGTTTTAGCTCCTGGATCCTCTTCCAGTGCCCTCAAGCTCTGTATATCTGCATCACAAGAAGCATCTATACCTTCCTCCATTAAACTGAAGCTAATAACTCTTTCGAGTGGATCGTTAATAAGGATAGAGCTCACCAATTCTCTTGATTCTTCTTCATCGTAGATGTTGAAGATATCATCAGTTAGTTGCTCCCCTTTCATGGCTGCAAGTAGTGCGAACTCCACCTCATCGCCACCAACGTTGAATTTCAGCTTGGCGTTCTTGCAATCCACATTGCAACCCGAAGTTGCTAGAAATGGCCTCCCGAGAATGATGGGAACAGGATAATCTGCGGGAATGTCAAGTACGACAAAATCTATAGGTAGATAGAAGTTACCTAACTTGACCGGAACGTCCTCCAAAATGCCCACGGGATGGGTGATGGAGCGATCCGCCATGTAAAGTCGAAACTTGACCGGCTTGGGCTCTCCAAGACCAATCTTAGTGCATAGCTCCAGCGGGATGATGCTCACGCTGGCTCCTAGATCGCAAAGGGCTTCACAAGTGACATCCCCAACTTGAATGGGAATGCAAAATGAGCCGGGATCTCTCAATTTAGGTGGCATCTTCTCCTTCATGGTCTTTATGAGTTCCGAAGATTTAGATGTCATCCTAACTTCACCAACATCCTCCAGCTTCCTCTTCCTTGATAAGATTTCTTTTAAGAACTTCCCATAGGCGGGCATACCTAGAATAGCATCAAGGAAAGGAATGTTAATATGTAGCTTATTCATCAAGTCAAGGAACTTACCAAAGTGCTTGTCTAGATGTGCTCTGGCTCTGGACTGAGGGAATGGAAGTGGTGGTTTATATGCAGGAGGTGGAACATAAGTTTCTGTCGTTCCTCCAGCTTTCTGTTGCTCTGCCTCGGTTGACATCTCGGTCGAGGTGTTCTTCGACTGGATCTGGACCGAGGTGGTCTACGTCGAGCGAGGTACTGGATCGGCAGTTTTGAGTCCACTCCTCGTCGTTATGGCCATACGCTGGCCCTTAGGGTTAGTTTCCGTCTTTGCTGGAAGCTTCCCTGGATCTCTTGGCGCTTCATTCGCCCTATTAGCAAGTTGTTGTTCAAGGGACTTTTGGGCCCTCGAAAATGAAGTCATAGAATTCTCCATAGCGCCAAGCTTGATCAAGATTGCCTCCAGAACTGCGTCTTTCTTTTCCGGCTGAGACGAACTTGATCCTTGCCCTTGGCTTTTTAATGGAGTGGAAGAAGAAGAAGGAGAAGAGAGGAAAGGATTAGAGGAATCATTAGAGTTGGAGTTCGAATAATTGTTACCGTGGTTTTGATTATTCGCCCTCCAGTTGTTGCTGTTGGATCCTCTATTGTTGTTGTAGTTGTTGTTTCGGGGACCGTTATTGTTGTTACGGTACCCGTTGTTGTTGTTGTTCCTTTGCCCTTGCTCTTCCTTCTTAGTTTGAGCCATCAAGAGCTCCTTCAATTGCTTCACGTCGTTCTTCAATGACGTGAGTTGATTGTTGTTGGATTGAGTCTCTTGAAAGTTGACTCTTTTAACTCCACCTTCGGCTCCTTGGTGGGTGTACTTCTCCATGTGCAAGGCTTGCTTCTCAATGAAGTCCCATGCATCATCAACCGCCATGTCCATGAAGGTACCGGCGGAGAGTAGTTGGAGATTGAACTGGGTGTTTCCGTCCAGCCCTTTGAAGTAGATCTCCAACAATTCGATCTTCGGAATCCCATGATGTGGGCAATCCAAAAGAATATCCTTGAACCGCTCCCAAGATTTGGACAAGCTCTCCTTGTCCTTCATGATGAAAGCATTGATCTTCCCTCTCATTTCAGCAGTCTTTGAGGGTGGAAAGAATTTGGTCAGGAATTCTGTAGTCATCTCCTCCCATGTGCTAATTTTTCCTGGAGGAAGAGATTGATACCAAGTAAGAGCTCTATCTTTTAAAGAAAAGTAAAAAGGTCTTAGCTTGTAGTTGTTATTTTCGATTCTAGAGGGCCGCAAGGTCTCCATCAAGATCTCGTAGTTTTGAAGATGTTGATGCGGCGACTCCTTCTCTAGCCCTCCGAATTGACATTGGCGAATCATGGCTAGAACTTGCGGTCGAAGTTCGTAGTCATGATCCGCTGGATCTCCTAGGTTCACCCCTGGACGCCTCAGCTGCTGATTGGGGTCCATCCTTTGACCTAGGGTTTGCGGGATTCCTGCAAGAAGAACATCTCGGACTGGTATCCGAGGTGGATGTACATCGACCGGGGCGTCGGGTACTGGAATCTGCCTCGGTCGAGGATCAACTGGTGGATCCTGCATCGGTCGAAGTAGAATCTGGTTCCGAATGGCTGCAATCTCAGCTTCGATTGCTGCAGTCCTGGCATGATTCTCTTCTTTCTCTTGCCTTAGCTCTTCTTTACTGAGACGTAGCAGCTCCTGCGTCTCTCTCAATTGGGCCGCAAGATCGTGATCGTCTTGTTGGGCCATTTTCGCTTCTCTTAAGCGTCGCTTGTATGTCTTTTCCGGTTCGGGATCGTAAGGAACGATTTCCTTCCCAGCGCGGGTTCTTCGCATATACCTAAGAAAGAACCTGCAAAAGTCACTCAAGTAGAGTGGTTAGATGAAACGGGGCAAATGCCCCAAGAGCAAACCGTACCGGCTCGGTCTAGACTAAGCCCCCGGCAACGGCGCCAAAAACTTGTTCGCTCCAAACGGTGTGTGCAAGCTTTAAATTTATAACCCTAGACTTAAGCTTAAAACAAGGATGCGAACCCGCAGTGTACGGGTCAATCGTAGTAAAAGCAAGAAAATTCCAGGGGTCGATCACAGGGACTTGGTGAAACAAAGTCAACACGGTATGCTACGTTAATTCTAACCACAAAAGCGATTAACACAATCAAAGATGAATAAGATGTCAAATAAGCAAACATGTAATTCTAGGGATTAAAGCATCTAGTTGTGGTTCCAACTCAAGATCTATAGATAAGCGGACAAAGCTGAGATTTTTGCATGGGGAAGGTGTTACTAAAGTGGAGTAGATCACCGGGTAAGTCTCACTACACACTAATCCTAAACCGTAACTCCTATTACCGGGTAAGTCTCAAGGAATCAAGATAAAGAACTATAACCTCAAACTAACACACCATCTAAGGGAATAGAATCAACCTTTACCGGGTAAGTCTCAGGCTGACTCACAAAGATGGGATGGAAGCACACTCAAACCCCAATAAAGGATAAACCTTTATTACCTACACTTATGATCGTTAATACACAAACTAAGGAATTACCGGGTAAGTCTCATCCTAAGCATGCATTGAACCAGGAAGGTGTAATAAGAATAGGATTTGGCAAACTCTAACACTTAACTTTCTGTTTTAGGTCGGATAAGTCACCTCGGTCAGAAGAATTCCACCCCGGCCGAGATGTTCATCAACCGAACGAGATGCTTAGGGTTAAGGTTAAAGACTCGAACTTTCAGGATCCTACTGGAATCTAAGATTATTCTATCATTGTTTTTCCCACAAACTTCAGCCAATCACCCTAGAATCACACAAGGAAATTAGCCACTCATCATCATAATGAAAGTATTAAAATATATGGAAGAAGGTGAATATTTGAACAAAGAAGAATTTAATGAAAAGACTTCAATAACTGAATCAAATATCACAACAAAAACGTTCCTTGGATAGCAATCCAACAAGACAAGACAATCAATGAAAGGAATTGAAGACAATCTTACAAAACCCTTCAAAAAGCTATAAAAAGCTAATCTTCAACTTTCCTTCAAACTTCAAAAAGGTTCTTCAACAACTCCCAAATTGGAGTGTACTGCGGCTGCTGCGTATTTTCAGCTGTAGATGGATTGTATGCGGCCTCCTCAAATTGTGGAAATCCAACCCTTTTTATAGGAAAAATAAACCTCCAAAGATAATAAATCTTAAGAAGATATATTCCCATAAAAATAGGTAAAATATATGATTCTGCATATCTCCTTCCTTCCAGAAGCTCAGCCCAAAAATATAAGATCACTTTCCAAATTTAAAAGATCTCTTCCAAGAATAAAATATTCTCGCCGCGTCCTAGGTATTCGCCTCGGTCGAGTCGGTGTCTCTGGATCGCCTCGGTCGAGGTGAACCTCTGGTCAACCGAGGTGACTCAGAATGTGGAATCTCTCGAATCTGCTCCAAAGTGAATCTTCAATCCATGGCTATGCTTCCTGGATGTAGCTCCAAATGACTCTTGACTTCTTTTGCTCCTTTTTGATGCAAAACGTACCATATTACCTGCAATTACAACGAAACTAGGTGTAGACCTCGATTCTCGCAAAGGTAGATGAAATGGTAGTAAAATCACATAATGTACATACAAACATGCAGAATATGAAAGATAAAACGTCCAAACAAACCCCAAAATATAGACTATAATTCATGCTATCATGAGGTTTTGTGTTATATATTCTGAATCCATTAACATTACTTCTTGTGTTTCGGATTTGAGATTGGTTTTGAAGTTTTATTGAGTATTCGAGGGTTTTCATCTTCCATTCTTCTTAAATTGAATATTGATATCATGACAATGGTTATTGGCTAAAACCCTTTAGCAATTCTAAGGTGAAGGGTTGATAGTTGTGGATTAGATGATGATAGATCGATCGTAATTTGATTGGACCCTGAGAGTTAGAGAAATATCGTCGACACCCTAAATCACGGCCTATTCTTTGGTTTCCACGGCCGTGGTTCTCAAGATCCAACCGTGATTTACTTCAGTTTACGAACTTTGCTTTTACTTTAATCCAAAATTAAAGATTAGCTTTAACCTAGTCTTGGCTTGCCTTTCCGGTAGTAGTGAGACTCAACATCCTCTATTTCGGTTTCGAGTGTCACAACCTTAACCGTTTGAGTTTATCTTGATCCTTGGGTTACAAGTTTGGGTATTTGAGATCAATTCTAGTCCTTAGATCCTTTCTATACTGCAGCCTCAACAACCTTTATAGAAAGTTCTTTTGGTTAGACATATAAGGTTTTGGAACTTCACCGTACATTACCTTATTTTAGCGTACCTTTGCAATTCTCAACTCTGTCCTTATACCTATAGTATGTCTTGAATCGATTGCCACAAATGGATACCTGGATCTTTAGGGTTGCTGTTTTCCCCAATATTTGCAAAGCTTTAAACTTTACTTGCTTGATTACTTGAAACTGATTTTGTTTCACCGACTCCTTGTGATCGATACTCTGGAATACTTGCTAATCTACGCTGATCCGTACACTGCGGGTTCGCTTGCTTTTATTCTAGTTTTATAAATTTAAGACTTGATTGCACGCATGTTTTAGGGCGAACAAGGTCGAGATTCTCCACCGGGGCGAGATTCTAGTGTGTTCATCCTTTCTTTCATGACGGCCATCCAAGCAATGAGTTATTTTAACATGTCCTTTGTTCTTGGACTCGATGGTTTACTCCTTTGTGACCCTCTAGGACTATTAGACTTTGACATCTACACAAACACGATACAAGCAGTTGTTGTATTGTTACGATTATGAGTTGATCGGGACCCAATGATAGTCACCACAAATCTTGACTAGAAAGAAGTGATGGAGGAATTTCTAGGAGTTGTCCTATTTGAGGGGATGTTAAAAGGCTCATCCTTGTGAATTAGGTGACTATAGATCAATTTTCACATTATCTAGATGATGAATAAAATTGTGTAGTTTTATACAAGGGCTTGTAACTTGCAGCTTATGGGAGGAATATTATTCAATGAAACTAGTGGTAATAATGTACAACTCAAATACCTCTCATTGTTGTCTAACTTTGAAGTGTCTAAACACTACAAATAGGAGAGTGTTGCTTTGCCCATGTATGAGCACTTATGTAGAGTGTCTCACAGGGAAAAACTGATATAGATAGACCTCTTATCTTAGTTAAGGTAAATACAGTTATGTTTTAATAACGTTTATTTTCCTAAAAGGTACATGTGCTTATTACACATTAGCTATGTAATCATTAATATTTTTTTTGCAACTATGGGCATGAGAACGAATGCCAATAGGGATATTGATATCATGTTTTCATTCTATGTTTTTAGATGTGTTTTTGTGTGATTTACCTTTGCTTTGCATGGTTTGGGCATTCACATCTTAGATAAAGCTTTAAATATAAAAAAGAATGTCTACTCCCTTTGTCTTGTGTCTTTATAGTTTATTGTTTATTTTTTTTTATCTCAAATGAAGCTTAAATGAAGACATTCAATCTCCCAATCATCCTAAGGATCAATCATCAACTCACCATCAATCTCATGGAGCAAAGGAAGAAAGGGAATCAAGCTAGAACGTTTACATGAAGTCAAAAGAGCCAAGAAAACCAAAGGACAGAGCCTCGAGTGAAGCCTCACTAGAGCAAAGAGGAGGGATTTTATTAGAGCAAGGAACCATTTGGAGTGAAGTGTCAGCTAATCTCGAGTATAACTCATAACTCGAGCAAAGAAGACAAAAAAACTCAAGAAAGGAAGACACCTCACTCGACCAAAGAAGACAAAGTTGCAAAGAGTTCAAAGTTGCCAGTGTGGAACCGCAAGTGACCTTTCACTCGAGCAAAGAGTACATGTCCACTTGATCAAAGAAGACATAATTCCAAAATGTGAACGTCTCTCGAGTTTACAACATCCGTCGAGCAAAGATGACATAAAAACTGGAGAGAAGAAAGCATGACACTTGAGCAAGGAAGACAAAACTAAGTCGGTGGAACTACTCGATGCTCAGGAGAAACCCACTCGACCAACAGAGACAAATCACTCGAGGTAGCCTAACACGAGTGAAGTGCGACTTGTGTAACTAATTCTTGCAACTTGATCCACTTTTCTCCAGGGGGACCACTTCTGGGTCAATATAAAAGGCATTTGGCTGATTGTAAATGTACCAATTCATATACATCTCTCTCTTATCCTCTCTTAGTTAATAGTTTGGTTGTAGAAATAATATTTGGATTTGAATTGGCCGATTTTGGAATCAATCAAAGGAAGAAGCATGATGTTCTTCATTCTTGTTCTTTCTTGATTTTAGACGTCCCAACTTGTTTTGCTCATAACATTGGATTGGCAAGTCCAGATTCGTCCATTCTTTTTACTTCATTCCTTATTTCTTGTATAATTTGCAACCATGTCACTTGTTTCTACTGTTACCATGTCCACATTTTCGATGTGTGAGTAATACCCTTGCTAGGTTTTGGGTTGAAATCCCCAAATCATGTTAGACTAGTATTTTTCTTGTGTTGTGTTTATGATTTGAAGTGAAACTAAGCATGTTAGTATCATATCAGAGATATCGAATCTACTTGCTATTCATTCATGTTGGATTTATATTAATGTCGGATGTTAGACTATCTCTACTTTAAATTGTTATCTAGAATATTTTATAATTATAAGCATGAATGATGCTTAGATTAATCATCCAAGTTGAGACCTATAAGTAATGTGAGGATGATTGTGCAATGTTGAGATGATTATCATGTTATAGTAGAGAGGTTATGGTCGAATGGATTATTTCCCTACTTCTGATTTTATTGTCCAAATTATGGTGATGTTAGACGATGTATGCAAATAACAAATATCAGGTGATGCTTATGTTGTCTAGTATCATCATAATTGTCACCAAGCTTAATCAACTAGTATACAAATTGAAAATACCATGTGATGTATATTAGTTTACATAAAATCATATGTTGTGACAAAACCCACCAAATTACACATGATTTCTTCTTAATTTTCTTCATTGATTGACCAAAACTTGCTTGAGCATGCTACTAGATATGGTTTGGGAGTAGTAGCCTCCAACTTGGTGTTTTTTTATACTTGATACTTGATTGTGTTACTTGCTACTTGTTACTCAAAACCCCCAAAGAACTGATCTTTCATCACCCCTTTTGCATTCTTTTACAAGCTTAAACCTTTCTCTTGAACTTGAAACACTTCAAACTATATAAATTTCTCTTGGAATTTGACCTTGACGAAATCATAATATACTTTTATCACCCCTTTTGCATTCTTTTACACACTTAAACCTTTCTCTTGAACTTGAAAAGAATGATCATGTTGATAGGAATGAAACTTGGAGGAATGAAGCTAGGCTTGCTAGAGCTAGCGAGAATGTTGAAAAACTTACATTCGACACACAATTTGTACACGGGAAAAAATCTTTAGCTATAAGGTAAGTATATCCGTGTTTTACTAACCCAATTCAAACTTTCATTTAACACGACTTGTAGCTTACAAGATGTTATTCAATGCTTATTTAAGGTGGGTACACAATGCTCATACAATTATGGTCATACACCACGAACTCTTAAGTATTATCAAGATGTCTTTGATAAGCAACTAGAACACGAGGTTAGATTCATTATTATCACACTTGTCGATATATATTACAATGATACAATATACAATGTATTCTAATCATGTTTATGTTATAATAGTTCAATTGGGTTCCGTACACATAATATATACTGGAAATCCTACCAGAGATATGCCAATCGGGTTCCTATATATGAAGGATCAAAGATCTATTAATATGTTTAAACATAGTTGAGTGGCATCGACCATATCACGTTATGAAAAAACTCTTGTTTCCAAAAACTTCAACCGACCAACAAGTTAGTTGTAATAACCGGAATTTATGCTCCGGTTTAGATCCTTGAGACTCCTTTTGGAACCACTTAAGTAGTTCCGAAAGGGAGTCTTCACACCTACGACTCATGAGCCCGCAGGCGCGGCGAACTGGTCGTCGCGGTCGCGGCATAGTCTTTTCGCGGGTGCGGGTCTTATGACAGATTGCATGTGATCTGTCATAACCGTCGCCCAATATTTCCTGTTTTAGAAAATCCGATCTTTTTTGGGCTGTTCTTCTCTATCTTCTAAACCTAGTCGTCCTATCCCTTTTCCTCTTCCTAGCCGTCTCCTTTACCCTCACACGTGAAACCCTTCTCCTCTATCCTCATGTGTGTTCTTCCCTTGTTCATCCCTTCCTTCAGCAAGTGTGGTGAATCCGTCTTCCTCGTGGGATTGCATCCAAGGAAGACCAGTTGTGACTTACGAGTTCTCTTTCGTTGTTGTGGTACGCAGTCTCCATTTCTTCTATTCTCTTCTTCTCTTTCTTTCTTTCTTTCATTTCCTTCTTTCTTCTTAGTGATTGATGTCTTCCTCGATACCTCTTCTTGTGTGTCCCCTCTATGTGGTGCGTTGTTGATGTCTAGGAAGCAGTGAGAGCCTTGGACATGAAGTAGACGATCCACAGAAGGACCGTGTAAATGAAGGGAGTTCAGCGAAGTTCTAGAGTTTGCCGCACCCGCGCTTTCCCTTAAGCCGCCACCCCGCGCCTCCTTGTCACCGCGGTCGCGGCATCAAAAGCCTTGGCACCGCGCCCGCGCCTCCCTTACCCGCGGTCGCGCCTTACCTCCAATGGGTACGGTCTTTGTGGTATGTCAATTCCTTCTTGGCTTCCTTGTCGTTCCTTCAGTTGGATCATACTAGGATGAACCTAGATGAACTAATGTGAATGCTAGTTAGGGGCTTGTATTTTCCTAAGGGTTTGGATGAGGTTTTAGAACCCTTGAGCTAGTTGTGTTGTTGTGGATCCTTGAGGTCCTTGAGACTAGGAGTAGTGTCTCCTAGCATGGTGTGGTGATCAGGTTAGGATCATTGAGACTAGAAGTAGGAAACTTCTAGAAAGTTGTAGTATGACCTTGTAGAGGTCAACAAGACTAGAATCAAAGTTTTCTAGCATATTGGTTAGATTCTGATATGGGATGCCTTGCCTGAGCAGGCATAGATTATTTTCCTCTAGAAAGCTGAGCGTTGTCGGAACCGAGTTACCTTTGATACAGGTAAGTCCCTTGAACTTACTTAGCTTCCTTCTATGTGGTAGCATAGTTATGATAGTGGTGTGTGCTAGATGTTTTATGATTAAGAACATGTTAGGACGACCTTATATGTTGATTGACCCAAGTGTATGATAATCGGGCGGTGACAACTTGTACAATTCTACAGGAGACTGGGAGGTTCTCTGCGACTAGTCCCAGCAAGTAAAGGGTGAGATGCATCTGATCCATTCTTGTTGGTATAAGGGGACAGAGACGAGTTATGAGAGATTCTCGTGTCACAATAGAAGTTGAACTAGAAAAGTGTATGACCTAACGAAAGATAATAAATAAAATTGTGTGAGAGCATGTTGTGTGATATACTTACTTATGTGTGTATGTGATGTTATATCTATTCTGATGCTTAGAATGTTAGTTAACGGTTTATCCATTGTGTAGATGCCTTGTAGGTTAGGGATGATGCCGAGTGATCCGGTCGGAGTGGTCAACCGGTGGTCCCGTATATTTTAGGACGGGATATGAGTTTATATTTCTTGTTGCCGTTTCAGTTAGCGTTCATCTAGTACCTCAACACGAAAAGTTTCACAATCAACCCATCTATCTTCTCCCTTCACTTCAGACGTATTCAACGTGAATCGTTGTTTAAAAATACGGGTTATCCAGAACAAAACCACCCTTTCTATTTTCGAAATTAAATTTTAATTGTATCTAATCCTAGAAATGATTATAAGGGCACTCACAACATGTGTATGAAAAAGAAGAAGGTGGGGTTGGGGAGAGCATATGATGCCAATGGATGACACGTCAGCCAAATGTAAGCATGGTGAAGAAGCCATGTGCTTTCACATTTGTTTTTTTTACTTTGATGAAAATAGTGTGACCTTTGAAGAAAGCTAAATGAATCAAATTGTTTGGTTGAATTGTGTTCCCACATTTGTAGTAAGTTGAGACTCTTTACCTTTTTCGTTTTGTTTTTAGCTTCGTTTATCAAAAGAAGCCACTTTACTACCATCACAACTTGTCACCTAACATGCTATATCACATTTTCAACTTAAACAACGAATCATATCAAACAAACAAACAAATAAAATTTAACAAACCAAACACAAAAGTGTATGGGAATGGTGTCATTTATTTCTATTCCTCTTTATCTGCTTTTGTTTCTTTTTGCCTTGAAGTGAAAGGAAAAATGACATACAAATTCCCCTTCACCGATGACAATCTATCTTTCCTACCATTTTATATCCTTTTCGGAATCTCTACCATTAAGGTATTCCAATACGGAGTATAATTTACGATAAATTGAGTCGACACCATCTCGAAACTTCAAAATATTCCTCCACAAAAAATATAGAGTGTATGGAGTCACAAACTTGAAAGGGATCCGACTCGACATTCAGATTTGAGAAACCCTTATTTGAAATATACTCGACCATATATACTTCACCAAGAACTCATCTAAGAGTGTATGGACTGACTCAAGCTATGCACAACATCTAGCCATCACGAGTGCTCCTCTTGGTGGTGGCATATATCTTTGGTGACTTTGGACGCGCATATCCAAAAATTAATATATTTTATCTCATAAGAAAACTTGGATGTGGAATTAATATATTTTAGTTAATATGAAGACTTGGATGTCAGGATTTGAATAATACATAAAACTCGTATTAAAGTTTAAAGATTCACAACGATAGAGGTATTTTAATGAAAATTTTGTGTTTGTTGTTCGAAAGATTGAATTAGTATGGAAGTTTGAAGATTGACAACAATAGAGTTATTTGATGGAATTTTTTTTGTTTCTTCTTTGAATGATTGAATTAGTGAACGTGGATTGTAAAATAGGGATACTCCTAGTCAGGGCCGGCCAATGATTTACGAAAAGCCCGTCTAAATCTTTAACACATTTTATTATATAATATTTACAATATTAAAATTTTTTTAACTATATTATTAAATATAAACTTATAATTTTAATTTTGTATAATGTATAAATTATCGAATAAATTAAATTCTAACTTAAATGTATTTTATTGAATTTCTAACTAAATGTTAGATTAATATATTATAATTGGATAAATAACCGTTTGGTATTTAAATAAAAATATAGTTATTAGTAATTAAACTAATGCCTTTACATTAATTTTATAACAAAATTAATATAAAATTTATGTTTATTCATACTTATTAAACATAAATAGGCTATAAGTTAATAAAGTATTATCAATATGGAATTATAAGTTTAAGAAAAGTAACCCAACAAAAAAAGACGAAGAACTCAAAAGTCAAGTAAATATTTGAAACAATCAAAATTATAGAAAATGTAGACAATAGGACTTGTCCACTTGAACACAAGACGGGTGAAATAAAAAGAACTTCGACCATCTACAAGGGTCATTTCTAAAAATTAAAATATAATAATTTTTTAAAGAAACTGCAATAAAATCTTTAAAAACTGGTTTGACATATGAAAGATAGAAACAATTTACAAAATGAAGAGAGAGAAAATGTATGAAGTCTTGTTTGAAAAACAATGGCAATCTTTTATTTTATTTACACGGTATTACTATTTATACAGAAGTAGAAGGTAAGCAAGCAACATGTTGCGCCGCTACCCCTTTTTAGATAACAGAATCTAACATTTTAAAAACAACATCTACAAATCTAGAGGACATAATATTACTATACATAACTCTTTGCACCTCTTGAGAATATCAACAGCATCGGATGCAAAAAATCCAAACGTGTCAAAAGCAAATGGAAGAAATACGTGTTGGTTTTCAACACATGCCCTTCCATGCTTAGCCACCTTAGCTGATGCCGCTCTACAAGTTGCCTGACCCACAACAAAAGATCTGTTCCCTAATCCCACAAGTGGTGAGACCCCGTCAAATCAATACATGCATGCCCCTCCACTCCAACCAAACACCAAAACATCCGCCGGCCGCACTGTCGACCTTCCATCTCGCGGATCAGTCAAGAAGTTCACAGGTGCTTCTTTTTTTACAAAAATTCCGGCCCACCTAAAGGTGTCACAAAGAACATCACAAATCAGATCATGCCTATACTTGAAGCCAGGAAGTTTCTTACAATGTACAACATGCTCCCCAAAAGCATCCAACACCCTCCGACAATTAGGAATGGGGCAAACCTCACCAGATGAGAAAAGCGGAATCATAAGTCAGTACTTGAGAATGGAGTGGTACTCCACTGGGAACATGCATTGACCAAGTCCATCAATGAGAATGACAAAAAGAAAATATTGGCTATGCGGCGCTTGTAGACATCCGAGAACTGCTTTTTGCCTATTAGTCAAACTCATAAAAGAGAGGTGGAGAGAGGTTGAATGTAGGTTGTTGGATTTGGCTTTAATCAATGGCCAATATTTATCTTCTAGTATAGTATTTTGATAAATGACTTATGTTAAGTTTGAGTCAAGATATTTATATTTTGACTATTTTTATTTTTTTATACTTTACAATTTGTTTTTAACCATCCATAGAGTTTAATATTGAATATATTTAAAATAAATAATTATATAACATAAAAATTAATATAAAAATATATTAATTAAATGATTATGTTGAAGTTTTTGAGTATTAATGTATTAGTTGTTTGTGATGTTAGTGTTTATTATAAACATAACTAATCTATATATACTACTAAAATAGAACCCTTTTTGTCCACATGTCAACACCTTAACCATGTCACCTAAGACTTTTTGTCAAATATTTACAATTTTGCCACATTTTAATTAATATTATGTCATTATTCAATAAATGTTTTAAGTCAAAATTAAAATATTTTCCATCTCATTATGCCAATTCAACAAAAATAATTTCATCTCATCATTTTCAATATCTTACGGTTATAAAAATAATTAAAAAAAAAACATACCACCTAACCGAATTTAGAGATTTCATTGGATTTTGTTTGGATTCTAAATTTTACAAAATAAATTCGAACTAACATTTAAATCTTATTGGTTACAATATGAGATAGAACAATATTTTATTTAAAAAATTTGTATTATCGTTAGTAAAGATTTTAATAATCGTTTTATTAAATCAATTTTTTTTAAAAAATAATCAATTTTGAAAAATAATTTTTTAACAAAAACTTTAATTTTTTAGTTATAGGTAGTAATAGTAAAAAAAATAATTAGAAATTTGTTACATAATTTTTTTATTTAACGCTTTGGCAATTATTATAAATTTAATAACTAATTTTTTTGTTACATAGTCTAATCAGATTGACATTAAAATATTCTTCTTAACATTTAGCCGTTTTTAAAAAAAATGTAAATTATTTAGATAATAAATTTCAATTTTCCCGCACAAGGTGCGGGTATTAGACTAGTTAAACACAAAAGATAGTATATATATTACACAATAAGTGATTTTCATGTTTTTATTTTTTAATGAAGCGTTTCTTCAAAAATCTCACTTATTATTAGTTTAATTATATATTTACTATATAATTTTAAAATAAAAATATTATGAGTTAAAAAATATATATAAATATTTTGTGTAGACATAGAGTTAAAAAAAAATCATGAATGTGGGAAAAAAATGTATGGAGTTTTATACTTTTATGTATGGTTTTATATGTATTAGTGTGTTTGTATTTTCATGTTTTGCATCTTAACTTTGCGATTATAATTTTAATGTCTTTGTATGCTTTTAATTTTTAATGAAGTGTTTTTAAAAAATCTCATTTACATTAATTATTTATATATTTATTTTTTTGAAATAAAATTAATTAAAGATAAAATTAATAGTACCAACATTTTAAAAAAAGTATAAATATGGTGGGTAAATAAATATAGATTTAAGAGATTGAGAGTTAAAAAATTATGAATGTAGATAAAAAGTAGATGGAGTTTTATAAGCAGAGAGAGGAGATTTAGAAACTTTGAAATTTAAAACCTACCATTGTGGGTGGTCTTAGAGAGCTCTAGCTATCCCACCGTGCCATCTGAACGTTTTGAAATATTATTAACAGATACAAAATATAGTAGAAATAACAACTCAGCGGAAGTCCCGTCTATCTCGCGGCCTGCACATCTGCTCACCTCGCACATGGCCAGGGCCGGCCCTGCTCTAAGCCGTGATACATACAAAGATGGACTATGATACACATTATTGATTTGTTAGAGTATTGAACGTATATTTCAGCATATATATTTATTTGTTAGTTTACGGTTTTGTCCCTTTATAACAATTATATATAAATAATACTTGATCATTGAAATAAACAAACCTTTAGTTCACGGATCTCTACATGTCATCAGAGCCTACGAGCCGTAAAAACGTTTCCGCCTAAAGAAATCCTAAAACACAAACTCTAGTCACGCCGCTATCATCGCCGCAGGTGATGGCGGCGGAGTCTATCACACCAACCTACATGCGCCCTAGAGCCGACTCTATCGGCATCTTTTTTTCGCGAATCTAAAAAACAATGACCAAACAAGCGAGGAGGGTCCATCAAATTAATCCTCATTTCATCCCTTTGTATTACTCCTTAGGACGCTAACCAAGTGTGTGCGTCATAGAGCCCAAAACCTACCTTAGGACGCTAATCTACATGCGTCATCGGGCCTAAAACATACCCTTAGATGCTAATCAACTTGCGTCCTAGGTCCCAAAGCCTACCCTATGACGTTCATCTATGTGCATCCTAGAGCCCAAAACTTATCTCAAGACGATAATCAACCTACGTTCTATGACCTAAAATCTACCCTAAGATGCTAATCAACCTGCATCCTATGGCTTAAAACTTACCCTATGACGCTAATCAACCTACATCCTAGGGCCAAAACCTACCATAGGATGTTAATCAATATGCATCCTAAGGCCTAAAACATACCCTATGACATTAATCTACTTAAGTCTCATTGCCCCAAACAACGTGGGGACACTAATCAATGTGCATTCTAAGGCCAAAAATCCACCCTAGAATGCAAATATGCCGGTGTCTTATGACCCAACCTACCGGCGCCATTAGAGGTGTGACCGGTTCAAACCAAACCGCCGAACCGGCGGTTTGTGAACCGGCTCAAACCGCCGGTTTGACCGAACCGGCGGTTTAGGTTTGCTGGTTTGGTTGAACAGGCGGTTCGCGGTTTAGGTTTAGGTTTGGTTCAACACCAAACCTAAACCGACGGTTCAAACCGGTGTTAACCGCCGGTTAAACCGACGGTTTAACCGCCGGTTTGAGCCTTTTTTTATTTTTTTTTGGCCAAACCGGAGGTTAACCGCCGGTTTAACCGGCGGTTTGGCAAAAAAAAGAGACGTTGGCAAAAGCCAACGTCTCTTTACCAAATTTGAACGTTGGCTTTGCCAATATTCACTCCAACGGCTATTATAGCCGTTGGAAGTTAAATTTTATTTATTTATTTTTTTTTATTTTTATTACTAGTTTAATTAAAAAAAAAAATTAATACCCACTATTCCTATAAATACCATACAATTATTTCATCTAAATCACACCAACATTCTCATCTATCTACTACTACTCTCAATCTCCAATTCTCCATCTCGTATTCTCTTTCTCGTATTTTCGATCTTTCGAAATGGCAAACCCGGATTTCCCAAGCGACTACGACTTCACTCCGACTCCCGCTTTCTTTCCTAGCACACAAGAAAGCGAGACTCAACCACCGGATTCGGAAATGCCACAAATTCCACAAGTTCCACAAGTTCCACAAGGTGAAGGGTCATTCCGACAAGCCCCTCCACCGAAAATGCTCACCTCCGACATATTCACCAAACATTACAACAAGGGTCCGGTGATAGACGATTATTGCCAAGTTTCGTGCAATTATTGTACGAAGGTGTACAAGTGGAAGTCGAAGGGCGGATACGGAACTTTGCAAACCCACATGCAAAAGACTCATCCGGAGAAGCTCGGAATATCACGGGGACAAACTCAATTGTCCCACGGGTTTGCATCCTCTTCCTCTCAATCTTCTTTATTTAATTATAATCATGTTGATGAATCTTTAGCATTAGCCAACTTAATTGCATCCGAAGCATTTCCATTTTCTTATGCGGAATCTATTAATGTTAGAGAATATAACACTAATTATCTTCAACCGGCTTATAAACCAACTTCTCGTAAACAAGTTTCGAAATTAGTTTCTCATTCTTATGAACAAAAAAAACAAAAAATTCTTACGGTTTTACAATCTTTTTCGCATCAAGTTTCAATTTGTAGTGATATTTGGAGTACTTTATCACAAAAACATTTTTACATGGGCATCACTTTACATTTTATCGATAATGATATGTACTTGCATAAATTTGTTATTGCATATCGACATTTTAATGAAAGATATAGTGCCGCCAACATTGCTAATTTAATAAAAACGGTTTTACAAGAATTTAATTTACAAAACCGTGTTTTTTCATACTCATTTGATAATGCTTCCGCTAACACCCGCGCCGTTAACCATTTAGTAGGAAATGCGGGTCAACTTATAAAAACTTCTTTTACTCACCAAAGATGTGCATGTCATATTTTAAATTTAAGTGTTCAAGATGGCCTAAAAGTTTTACATGAAATGTTAGAACCTATAACCGATGTAATTGAACATATTTGGCATTCAACCGATTTAAGAAGAAAATGGAGATCAACTTGTATTGAAAATTTTTTTTCCTCCGATTTCTTTTTCGAAAGATATTGGAACTCGGTGGAACTCAACCTATAAACTACTAACTCAAGCTATTCGTTATAAAAATGTTTTACAAGAATTTTCTTCACAATTTATTTCTTGGTCTATTTTAGATGATGAAAGTATTTGGCAAACTTGTTTTGATATTTGTAGTGTTTTAAAAGTTTTTAGTGATGCTACTAATACATTAAGTTATGTTTACATTCCTACTTCTTGTTATTTTTTAGAAATAGCCGTAAATGTTGCCGAGGCTTTACAAACCGGTTTAGCTTTAGAATCACTTAAATATGCGGCAACCGAAATGAAAACAAAATGGCTAAAATATTATAATGAGGTTCCCGTAGTTTATCTTATTGCCGCCGTTTTCGATCCTAGACTTAAAATAGATGGTGTTACGGAATTTTTAAATGCTTATTATGAATGTTTAGGTTTATCTACTATTATGAATGTTAATAATATTATTAGTAATGTTCGTGTTGAAATTGCTAAATTACTTAATTTATTTGAAACTAGTGCTAGTGCTTCTACACAAACAACTCCTCCACCCACTTCTTCTTCTCCTTCTCCTTCTATTCTTTCTAAAGCTAGACAAATTTTACCTAAAAGAACTAAAACACCTAGACATTCATCCGCAAGTGCGGAATTTGAAGATTTTCTAACTACTCCTTTTAGTTTTGATGGTGATATTGATAGTTTTGAAGTTTTACAATATTGGAAGAAGATGGCCCCAAAGTATCCAACATTAGCCAAGATTGTGCAACAAATTATGGCCGTTCCCGCATCAACGGTGGCCGTGGAGCAAGCTTTTAGTCAAGGAGGAAACATGCTAAGCTACAAGAGGAGTCAATTGAAGCCCGATAAATTGGAGGCTCAAGTTTGTGTTCAAGATTGGATAAGGGCGGAGAGGAGGCTACAACGGAATGCACCCACTTATGATAGATCATCGGATTCCAACTCCAATGATCCGGCCACTACTTCCGAGTCCGAGGCGCAAAGGTAATGGGGTTACGAAAACAACTCGGAAGTCCGAAAAAAGGTAAGTAAAGGTAAGAGAACTACGTGGGCTTTGATTCCTCTTAAACCCCAAGAGGATACGTAGGCAACCGGGAAACCGGTTCAAGCCCTTTCTTTTTTTTTTTTTTTTTTCATTTAGTTATATTCAAAATTTCAAATACTAATGTAAAGATGTAATATAAAAAATTGGATGTATAAAAAATTTAGCTTGCTTTATTTTGTTGTAGAATTGTAGTTAGTAATTTTGTTTACTATGTAATTATTATACATTGAATTTCAATGTATAATAAAATTTATTTTAGTTGCTTCTTTCTTATATTATTGTTACTTTGTTAGTAATTTATTTTAGTATGTAATTATTTTATTCAAAAGCTAATGTAATGAAAAAAAATTCAATGTATAAAAAATTTGAGTTTGCTTTATTTTATTATTGTTAATTTGTTAGTATTGTTATTTTACTTGCTTTCTTTTATTTACTTACTAATTCTATTTAAATGCTATTGTACAAAAAAAAAAATTCTATGTATAAAATATAAAATTATAAAATATTTTTTAATATATATAAATTAAACGTATAATTTTTAATTAATATATAAATATATATTATATTACTTATATATATTGATATATATATTTAAATGCTATTGAGGAGGGGTGGAGGAGCATCAAAAACAAAAACCCTTCATGTTTCTATTTGGTCGTATAATGGGACGTATATTTGGGCTTAATCCTATGTTTGCTAGTTTATTGTTTTGTCCGTTTACAGTTGTCTATATCAATGATACTTGATCAATGAAATAAACAAACCTTGAGTTCACAAATTTCTACATGATTTGAGCGAGTTATGTCATATCTTAACCAACATATTAATTACTTTTATATAGACTAAATTTAGAATTAGGCTTTACATATAACTCGATGTAGTTAAGAATTAAATAAGGCCGAAATTGCATGTGTTTGTATGCATAGTCGGGGTATGAGTCTATAAAAGCGAAACAGAACAAAAGCATCTATTCTTTTTTGGGCAGTTGTGACACCCCCTCCTCTCATTCATTCCTTTCTCGCCAACACCATCACCAAACATCTCCTCCACCCCTCCTCCACCACCACCCCCTCCTACCTAGGACTGTTTATTCGGACCTAGACCGTATATTCAGGTCCATACCGATTTGGTCAAATTTTTGAAAACTTTATGTTGGGTTTTGGTCCTAAAATTGGACCCAAAATAGACAAACTAGTCCAGACCTAGACCAGATCTTAAAATTCGGTCTAGGTCCCGGTCCGGTCCAAAATCTCGGTCCGGATCGAAATTTAAATAATCCTAATTCTCCCTCTCCTTCTGCCTGGACGCCAAGCAACAACAACAACCCCCCTCATCATCTTCGAGAATTATGGAGAAACACGAATGTATATATGTATATGATGAGCCGTGACACATATTCACGACCCTAGCATAGGATTGGAGAGAAATATGAAATAAGTCCACGTAAGGTATACGCGGAGATGCATAAAAACCATTCTTGAGTGGTTGCCTTTTCTTTCTTTTCTTTTTCTATTAATCAAGTACTTAAATATAGAATGAAGTTTATTACTATGTTAACCGTCAATATAATTTATGTTGATAGGTTTTTAGTTAAGCAAATTTACATATTTTACTTAAATACGGATAAGTGGAGCTCGTTATTAGTATTTTCACTCTTAACTAATCTGTTTAACTTATTCTAGTTATAGACTTGATATTTATTTTTATCTTAAATTAATTCTATTAGACAATCTATTCATTTAACTACAACTTTATAAAAAATATATAAACTCTATATAATTATTACACAAAACAACTACAATGATCTCGCTTAAAGTCATTCAATTGAAAAACAAGATCCTACATCATTAAACGCTCTCTTCACCTCTGCCCCAAACACAAACCTGACCCTTCTTCCGATCCTCCTACCCCTTTCGCACCAGTGCCCGAAGAGCTCATCAGGTCCAATAACCTCCGGCTGTCTAAGACCATGGCGAATCAAAACCTAAAAATCTCCTCGACCATATCCTTTCCACCCCTGACTTGCCCTCCGACTCCGGTAGTAAAGCCCCAGGAGTCCTCAAAGGAACCTGACCCTTATCCAAAGCTCTCCAGTACGTTCAATCTACCCCCTTTGCACCCAAAAGACCACCTCTGAACCTGCTCCTCCTCCAAAGCTGCCAAACATCGTTCACGACCACCCCCTCTACATGCTACTGTTCCATTGACCCATGCTCCTTTTCTGATTGACCCGATCCCCTCTACGGAGGTCGATATTCCCACACATCCTCTCTCAAGACCTATCACACCCCCTAGATTCTGACCCTCCTGCCCCTCAAACTGCCACACCACTTCAGCTCCCCCTAATCCGGATAGCCTAAAAGGTTCCTACAAAGACTACTCATTAATGCTAAGGCCTGAAATCACGTGCAACTCACCTTCTCCCCTGGCACTGAAGACGGTGTCATTCATTTCTCTAGGGATGACATCTCTGAAAATGTCACTAAATGGCACTTGTCCTTAGTCGGCTCCCCTCTAGGCAACCTCTTGGCCTTCCAGCGCATGTCAAACTACACATCTCTCTCCTAGAACCTTGTTGCCAAACCTAAGATCCTTCGGAACGAAAACGGAATCTTCATCTTCCACTTTGCCTCTGAGGATGATCTAAACACCATCCTTCTAGGGAGCCCCTGGATCATCAATGGCTCAGTGTCCCTCCTCCTCAAGCGCTGGAAACATGACATGAATCTGGATTACTCGAGCCTTTCTTCCGTTCTTGTCTGGGCTTCTCTCCATGACCTTGATTACAGATTTTTGTCTCCCCATATGCTGGCTAAGATTGGCTCAGCCCTTGGGATCCCCCTGCTCACAGACTCTTGCTCGGCTAACCAGGATAGGCTCAGATTCGCTAAAGTCCTTGTTGAGATTCATGCCTCCAAACCCCTTCTTCGTGAACTCACCTTCATTGGCCCAGAAGGTGAAAAGATCATCCAAAAAGTCACCTATGATTGGCTCCCGGAACACTGTCCAAAATGCTCTCTTTTCGGCCATAGATGCCGCTCAACCTAGCTCCCCCCGAACCCTTCTTCATCCAGAATCTTCAAGACCCACTTACCTGCTCCCTCAACCCTTGGCCTCTTCTCCCTACCCCCGACGCCTCTCTCCGTATTCAGGCTCCCCAGTCAACTTGCCCTCTCTTTAACGATCCTGCTCAGATCCTTCCTGTAAAGCCCGACCTTGTGCTCACCTTGGAGCTACTTTGGACTCCAACCCCTCTTCCTTAACCCTAAACCACGAGGCTCCTCCTCTCACTATCCCGATCTTGGGGGCAAGGGCTTCTTCTATTACCCATGATCCTTCTAAGGATGTTATCCCTCTTACCACATCAAGCCTTACCCCTCTTACAACCCATAACATACCCCTCACCTCCACCTCAACCCCAAGTCAAAGCCAAACAAATGAAAGCATCAAGGATGAAAGCCCTAACCAAACAATTCCTGATGAATCTTAATATATGTGCATGGAATGTGCGTGGGCTAAACCACCCAAACAAACGGAAAGGTGTTTGACCTTGTTAATCGTCATAACTTAGACATCATTGCCCTCATAGAAACCAAGATAGTTATTTGTACCTTTATCTATGCATACAACACCCCTGAAGAGCGCAAGTCTCTTTGGGACTGCCTCGCCACCATCCACGTACTCACCTCCAACACCCCCTAGGCTCTACTTGGGGACTTCAACACCACTCTTGACCCTTCCGAAAAGCTCTCCGAATGCCCCTCAGTCTCCTGTCTCCCTACCCCCGAGTTGGTTGACAGCCTCCTTCCCATGGAATAACAAACAAATATTCTCCAGGATATGGTGCAAGCTCGACCGAGTGGTGATCAACCATAACTAGACCACCTCCTTCCCCAACTTCTCAGTCTTCTTTGACAACCCACTCATCTCAGATCATTCCCCTGGGCTTCTCCTTCTCGCCGACAAGGTCTCTCCCTAAAAACATCAGTTCCGCTTCAATAATACCTGGGCTGCTCATGAGGGCTTCTCTCAAACCGTCTCTCTTGCTTGGAATTCTCCTACTCAGTCTTTTAGAGGAAGCCATTTGCATGATCTCAATCACAGGATTAAGCTCCTCGAGCCTACCTTGAAAAAATTCCCTAGCATAAAGTTGGAGGTCCTTCACACTTCTATCAAGAACCTCAAGGCAACCCTAAACTCTACCCAATCAAAGCTCCAAGCAACCCCACTCGACCCACACCTCCTGTTTCTAGAAAGGAACACCTCAAACCAACTTAACTCGAGCATGAACACCCTCCGTACTACCCTTGCTCAGCTTTCACAGGTCTCTTGGTTCAAGTACGGCGACCCATGCAACTCATTCTTTTTCAAGAATATAACCGTAAGGCGAGCCTCCAATGCCATCAAAACCCTTATTGACCCCGCAAATCTTGCTTATGGTTACACCCATGATCCTAACAGAATATCCACTATCCTCATTGATCACTTCTCTTCCATTCTAAACCCCACTCCCACGCATAACCCTCGCAACCTCTTACTAGACTGCCCGCTCCCAAAGCTTAGGCCGGATCTCATCCACCCCCTCTACATGAGGGTCTCTCCTGAGGATATTAAGGCTGCTCACTTCGAAATTGGCGATAGCAAAGCCCCCGGCCCGGATGGCTTCAACGCTCTCTTCTTCAAAGCATCTTGGAACACCACTGGTGACGTTTTCACTAAAGCCATCTCCGAGTTCTTTGACACAGGAACCCTCACCTCTCAAACAAACCACACATCTATCACCCCGATTACCAAAAATGACAACCATACTCTCCTTGCTGTTTATAGACCAATCTCATATTGCAACACTACTTACAAAGTTATTGCCAAGATTATTGTTGCCAGGCTGAATGCGATCCTTCCCTACATCATCGAAAGCTACTAGGGAGCGTTTGTTAAGGGAAGGTCGATTAAACATAATATTCTCATCTGTAATGAAATCTTCAAAAAGTATAACAAACATCATGTTTCCCCTAGAAGCGCCCTCAATATCGATATTTCAAAGGCGTTTGATATGATCGATCATCGCTTCATCCTCAACTGCCTAAATAGGATGGGCTTCCCAGAAATTTTCACTCCTCTCATCATAGCTTGCATCACCACCCCAACGTACTCAATTAACTTCAATGGCTCTCTTCATGGCTTCTTCAAGGGCTCTCGGGGGCTTAGACAAGGTTGTCCCCTATCGCCTCCGCCTTTTGTTATTGCTATGGAAGTTCTCTGTACAATACTGCTTATCAACACTGCCAATCCGGACTTCAACCTTCACCCTATGTGTGCCTCACCTCACATTACCCATCTTTGTTTTGCTGATGATCTGATGTTGTTCTCTTGTGAGGATAACACCTCTATTGGCATCTTGATGAACACTCTCAACTACTTTGGCAAGTACTCCGGTCTTTACCTTAATCCCTCCAAGTCCATTCTCTACATTGGCGGGCTTCTCCCTCAAGAATGCAACCTTCTATCCAGATCGACAGACCTCTCGCAGGGCACCCTTCCCTTCTCCTACCTTGGTATCCCTATCGGCAATAAACGTCTCAAATCCATGGAGTACATGCCTCTCATCAACAAGATTACCAACAAAATTAACACCTGGAGTGCGAAGAACTTATCCTACGCGGGCTAATCCCAGATCATCACATCCATCCTCATGGCCCTCAACTACTACTGGTGCTCCGTCCTCCTCATTCCCCAATGCGTCATCACAAAGATCAAAGGCCTGCTCAGATCCTTTCTCTAGTCCGGTAAAGACTACAGCCCTCGTGCACTTATTGCTTGGGACATTGTCTGCACTTCAAAGGACGTTGGTGAACTCGGATTCAAGGAAATCCTGTCGTGGAACAAAGCCTGTATAGCTAAACTCATCTACGAGATGGAACATGTTTCCCTCCATTCTAGCCTCTGGTCCGAATGGGTTCATCTCAACATCCTTAAAGGAGCCTCCATCTGGGACTATAAATCAAACTATAAGCACATCTACACTTGGTGCTCGATCCTTAAAGTTCATGATGAACTTTCCTATTCTGGTACCCGATATATCTTCCACAACATCACTGCAAAGCCCAATGGCTCCTTTTCCTCCTCTACAACTTATGACCTCTTCTGGAAGCCTCAACCTCTGAACCCCCCTTCCAACTCGGGATCATCTGGAGCGGTTTAAACGTCCCCAAGTGTAGCTTCATCTCGTGGTTGGCTAGTCATAAACGACTACCTACTCTCTCTAAGCTCCTTTCGTGGAACATTGTCCCGGTGGATACCTGCAATCTTTGTGGGAATCACTCTGAGAATGAAGACCATCTCTTTCAGCACTACAGTTACTCCAAGGTTGTCCTTGACCTCACGCTCCGTTGGCTTCATCAACCGATGCCCCCTCTCTCCAGTACTAAGCTTTGGGACTGGTTCAGCTTTCTCAAACCTCGCAAGAATGAACTTATCTCCCACATCCGAATCTCTGCAATCACCAGCTTCATCTACTTCATTTGGAAAGCAAGAAACGATCTCTTGTTCACCAACAAGTTCACTCATCCTTCCACTTGTGCCGATAACACCATTGCTACCACAAAGAATTACGCCTCCAGTACCTGGAAGGACAAATCTCACACCTCTGTTTGGTGGGCTAAGACCCTTGATATCAATCTCATGTAATTTCCTCATGTTTGCCTTTGTCTAGTACGACCTCTGTAAATCCTCTTCTTCATATATACAAGCAATCTTATAAAAAAATATCACACAAAACAAAAAAATATAAAGAAAAGTCTTAATATGAATATATTTACTTATAATTAGAATAAACTAGTTTTGGGAACGGATTTGAGTTTATAAAATACTTTTATTGTTATTTTACAATTAACATCGGTATTTTTAACTTGGCCAAATTGAGTAACTAGGTCTTTTTGGGTTGTGGGTTTAGTAACTAGTCCCATAGGTTTTTTAGTTAGGTAAATGTACCCCTCTTTTTTTTTTACCGTCAAACCCTAAACACTAAACACATCGTCGCTTCACTCAATCTCTCAACTTCTACTCAAGGACCTCAACCTTGCAGGATGTTCGAGCTCTCCTCTGTTGAGCTTGTCGACGGGGCCTCCCACCAACACTCTCCCCTCGTGGCCATCGCGGTCGCCTCCCCTTCCGCTCCTTCTGTTAAAGTCTATACTACACTTTCCCTCCTCTCTTTTAACCTCCTTTTCTTCTCTTATACTTCTTCTTGTAACACTTGTGGTCCGGTGGAGGGCATGGTGGCGGCTCTAGTGGAGGACGCGGTGGTTCGGGTTGGTGATGTAGTGGTTCGGGTTCTGGACGCGCTAGTTCGAGTTCTAGAAGTGGTGGAGGTTCCGGTGGCAGCTCAGATGGAGGAGGTGGAGGCTCCGGTGGAGGAGGTGGTGGACACCCGCAGATGTTGCTCCTTCTTCTCTGTTCTAACTTACTCCACATTTTTGTTGGTTTATTGGTGATTAATCTACAAATCTGTCAATATGATGTATAAAAAGAACATCATGAGCTAAATAACAGCTAGGTGGATGACGAACATGATGGGTGAACCAAAATTGAAGATTTATTTATGATGGTAGGATTTATGTTTTGGACTTCAAATAACTTTTGAGACATTACTTAACGGTTGAAACTATTGATGAGGGAGATTGGTCTTGGTTAATGTCATGAAAAGATGTCAAGCTTGTCATTTTTATCATCTTGTCTATTTAGCAGGGTTGTGGCATTGAAAAATGGAAATGAATTCTGTGGATGGTCTTGTATAAGAAATTTGTGAGCACTGTTCACTGATTTGAGCTGCAATTTTTGTGTTGCACGAGGAATGCTTTAGCTTTTGGGTTACTGGTTTTGTAATTGAAGTTATAGTTTATCAAATCACTTTGGCTTATTAGTCTAAGTAACCTTTTAGTATCTTGTGTATAATTGTGAGCATATCATTTACTTAAACCTCTTTGTTCAGGAAAAACGCTGAGAAAATTCAGTATGAATTTTTCGGTATGAGAATTTCAAACCAAAAAATTCTGGTAAGATTTTTTTGGTATGAATTTCATACGAGCAAATAAAAAATAAAAAAGACAAAAAAAAAAAGAAAATTCTGATATGAATTTATGGTATGAAAATTTCTAGTATGAGAATTTCTAAAATGAGAATTTCTAGTATGAAAATATCTGGTATGAGAATTTCTGCTATGAAAATTTTTTGGTATAAGAATTTTTAGTATGAGAATTTTTGGTATGATAATTTCATTCCATTAAATTAATTTAAAAAAAAGGTAAAACAAAAGGAAATAAAAAAAAGTCTTTTACTTAACTTAGTAACTTAAAAAATCATGGTTGTTTATTTTTTAAATAAAGGGGTTAATTAATTTTACCTACCAATTAATTAAAGTGGTAAAAAACTAAAGGGGTAAACAAACCTAATGGAAATAAAAAAGGCCCTATTTGACCTAATTCGTTCTTTTAACTTAAGTTTGAAAATAAAAAAAAATATATATATATATATATAGAGAGAGAGAGAGGGGTTGACTCCCATGTAAACAGCTCTTATCATGTAAAATAAGAACAAATTGTATTCGTTAGATCGTTAAATAGATGGTTGAGTTTAGACGATATTAAAGGGGAAAAAATCGTGTGATTAGTGGAAGAAATATTCGCCGGACCTGATTCATATATTCGGCGGTATAGTCACATATATTCAGCGGTATAGTCACATATATTCAGCGGTATAGTCACATATGTTCGGTGTTTGCATCTTCACATGGTAAGAGTTGTTTACATATATTGGTTTCGTTGAGGAGACTCCTTATAGAGAGGAGGATGCAAAATTTTGTTATATTTATATACTATGTGTCGATGTTTTTACGTTAGTTGTTCATTTTATTTTGGCATCATGTTCATTTTTTTAGATTATAAACGATAATATGCTTTCATTTTTGTAGGATTAAAGATTATTTTTGATTAATTGAAAAAAAAGAACAACCAGTGATTAAAACTGAACTCAATTGTACAAATAAAGGAACAAAATTTTCTCCTCACCTTCCCCCACAAGGAGCCTCGTCAAGTGAAAAGTTTTCCTACGGTGAATGATAGCATGTTTTCATGCTAACTTTATAGATGTGCTGTTATGTGTTTTTTGTTAGTTTTGCATGAGATACACATCTACATCTTAACTTATGCCTTAAAATGTCAAAGAATGTCTACTACCCTTATGTTTTGTGTTTATAGGTGTTTTAGCTCACATTTGGAGCTAATGGAACATAAATGATCATCCCAAGAAATTCCAAGGAACACTCATCATACCACCATTATTGTAACACCCCAAGTTCTAGGAACTCGAAGCGTAACGGGCTGGGATCTCATTATGGCTCCCAACCATCAAAGTAACAACAATAACATCGGATCTTGCAACAAGGCACAAATAAATGAAAACCAAAACTATGTAAAAACCCAAGGTTTAACGAAAGGGAAAAACAAAGGACTTCCAACCGAGTTCAACAACAACTGAAAAGATAACAACAGAAATATAAACCCGATCACGTCCTATAATGTACGGGAACCTCGGCTGACCACTTCATCCGGATCACTCAGCAGCCTCCCTAACCTGCAAGGCATCTACAAAATCGGCATAAACCGTTAGCTAACATTCTAGATATCAAAAAGTCAGCAAAGACACAAACACATATAAGAATGTAAGCATATAGCATGCTCTCACACAACCGGTTATTATCTTTCATTACGTTAATCACATTACAAATTGAACTTATGTTGTTACACAAGAATCACCGGGATCTCGCCTCTGTGCCCTTTCACCAACAGGAATAAAGGCGATGCATCCCTCGTTACCTGTTGGACTGGTCACAAGAGCACCTCCAAGTTTTCCCATTTTGAACTGGACAGGTGGTCACCATCCGGTCATAATACACTTGGGCTAATTAATTAAGGTATAAGGTCGTCCTAGTCCGGTTTTCCGTTATAAGAATAAACAACAAACACAACAAATACGGTCAAACCAATATACGGAACGCAGCTAAGTAAGTCCAAGGGACTTACCTCACTCGAAGGTAGACTCAAGAATCAACTAACTACTCAACTTCTCGAAGGAAAGGATAAATTCCTGCTCAGACAAGGCATCGTGAATCAGAAACTATACGAATGCTAGAAGTCTACATACTTATAGTCTCATGCTCTCTAATAGATCTAATGCAGCATGCTAGAAGTTCCCTATTTCTAGTCTCGATGATCGCTAACTGGTCTCAAACTGCTAGGAGAAGGATTCCTAGTCTCGAGGTTCATAAGGAATATCATCAATAATACAACTCAAGATGTATAACCAACACATGGGAAACACCAAGTCACTAACTAGCATTCACACTAATTATTTAGGTCCAAGCTAGCATGATCTAGCATAAGGAAAGGGCAAAGGAAGCAAGGATAAAAGCAACTCACCAAAGACGGGAGTTACTATAGGAAAACCGTAGGGGCGGCCGAAAGAAGGTGCAGGGGCGGCGCAACTTGCAGCCGCAAGGGTGGACATACCTGGGCGCGGGGGCGGTTCTGTGACAGAAGCGGCGTCGGACTCTTTTGACAAAAACAACACAACAAGGGAATCAAGGCTTGATTCTTCGATCCATACACATCAACACTCAACCAAAGGAGCCTGGAAACACATACTCATCAACAACGAAGGACAAATAAGATTCAAGACTCGATCTTGATTCATGTGAAGAAGAAGAAGAAAAGAGGAAAAAGCAGAAGAAGAGACATGTAGCAGATTCATGAACGTCTTAAAGATCGAGAGGGGTGAAGAACTTACACGTTCTGCAGAAGATCACAAGGAAAGACCGCATCTTTGCTCGAGGTTGAAGAAGAACGTAAGCAAGAAGAAGAAAACGGAAGAGAAGGCGGGAATATATAGAAAATGGTTAGGAAAGAATAAGGAATGTTAGATTAAGTTTAGAAAATAGAAGGAAAGCTGACACAAAAGATAGAAGATCGGATCTTCTAAGAAAGGAAAGAAATAAAAGCCAAAATAAAAACAAATCTTACGATTTGGAGTCAGTTGCAGGGGCGGGCTGACCCGGCCGCGAATGGCCGCGCATGCGGCCATTGTCACCACGGGGGCGGTGACAGCCAAAAACCGTATGTTACATCAGATCTCCCTAAAAAGAAGTTTCGTCCCGAAACTTGAAGCAACCACACATGACCAACACAACGACGTAGCAGAAACACTGATCATAATTCATATTTATGCGGGGCATCAAACTCAAAACGTCACACATGTGTATACACCACTCAACAAAAGGAAACTGAAACTCATATGACTATGCTATGGGTACATCTAGCTCCGCATAAAACTCTAGATAGTTCCTCCGGATACTATCTTCTGTCCCCCAAGTCGTCTCATTAGCTTCTCGTATCGGCCACAGTATCTTCATCATCGGTATGTCCTTTGACCGCAATTCTCTCATACTACGCTCTAAGGCAGCTACCGGGTGCTCTACGAACGTATGGTCTGGCTCGGCCACTAAATCCTCATGGATAACGATGTGCCTCGGGTCTGGTACGTACTCTCGTAAGTGAGACACATGAAAGACCGGGTGAATACCCTCTAGTCTAGGTGGCAAAGAAAGTCTGTATGTTGCATCTCCAACTCACTCAAGGATCTCAAAGGGTCCGACAGATTTGGGGCTCAACTTCCCCTTGACGCCGAAACATCTAACACCTCTAATCCTCTTTCTCTATTGTCCAGTAATGCTTTGGTTTTGTAACTAAAAATAGGATTAAAGTTTTGCAGGAGTGATTTTAGTCTTTCAGTTTTTAATTTAGGGTTCAAGCTTTGTATTTAGGGATTCAATTGATCAAATCAGTGTTAATATGATGCATGATCTTTGATTTAGAGAAACTTAATGGGTGAGTTGACTAAGTATGCATTTTTTGCCTATTGTAGCTATCTTTTGCTTATTAAGTGACAAACTAGACCACTGTTATCTATATAACATACTAAAAGAGAACCCATTAAGGCCACATGTCAACCATTGAGGCATGCCACCTAGGATTTTTTCCAATATATTTACAGATATGCCACAAGATATTTACAGATTTGTCATTTTTCTTTTATAAAATAAGTTTCAAAAAATATTAATAAACAATCAGCAATAACACATCACCTTTTAAATAACACATCACCTTTTAAAGATGCCACGTAAGTATTTGTTTGACTTATTAACAAATTTGTTACATATACCTTTAAATATTTAAAATTAAAAAAATCATAGGATATTGATAACAAACAAGATCATCAAAATTTTAACAAACATGATTATGAAATGTTCTTCACATTTTTTAAACTCTGTTATTATAATTTTATAAAAATAATATAGCCCCATTTTAAAATTTTATTTAATTTTCTTCTTCTTATTTCATTTATTTTAAATTTCGAAATATAATTTTTAAAGTTAATTATTGAATTTAATTTTTAATTTCGAATTTTATATCATAGTTTATTTCTTCTTTTTTTTTTTATTTTT
>BSUD01000002.1:50735508-50811886 GCA_033239045.1 Fagopyrum esculentum | reverse complement strand
GGGGGGTCAAATAGAGTATGGAAACTTTTTGCAAACCAAATCTCAAGGCCTTGAAACTCTTTTCAAGGGCCTTGATGTCGATCTGTGCTCTTTGTGAAACTTTGATTTCAAGGGCTTTGAAACTACTTTAAACTCCCTTGACTTCTTGCTCCTGCAAAACAAAGTTAGTCACAGTAAAGAATATATGGTGCGGAATTGCAAAGATCGACACGAGGATATGTTTACGAAGTTCGGCTCTAAATATCATACTCTCCGTCCCAAGGTATAGCCTTAGGATCTAACTATCTAATATCAGCTTCAAAGAGTCCTAGATACAAACTAGAAGAAATCCCCTTCTTCTCCCACTGTAGCCAACGCTACGATCTAGCTCAAACTCTTAACTTAGCTATAATAGCCTAGTTACTTCGCAGAGTAACACACACTCTAGTATAACACTATTTAGATCTTCCAATGGAGCTCTAGTGTTTTCTCTCTCTAAGGGGATAAAGCTTTTGTATGAATGAGAGAAAGAAAAACAACGAATGAAGATGATCAGGTTGCTAGAAGATGTAAAGATGTTTCCTGTGTAAGCTTGTGTCTTTGTCTTCTTCGACCATCATCTTCATTTATACTCTTCTATGGAGAGGTCTTCTAGCCGTTATAGAGATGACCGTTTGAAGATGAATCTTCTTCTCCATGAAGATCGTTTCTTGTTTCGTGATAAGGTAGACGTTGTAAATCTTCAGCTCGCTCCTGAGAACACACCGAGTCCTTAGCTCCTTGATCTTCTCGTCTTTTGAATCGAGAGAGAAGATATTATCCTTGCCGCTTTTTGTTTAGAAAATCTTCTAAAAAGATTCTCTAATCTTCGGTTGAGATCTTTCTTCGGTTGATGAGATCTTTCTGTTAAAGAATCTCCTGGAAAATCTTCAGCTCATTTGAATCCTTGTTTCGTGCATCTATAACTCAAAGGTCCTTGAATTTGTCCCTTTGTAAACGCTATCTTCCTTTGTCCTTGAGTTATACTTCAAGGTCCTTGAAATTCATATCAAGGCCCTTGACATTTAGATAAAACCTGCACTGAATTTAAACCAACCAAATATCTAGAGAATATAATCAATACATTGTTAGTATATCCAACTACTACATTTGTGTTAAGTCTTCTATCATCAACACCTGTAAAACATTTTAATCAAGGTGGAGTTTTCAATTATATTAGGTACACTTGACTTTACACAATAAAATTCAAATCATACACCAAAAATATATTTATAAGGTTCCGCTCCTTGGTTAAAAATTTCTTCAAACATACAATAAAAATTCTCTATTCGGACAACCGCGAGGAATACATAGCACTTTGTTCCATTCTTAGAGAAGTTGGTATCACACATTTTACAACTCTCCATACTCTTGAGCGTAATGAGTTGTTTGAAAGAAAGCACTGTCATGCTGTGGAAACAACCTTGTCCATGTTAAGTTACTAATGCCTTTTGATCATTGACCTCTTGTCGTGATCACGGCTACCTATCTAATTAATCGAATTCCATCGCCAAATCTAAAAACGAGTCTCCCTACTATCTTCTGAGTAATGAACTTCCTAACTACAACAAATTGAAAAGCCAATTAATTCCATGCGTATTCATCGGATATTCCTCTACGCAAAGTACCTATCCGAGTGTATGGATCCCTTAACTAAAAGAATTTACAGATCTCGTCATGTAAAGCTTATTGAGAATGAAATGACATACACTAAAATGGTTCCAACGTCTAAGACTTCCACTACACCATCTATTTACGTACCTTCTCGGCCCAAGCCCAATTGAAGCTCCCAAAATCACAACCCGCTACCCAGCACTACTTCCCTACCCAGGCCTTGTGTCATTACCGGTTCACGTAACAGCATTTGCAAAGTCTAGTGCTGCACAGATGTTCTCTACCAACCAAGCACAAAGCCTCAATATGTATGCCTTCTGAATAGTTTTACTACATGACAACCCACTATTCTAGAATAAGACCCTTAAGTTGGATAATTATTCAGACCTTCTCGTGGAAACATTTCTCATCATGTTCTGGCAACAAGTAGATTGCATACAGATCATAAATTAAATGCATGGAACATATAGTCTGATATAGATAAGGTTGTTTTGTGATGGAACTAAGAAATAGAGATCCATCTAAATCCTAAAGGACAAAAGGAAAAGAAAAAGTAAGCCAAAGAATCTCATGTTAGTTGCATGTACACATGGGTCTCAACAAAGGCTAGTTACGCAACAACATATCAAGTAGTCACTTAGGGCCAGTTTGACTTTAACTACGAAAATAGAAACGGAATAGAACGAATCGAGTTCATACGTAGAACTTGGTTAATTTTTGAAACTATATGAGAAATAAAAGGGAGAAGCAAATACATTTTACATTAAAAAATAGCAGTAACTCCAAAAAAATTTTATGAACAAGTGATAAATATGAACTAGATTCATTTTCATTTTATTTCTAGAGGCTTAGTTTCTCTAAGAGTCGTAAGGAGTTCAATACGCTCAAGGGAGCCAAAGGATGTCCTAAAGCAATCACTGCAAGTTGTCTAGTCAAGAGAAAAACATCAGCTGCTGCCAAACTAGATTACAGAAGCGGAAGAAAGAGCGATGCAAGTTAATGAGATTTAGGGCCCGTTTTATATAAACTGCAGAAACGAAAACGGAATAGAAATAATATGTATATCCTTGTTCATGAAACTTTTTGGAATCATTCCTTAAGGTTTTAACTAATTGGAGTTAAATTTGATTATTTTTGATACCCTACAGGGAAAGAAAATAGGCAAATCAAATGCAAAATACATGAGACCCAAAGAATGATTCAAAAATAATTAATAAACAAGCTACACATATGGACTAGATTCATTTTCATTCCGTTTCCGTTTTCGAAATTACAACCAAACGGAGGGTTAAACTATATAATAGAGTTCATTATCTTTCCCAAAGATCCATTGCAATTTGAGTAACGTATCCTTCATTTCAATCTATGCATGTAATAATGTGATAGCTCAATAGGCTCAAGCGGGTCCTAGCTGGGCACAATTCATTTCATTCTTGAAAAAACATCACATAAAATCAGTTTATTATGCAACAAAAGCAGTGAAAAATGGCACAGTCCTCATAAATTCTGAAAATAAAACAAATCATAGATGAAAAAAAATTATGCTTCTTGACAGAATAGGTAGAAAAACTACTTAAAGGAAAAAGAACTTACTATCGCTGTTAGCAAGAAATCAGAAATCTGTAGATGAAAAGCTGCTTAGTGTTTTATATCCTAAAATGCTTCTTGAAGTAGTGTCATGATCCTGCATACATTCTAGGTTTTATTCATTTTAGTGTCTTATTTCACCCTTCTTTTTACCCATTTCTTAAGTATATAGTGTAGATTTTTATTGTATATTGGTAGATTTTCATTTCTTTTGTGTTTAGGAGATTTACTTATGGGTTAATGATCCTGCAGACATTCTAGGTTTTTTAGGAACAAAAATGGAGTTATAAACGGAAGAATGTCCTTCTTTTTTGTGTTTTGTTTTCTCCGTGGGGTAAAGGATGTCAAGGTTAATGCTGAACTGATTGAGATCCGAGAGTGAAATAGGAAGAATTGGTTGAGACTAAGAAAGCAATTGCCCGATTTACACCATCCGATCAGTTGACTCCCATCACTTATCCGAGCTATTGACCATTTCTCCAAAACGATGCATTTTAACACGATGCAATACATTTCGAGGAGATCGGACGATTGGTCCCACATGCCTACTAGTTGTGAAATATTATTTTGTTTTTTCTCCTTTTCTTTTTGAGGCTATCTTTTAGCTTATCTACTTGGAAGTCTTTCTCTTTTATTTAGAAATAGGGTTTGGTAGATTTAGCTGACAAACCCCATGAAAACGATGTTAGACATCATCCAATAAATAAAGTTTTATTGCCAGTAGTTTATTTATCCAATTTTCATTCAAAACTTTAAGAGACATGTTTGTTTTGTAGTAGTGATCGGCCGACCAATTCTTTCTCCTTCGATTAATAATAGAGTGTATTTATGTAAGTTGCGTCTTGTGAAATCCTCTCGTTTTAGGGTATGAAGAGTCTCATTTGCACGAATTATCTATATTGTTGATAATGATCGTTATTCTTATGAATATATATCTTTTATGCGTTGTGGTAGTTCATGGTTTGTTACCATTATAACTATTCTCATTTGAATGAGATCGATGTAATAATATACAGTTACTTTGCTAAGAAAAAATGACTAAATTTATAGTTATCATAATCAACATATATTATATTAATAAAAATTTTAGTTTAATGTATATCCTATTACAGATAATATATGTCATAACATATGCGTTAAAATTTTAAATATAAAATAAACTGAAAAGAAACTGCACACTCAAAATTGTCCAATTATATATATATATATATAATCTTTAAAAGAAATTGGTGAATGCGAAATGAAAACTTGTTGGGTAAGGGAAGTTGTGGGGCGTGGAATGTGTGCATACGTTTTGAAGACGCTAAACTGTATATGATTGATTGTAGGAGGAGGAGGCCCCCCAACGTGCATTTCTGCTGACAACAAAAAGGTTGCATTCCAATGACATACGTCTTCTCCTTTGCATTGCAAATTTCAATAATAATAATCTAACCAACTACATATCATCTTCCGTCTTCAAACTAGCTTACTTGCTTTGTACATTATCAAAAGGCAATTCCAAAGACATCTCAAACACAAGATAAATCTCCTACAACTTTTCAATCTCACTTTTCAAATTTTAAAGTACGAATTCATGATAATTAATAGCCTAATGTGTATGACTATCTTTGTATATATATAGACTCGTAAGACACGCATAAGAAAGGTAGAAATATAAAATTGGTTGCCCACCAAATGCCAAATGGCTAACAATAATTCAAATTAGGTGATAGACAAATAAAGGGCAAAGGGCATGTGTATGTAATTTTGTTTCCTACGCAATGGAGGTATTCTTCTGTCAACCAATTGTACATATTGTCATAGTCGGACCCCAATAACTCAATCCGTATATATTATTAATCAACGCTTTTTTTTGTTTTTTTTTAGTTGCCCTAAAATGTTTTTTTGAACGAGGTTTTTAACATCTTGTGGAATAGTTCAGTCGACTGAATTCGAGCTTTGGTCTACAGATGCGAGTTTATCTTCAACCACGTGTGATTTCTCCAAAAATGTGTTGAATTCTAGCTTGAGTGAACTTAGAAATTAAAATCGAGATGCCGGAAATGATCATGTCTTCTTTCCATTGCGATTTTCTCACCTCGTTGATTAAAGTTTACAAACAAAAGATTATCTCATTCAATTTTAATGCCGTGAATCCTAAACATGTGACCTTTTGGAAGCCCTTTATTAGTGCATACGTTTTTGCTTTAAGGACATATTCAACTTCACGCCTTCACTTGTCTGTACCGAGTAGTATGGTGTTGTGGTCATGTACGAGAAAGTCATGATAACTCCACCTTTGATATGAATTGTTTTATTTAATTGATGGAAAACTTAACATATATATGCGGTTTTATAAACTAACAAATATCCATTATATATCTAGATCGTCTGTCTTGGTTTGTTTGTTAAAATGTGTGTAGGTCTTGGATAACATTACAAGGGAAGATCTCGGCTAAGAGATTTATTACAAAACACGGACATCTACAACCAAAGGAGAAGATCTTCAACAACCAACAAACTAACCAACCTAGAAGATCTCGAATGAAGATTTGAAGAGAAGATTTCAAAGAGAGAAAAGTTTGTTGAGAAGAGAAGATCTCGGACTTGAAGATATCCAACAGATTGTGAAGAGAAGATCTCGAACTTGAAGATCTTATTTGCAACGACTACTTCTCAAACAATGTGAGAAGATCTCAATCAAACAAACATCGGATTCTATGGAGGAACGAAAATATTACAACGGCTGCAAGACAACGGCTAGAAAAAGATCTCCATAGAATACTATAAAATGAAGACATGGATTGAAGATGATGACAAGAGCTTACAAGGAAAAGTAACCAAGCCTTCCAAGCGATCATACAAGAATATCTTCATCGATCCAAAAGTTTATCTTCCTCTTTAGCTTACTTTAGTAGATTCATTTAGAGTGAGATAAACACAAGAGCTTCATTGGCATATCATTATAGTGTAATACTCGAGTGTGTTACTCTGAGAAGAAACTAGGCTATTATTGCTAGAATAGGAGTTGACTAGATCGTAGCATTGAGGCTACATTGAGAGAAAAATGGAAGTTCTTCTAGGTTGTATCCAGGACTCACAGTAAGCAAATAATAGATAGTTAGAATCCTAGGGTCGGAAACCCTAAGCAGAAAGTAGGCTATCAGGGCCGAACTTCGTAAACATATCGTGGCGTCGATCTTTTACATTCCGCACTTTATATCGCGTTTTATTGTGACTAACAACTTTCTGTAGGTTTCGAAGTCAAGGCCTTAAGATCCACTTCAAAGCCTTGAGAAATAGTTTTGTCACTAAGCGTAGAGATCGAGTTCAAGGCCTTGAGATTAGTTTCAAAGCCTTGGTATACGATATTGCGAAAAGTTCCCAAACTCTATTCAACCCCCTTCGAGGGTATTTATATCCTTATTAATCCTCTACTCGGTTCTTCAATTGGTATCAGAGCTAGACTCACATATATTGATTTAACCATTAGTGAGACTAATCATGAACTCTGTAGGTGATGGAGGATTCGCTCAAGGAAGATCCACATCTTGACCACCCCCTCTTCTACGGTAACAAATTTGCCCATTGGAGAGCCCTAATGCAAATGTTTATTATTGATCAGGACATGGAACTATGAAGCATTATTCAACAGGTCCAAAAATCCCAACCACCATGGTTGAAGGAGTCCAAGTTGAAAAGAAGGAAGCTGACTTAACTCAAACGGACTTGGATAGTGTGTCAAAGAACTACAAGGCCATGAACTTGCTCTATTGTGGATTAGATGCTAACGAATTCAATTGTGTCTCATCATGCAAGTGCACAAAGGAAATATAGGACAAGTTAATAGTTACGTATGAAGGAACAAGTCAAGTCAAAGAGACAAATATAAACATCTTCTTAATGCGATATGAACTATTCAAGATGACTTCAAATGAGACAGTCAAAGAAATGTTCACAATTTTCACTGAGATTGTGAACAATCTCGATTCACTTGGAAAGGTCTTCACAAATGAAGAAAAAGTAAGGAAAGTGTAATAGCTAGGATTTTCGAATTCTAATTAATGTTGATTAACTTAATCAGTGATAGTAATTGACATATAACTCGCGAAGATTGCGTAAGTGTTGAGTATAAGTCCCACCGTTATGTTCCTGACGTAATTTTGGGCTTATGGTGAAATTTTCACTTTTTCCCCGGGTAATTATTTTTACCCTCCGGTATTATTTGGAGCATTTGGGAGCTCCAATTAATAAAAATGCAGTTGAGAGAAATGATCAGGACATCGGACATGTCCTAGATATGAAATAACATGGAAAGACAAAACGGCCGAAATAGTCGCTATTTCGTTTCTTAACGGCTAAGAAAGACGGCTTAGGAATACACGTTTTTTGAGGCAATTGTGGAATAATTATCCCTACAATATTCAAGATTTATTGTTTCAATTTCGAGAAGTTTGGAGAGGGGGATTCAACCCGCCATTGGATCAGTTAAAGGATAATTATCGACTTCGTAAAGGATAATTATCGACTTCACTATAAATAACGGAAAATCGTTTATTAATTCATTTCCTTTCACGTTTCCTCGTAAAATCTCTGATTTCTCCTAAACTTCAAACTCAGATCTACTCTCCGTTTCTAATCCGATTTCAATTCCGTTTGAGTTTCTGGATTCCTCTCTTCATTCTCTTCATATCGGTACCAAGTTTCTGCTTTTCCGAGTAGATGAAGACCTAGTCGAGCATATACGTCACCAGGACAGTTCTGTCACTCATATTCCGGTGAATTTGATGTTGTACATGCGTAGCCTACGTCGTTGTGATTCCGAATTTTCTTTCAGATCATCAATCGGGTTAGTAACGAATAAGTTATGAATTTATTCGTTTTCCGTACTACGATTTGACCTAATTTGACCTTAGGCTTTTCAAAATGGATAATTAGAAATTCCATTATGATCATTATATTATTCTGGTGTTTATGGGTTGTTTGTTTGATCAAATATGATGACACGTGGGTTTAGAAATGACTTGCGGGCAAAACGTTATTCTAGTAAAATTTAATTAATTAATTAAAGGTTAATTAATTAAATTAGGATTAAGTTTGAGATTGAGGAATACTAATTAGATGCATGCTAGGTGTTAGAATGAGTTGAGGATCATGATAATGTTATGGATATCGGTTATGGCTTTAAGGTTTAGTATGTGTACGAGTATGATGAGATGTTATGTTGAGGATATGCCTTAGGCATTTATGAATGTGTTAAGGATCTGAGGTTTAGATTTGAGATATAGGTTGGTTGTGGTTAGTGAGACGAGTCTCCTAATCTTTGCAGTATTTGATTGTGTGTACCTTGATATTATAGGCGTTGATTAATGCCCCATGGGGAAGCTGTGACGTGGTACATGTTACGAGTATATCAAGTAAGTCCATAGGACTTACTTAGCGTGTAGTTGTGGATTGTATGATTGTGATGGTTGTGTGTGTTCATATGATTGTGCATTTATAACCTAAACCGGACTAGGATGACCATTCATTACAGTTATTTGGCCCAAGTGTATTATAATGGGCGGTAACCGCCGGTCTCCGCCTGCTGGTTAGGAGGAGGTGCCCTGAAGATGATCTCATAGGAGGGGACGAGTGAAGGTCACCCCATGCAAAAATCCTGTGTTACGTTGGATGGGACGGGGTTCTTGAGGCTCCTCGTGTTACAAAAGAAGTTGAATTAGTAATGGAATAACGTAATGAAATATAATAAATGAATGTGTGTGGCATTGCATGTTTGAGATATTGATGTGTGGTTGTGCTATTACCTTCATGCTTTTCATTGCTGTAGCTAATGGTTTCATACCGTGTTGTAGTGTTCTGCAGGTTAGGAATATTGTAGAGTAAGCCAGATGGTGTGACAAGCCGAGGACTTCTGTACATTAGGATGCGTGGGATGTGGGATCTTTTGTGGTTGTGGTTTATGTTGTTGTTTTGTACTCGGCTCTGAGTTTGTAAATTCTTTTGATGTATCATACCCATCTTTTATGTATTTGATTTTAATCTACCCGTGCCTTGTTGTAAGATCCAGTGAACTTGTTGTCAGGCTAGGGTCAGGATCCATTGTGAGATCCTAGCCCAATGTGACACTCCAAGTCCCGCGGATTTGGGGTGTTACAGAGTTGGTATCAGAGCCTTAGGTTGACAACAATGGCACTTGCTATCTGCAATAAAGGTAGAGTGGATAAATAAACAAAACTCACACGGGGTCTGACTTTTCAAAAGGTTTTGGTTTTAAGCGAGTACAGATGTTTGGGATAGTATGTACAGAATTCGTCACCCATCTGAGGATCTCAACAATGTAGATATATATATATATATATATATATATATATATAGATATCTTTTATGTGCTGATGTGTATGCATGTAATAATGAGTATTATATATATATACATATATATATATATATATATATATATATATATATATATATATATATATATATATATATATATATATATATATATATATATATATATATATATATATATATATATATATATATATATATATATATATATATATATATCGATACATATGGCATATATAGCCTTATAAGTTTAGGGGTGTATATTCTACAGATGGCTCAAACTAGAGCAGTATCTGTAGTGGGATGAGAAAGGGGTACACCCCCTCTTCCTTTAGTAGCGTCAAGTCAGGGAGCAGTATCCGCTGCTGTTTTGCCTATGGCAGAGAACGAGTTTGAAGAGGCTGATCGTGTCTCCATGAGTAGATTCGAGTTTCAAGAGTATATTCAGCAAGTATATGAGGTGGTGATAGTGGGTAGATCTACACTGGATTTACCAACATTTGTGAGATCGACTGAAGCTTCTGGATTAGAGAAGAAACAACGGGTTGAATCAATGAAAGATGAGGTTGGAAATCCGGGTTGCAAACCGAGCCCTACTTGTGGACGTTTGAGTACTTCTTGTTCACACGGACTTTTGGTGAAACGAGGACTTGTTACAATTGTGGGAAGCCTGGACATGTATGACCACAGTGTCCAAGATCGCCAATGACTTGCTTTACCCGTGGTAGACAGGGTCATAGAGCTGTTTTGTGTAAGCAAACTGGAGTGGCATCACGACAGGGTTTTATTTCTACTAGTGTGACGGGAGGTGGTCAGAAGACACCTCAGCAACAGACACGGGGGCAGCAGAGAGTCCCAGATCATTCGCCTACTCAGGAATCCGTTCCCAGGTTGAGTAGAGGTAAGGGTCGCGGTAGGAGTACCACGGATACTAGAAGAGCTCAAGGTAGAGCCTTTGAGCTGGGCAATGCAGAGGAGCCACCCGTACTAGTGGCAGGGATGAGACGTATATGTCTCAACTGTGGTTATCCAGATCATGTGCGCTTTGAGTGTCCCATGGCACCGATAGCTTGCTTCACCTGTGGTGAACTAGGCCATCTGGCCCCTTTCTGTCAGCAAGGTAGTGTTTCTTCTCATCAAGACCTTCCTCTTTCCGATACAGAAAGAGTGGAAGTGGAGGCTATGACGATGACCTCAGTGATACCTGAGGAGCATAGGTTTGAGATTGAGTAATGATATGCAGTAGAGCTTTGGGCGTTAGCTGCTACAATTACCATTCTTGTTAATGGTTTACCTAGTGGAGTTTTGTTTGTTGTGAGTGCTATGCACCTCTTGTCTTTCGATGCCCGTGTTAATAGTTAACTCTGGATACAGTAGAAGATAGATCTTCCTTTATAGGATTACGAGTTACGGGTCTTAGGTACCCGCGAGATATGTGGTTGTTCCCTTTGTTCAGGGACTTGTGTATGGCTTGAAGACTTCTTTGTCATGCCTTAGGTGCATGAGAAGGTCTTTATGTGTGTGTTGGACGAATAGATATCATGTTGGTTTAGATAGCAGTAGGAGGACTATTATAGTCTCTACTGAGATCGACTAGGTAGAGGTTTTTCAAGGTTATGAACCTTGAAGAGGCAAGTTGCCGACAGTACCGTATGTGCAGCAAGGTTAATAAGGAGGTGATGATTTCTAATGTTATGTCGTGAAGGGAAGAGATAGTTCCACGCTGAAGAGTGTTCCAGTGGTTTATGATCTTATAGACGTGTTACTGAACCGTCTAATCTATTGCCTCAGTGGAGTGAGGACTTTCATGTTGTGTTGAAATATGGTACGAGACTTGCTGGGAGAAGGCCTATGAGGTATATGGCTTGTTGAGTTGTTAGAAATTGAAGAAGCAATTTGAAGAGTGGTTTGAGACGGGCTCCGTTCGCCCTAACACGTTCAATGCTATGTATGGACGACTTGTTAGATCAACTAAGAGAAGCAATTGTGTTTTTAAGATTTCCGTATGCTTAGGATATCATCAGCTAAGGATGAGAGAGCAGCGTGGGCATAGGACAACATTCCATACCCGTTATGGACACTACGAGTTGTAGTGTTGTCACCTGAGTTGAGGAACGTCCTAGTAGTCGTTATAGGAATTGATGAACAGTGTCTTCAACTACTTCCTTGATCAGTTGGTGGTAGACCTTATTGGTGACGTTTTGGTGTACTCTCACAACGGTGAGGAACGTACCGGTTATTTGAGGACGGTTTTGCAGAATCCGAGGGATAGAAGCCAATGTGCTATGCTCCCTAAATGTGAATTGAGATGCCAGAAGTAACCTTCAAGGTCATGTTGTTCTGCCAGTAGGATCATGATTCATATGACGAGGAGTAAGTATGAATTCTTATGGATGATACTGATGAACGTTAAGGGAATGCGTAGTTCTCGGCCCAGCCGATTGCAACCAACGCTTGGAGGAAGGATTCTATGTGATTGTGCATCCATTTACGAGTCTTTTGAGGAAGACCACCATAATTGTGTGGTTGAAGTAGTATGTCGAATCTCTGAAGAGTAGAGGAAGCATTTGACCTCTGCTTCTATTCTATGATAATCAAAAGATTCTGGGAATCACGTGAATACGGTGCTGAGAACGTATGAGGAGAACTGCCCGAATCATGATTTCGAGTTAGTGGTGGTAGTTCAAGTTCCAAGATTTGAAGACAATACCTGTGTGACATTTCGTGTCAGACTTTCACAGATCATAGGAGGTTGAAGCATATTTTTATGCAATAAAGGTTGAATAACTGCCAGCGTCGATGGTTTGAGTTGATCAAGGACGCTGACCTTGAGATTTGTACCATTCTGGCAAGGAGAATGTGGTCACTAATGCCTTGAATAAGAAGACGCCTCGAGAGAAGGCGATTGTTGGAATTGCTGTACAGCCTCGGTTGCAGAATGATCTAGCTTGGTTAGAGTTGGACCTACAACTGTTGATAAGGACGTTAGTTTCATGTTTTAGGGGTTCTACCTGATTTGTTGGATGAGGTCCAACAAAAGCAGGGGACTTGCTTGACCCTGAGGGAATTTGATGGAAGGATGTCTCATGGCGAGACACCACAGTTCTTTAACGGAGCAGAAGGAGTATGAGGTGCCGCAACTGCGTCTGTATAACCGCTTATGCGGAGTTGAGTGGAGAAGATTACAATACACCCATAGTACACCTTCTTTAGTACATCCATGTACGAATAAGAGGTACCCTGAAGTAGTAGATCAGGTTAAAGTGTTACTGAGCTGGAGATGAGCTCATCCACTACCAGTGCTGTAGTGGAAGTGAGAGGACCTTTCTCTGGACTTGTGATGGGATTGAGACCCAGTAAGAGTTTTGGTGTTATCCAGATTATTGGTAACAGATTTACAATGTCGACACGTTCCATCTCTACTGAGAGACGTGGCTAGTGAATGGAATAACAAAGGAGTACACTAGACAGATGGTGGGACTCCATAAGTGTACCGGGGACGATCGACTATGATTGTAGTAGACGGGTTACTTTGAGGTTTTGATAGCAGATTTAGACTGCTTGGGGAACGCGTCTACACTTCATGATTGAGATTTAATTCAGATAGACGGTCAGTCTGAGAGGACCCTCCAGACCATAGAGAACATATTGCGAGCTTGTGGGATGGATTGGGAACCGGGACGATCTATTTATCTCCCACTCGTTGAATTATTGTACCATGACCTTTGGCATGCATCTATAGGGATGGTCCCTATGAGACATTGTGTAGACATAGGTGTCATACACCTTTATGCGGGGATGAGCCTGGCAGTACCAGTGGGTTAGCGCCAAAGAAGATTCAGGATAATATAGCTCGAGTAACGTTAATCAGAGAAAGGATGATGGCTGCATAGAGTCGCCAGAAGTCGTATGCAAATTGGAGGCGTCGACCTCTAGAGTTCAGGGTAGGAGCTCATGTTTGGTTGAGAGTATCTCCGACGTGAGGCGTCAGACGTTATGGCATAAAGGGAAAGTTGAGTCCCCGATAGGTTGGTCCTTTCGAGATACTGGATAGAATTAGAAGAGCAATGCACAGATTGGCTTTGCCATCGAAGTTAGAGGGTGTTCACCCTATGTTTCATGTGTCTCAACTGAGGAAGTACATAGCAGATCTGAGGCACATTGTGAGTCATGATGATCTAGTGGTTGAGCCGGATCACACTTTTTCAGAACAACCTTTTGCGGTTCTAGGCAAAGAGGTGTGAGGCGCCTGCATTCGAAGGATATTCCTATGATGAGGCTACGCGGGAGACTGAGGATAGTATCCATGGGAACTATCCAGATTTTTACACCGGGGCAGATGCACCTGTAGGATCCACGATTAGGTTTTGGTGCTATCTTAGTGAGTGTATGTTATGCTATGTGCTTATGTGATATGTTGTGTTTTCGTGCTAGCTGTGAGTTGTGCATATGATCTGTTAGATCTTGTTTGCTAGTACGAGATAGGTATAGCTGGAGATGGTTCTTTCCTCCATGCTACGGTGTATGTGTTAGGATTAGCAGGAGATGGTTCTTTCGTCCATGCTATCTTTGATGGACATAGTATGAGTGGAGACGGTTTTCCTCCACATAGTTGTGTTACGAGTACGATTGGCTGGAGACGGCTTTCCTCCATGCCTTGTGACTTGGTTAGTAGTTGGCTAGAGATGATTTTTCCTCTATGCCTTTGGATAGCGTTATGATCTTGTTGCTGGAGATGGTGATTCCTCCATGCTGTGTTTTGAGGTTATAGAATGTTATAGGTTGATACGTTTGAACAGAGATGTGATACCTCCGATAGGGAGAGTGTCTAAACCTCGGCGTATGGGTCCGAGAGGATTTGGGAATTGTTCAAGTTTCGGGACGAAACTTTTTCTTAAGGGGTGTGTGATGTAATAGATAGGATTTCCGAATTCTAATTAATGTTGATTAACTTAATTAGTGATAGTAATTGACATATAACTCGCGAAGATTGCGTAAGTGTTGAGTATAAGTTCCACCGTTATGTTCCTGACGTAATTTTGGGCTTATGGTGAAATTTTCACTTTTTCTCCCGGGTAATTATTTTTACCCTCCAGTATTATTTGGAGCATTTGTGAGCTCCAATTAATAAAAATGCAGTTGAGAGAAATGATCAGGACTTCGGACATGTCCTAGATATGAAATAACATGGAAAGGCAAAACGGTCAAAAGAGTCGCTATTTCATTTCTTAACGACTAAGAAAGACGACTTAGGAATACACGTTTTCCGAGGCAATTGTGGAATAATTATCCCTACAATATTCAAGATTTATTGTTCCAATTTCGAGAAGTTTGGAGAAGGGGGTTCAAACCGCCATTGGATCAGTTAAAGGATAATTATCGACTTCGCTAAAGGATAATTATCGACTTCGCTAAAGGATAATTATTGACTTCGCTATAAATAGCGGAAAATCGTTTATTAATTCATTTCCTTTCACGTTTCCTCGTAAAAGCTCTGATTTCTCTCAAACTTTAAACTCAGATCTACTCTCCGTTTCTAATCTGATTTCAATTCCGTTTCAGTTTTTGGATTCCTCTCTTCATTCTCTTCATATCGGTACCAAGTTTCTGCTTTCCGAGTAGATGAAGACCTGATCGAGCATATATGTCACCAGGACAGTTCTATCGCTCAGATTCCGGTGAATTTGATGTTGTACATGCGTAGCCTGCGTCGTTGTGATTCCGAATCTTCTTTTAGACCGTCAATCGGGTTAGTAACAAATAAGTTATGAATTTATTCGTTTTCCGTACTGCGATTTGGCCTAACTTGACCTTAGTCTTTTCAAAATGGATAATTAGAAATTCCATTATGATCATTATATTATTCTGGTGTTTATGGGTTGTTTGTTTGATGAAATATGATGACTGGTGGGTTTAGAAATGGCCTGCGGGCAAAACGTTATTCTAGTGAAATTTAATTAATTAATTAAATGTTAATTAATTAAATTAGGATTAAGTTTGAGATTGAGGAATACTAATTAGATGCATGCTAGGTGTTAGAATGAGTTGAGGATCATGATGATGTTATGGATATCGGTTATGGCTTTAAGGTTTAGTATGTGTACGTGTATGATGAGATGTTATTTTGAGGATATGCCTTAGGCATTTATGAATGTGTTGAGTATCTAAGGTTTAGATTTGAGATATAGGCTGGTTGTGGTTAGTGAGACGAGTCTCCCAACCTTTGTAGTATTTGATTGTGTGTGCCTTGCTATTGCAGGCGTTGATTACTTCCCCATGGGGAAGTTGTGACGTTGTTCATGTTACGAGTATATCAGGTAAGTCCATAGGACTTACTTAGCGTGCAGTTGTGGATTGTATGATTGTGATGGTTGTGTGTGTTCATATGATTGTGCATTTATAACCTAAACCGGACTAGGATGACCATGCATTACATTTATTTGGCCCAAGTGTATTATAATGGGCGGTAACCGCCGGTCTCCACCTGCTAGTTTGGAGGAGGTGCCTTGAAGATGATCTCACAAGAGGGGACGAGTGAAGGTCACCCCATGCAAAACTCCTGGTACGTTGGATGGGACGGGGTTCTTGAGGCTCCTCGTGTTACAAAAGAAGTTGAATTAGTAATGGAATAACGTAATGAAAGATAATAAATGAATGTGTGTGGCATTGCGTGTTTGAGATGTTGATGTGTGGTTGTGCTATTACCTTCATGCATTTCATTGCTGTAGCTAACGGTTTCATACCGTGTTGTAGTGTTCTGCAGGTTAGGAGTACTGCAGAGTGAGCCAGATGGTGAGACAAGCCGAGGACTTTTGTACATTAGGATGCGTGGGATGTGGGATCTTTTGTGGTTGTGGTTTATGTTGTTGTTTTGTACTCGGCTATGAGTTTGTAAACTCTTTTGAAATATCATACTCAGCTTTTATGTATTTGATTTTAATCTACCTGTGCCTTGTTGTAAGATCCAGTGAACTTGTTGTCAGGCTAGGGTCAGGATCCATTGTGAGATCCTAGCCCAATGTGACACTCCAAGTCCCGCGCATTTGGGGTGTTACAGAAAGTCTTAAGAAGCTTGCCTAAAGCTAAGTGGGGACCAAAAGTAATCGCCGTTGAAGAAATTTAGAATCTCACAACATTACCTCTCGACGACTTACTTGGAAAACTAATCACCCATGAAATGGGTCTTGGTGAAGAAGATGGAGCTAAATCGTCAAACGCAAAGAACCTTGCTTTAAGATCCAAGAAGGATAATGATAGCATGAATTATTGTCTATATTTCGGATATGATTTTGGCGTTTTCTCATCATAATTCTACATGCATGTACATGTGTTCTTAGTTTTTATGTCATTATTTGTTTACTTTGCAAGAGTCGAGGTCTACATCACGTTTGATTGTAATTGTAGGAAATATGGCATATTTTGGATCGAGATGGAGCATAGGAAGATAAGGAAGCTATGGAGCTACATTGTGGAGCATTAAGAAGGACAAGAAGAAAAGTAGGATCTCGGACCAACATAGTAATGCATCTCGACCGAGACGGCCCACTGGGTTTGGATCGAGATCGACGGCTCACAACCCAAGGAAAATAAATATAATTTGACCTAAAATTCTTCTATAAGAATGGAAGGTGATTGTGAAGTAAAGGAGGCTGGATTTGAGAGAGATCAAAAGGACGGATGGGAAGACGGCTATTGAAAGGAAGAAGATCTAAGGAAGGATTGTTTAGGGTTCAAGGAACCATAGATTGTGAGAGTTTTATTGGGAAGTTACTTCTGAGTTTGTTATCATATTTTCTGGAACACGTTGTTGAGACTATTGTTGGTTTGGTTGCTTTGATAATTGAGACATCTTTGTTAGTTGCTTATCTCTTTTCTTGATATTCTTAATATATACTTGATTGCTTTGAGAGTGATGATTGTTGGCTACGCACTGTGCGATTCTAGGGTGATTAGTTGAAGGTTGTGGTATAGACGATGAAAGAATGAGCCTTTGTTAGAGTGGACCGTGAATGCTTGAGTTGACCCTAAACCGAACCCCGTCTCGGACTGTTCATTGAGTATCTCGACCGACATCGATATAGAACAACACGAGATAAACCACTGTTTTGCAGATCTTGAGTTTAGGTTATAGTTTGCCAAATCCTATCCTTGTTGCACCTTTCGTGGTTTACATGCAAGCCTAGGATGAGACCTACCCGGTGATTCTTTTGCTTGTTTACCTATGATGATGAGTGTTAGGTAATAAAGGTTTATTCTTTATTAGGGTTTGAGTGTGCTTTCATCCTACCTTTGAGAGTTAACCTTAGATTTACCCGATGATGGTTAGTTCTGTACCCTTAGGTGAGTGTGTTGGTTTTGGTACTCTTACCTTTCCTTAATTCCTTGAGACTTACCCGGTGATAGGAATTTTTGTTTGGGAAAGATGATAGTGAGACCTCCCCCGTAATCTATCCCATAGTTGAAATACCTTCCCTTAGAAAACCTTAGCTTTTTCCACGTTACCTTGTGTGATCTCGAGTAGAAACCACAACTGGATACTTTGACCTCTAGAATCTTCGTTCCCATATCACACTATATATCTTGTCTTTTGCTTTTGATCAGTGCTATTGCATGCTTCTGAAGTTAGATTGCTTTGATGTGATTATTCTCACCGATTCCTTGAGATCGACTCTGGAATATAAGCCCTTACTACGATAGATCCATGCACTGTGGGTTTGCTTATCGTTAGGTCTATAATTCGGGATATAAATTTAAAGCTTTTTCTGTACATATCTTTTGGAGCGAAGAAGTTTTTGGCGCCGTTGCCGGGGAATTGGTCAAGACTAATCCAGTGTACGGTTGTCTAACTTGGAAGCTTCTTTCTTTGCTACTGATTGTTCTTGCAGGACCTGTCCTTAGGTTTATGCGAAGAACTAGAGCTTGTAAAGAAATCGTTCCTTATGATCCTGAACCAAAAAATACTTACAAGAGAAGATTGAAAGAAGCTAAGATGGTTGCTGCCAATAATGAAGGAGTAGAAGATCTTCGAGTTGAGGTTGCTTATGCTCGAGATCAAATAAGACTTCGAGATGAAGCTCTCATGAGAGAGAGAGAGAGAGCTGAAACTAATACTCAACACGAGCGCCTTCAAGCCGATATGGATGAATTAAGAGAGTTGTTTCAACAAGGAAATGAACGGGAGAGAAATGCTAGAGTCGTAGTGAACCCACCAGCACCTTTCAATGTGCTACCACCAACACCCGCTTATGTGCCGCCATCACCATCTCCACCGAGGGTAGAGATGTTTGACCCATTTGAGGGTATCTCACAAACACTTGGTCAACGGATGGATCCCGTTGAGCAAGCACGTCATCCTGTTGCCAACTTAGGTGATCCAGCTGAGAGAGAATATGAATTTAGACCTTAAGTCATCACAATGTTCAACAAAATTGTTTTGGAGGAATGGAGAGAGAGTCACCACATCAACATTTATAAAACTATGAAATTTTGATGGAAACTTTGAGACCTTCTAGATGTGATAATAAATATTATAAATTGCGTGTTTTCTTTTTCTCTTTGAAGGATAAAGCACTGACGTGGTATCAATCACTTCCGACTAGAAGAGTGAACACATGTGAGGAGATGACCGCGGGGTTTCTCACCAAGTTCTTCCCGCCATAAAAAACGAAGGAATTGAGAGGAAAAATAAATGCATTTGTGATGAGGGATGGTGAAAGTCTTTTTAAGTCATGGGAAAGGTTCAAGGACCTTTTGTTGGATTGCCCACATCATGGAATTACAAAGATTGATTTACTAGTGATCTAGTTCAAGGGTTTGGATGCAGAAGCGCAGTTCAAACTCCAATCACTTTCAGTTGGAACTTTCATGGATAAGCCAGTTGATGAAACATGAGAGTTTGTTTAAAAACAAGCTCTAACTATTGAGAAGTACTCCCACTGGAGTGTTGATACAAGAGGTCAAAACTCAAGACCTCAACAGCTGAACCTTACCTCCTCCAGTGTTGCTCAAATCAAAGCCCTTAACAATGAGATGAAGGGTTTGAAGGAGCTTTTAAAGCTCAAGCTCAACAACCCAAGGAGCAAGATGTTGGGTATGTTGGGAGAGGAAACTACCAAGGGAATAGGAACAACAGCTACAACTACAACAACAACCGGAACTACAACAACTGGAGATCCAATCAAAACAGTTCTTGTAATCCTTATTCCCATGCTGATAATGCTCTACCCCACCTTCTTCTTCATCCACTCCACTGAAAAGCCAGAAATCATCATCAAGTTCAAGTCAGCCACCCAAGGATAAGTTGTAGGCAATACTGGAAACTTTGATGGGAAAGATGAGTGGATTGGAAAGCACGGTTACCTCGATTTCTAAGGCACAAAAAGCCTTGAAAAATCAAGTGTTTAGCAAGGCCGAAGAAGTACCTAGATATCAAGGAAAGCTTCCCAGAAGGATAGAGAATAACCCAAAGGGTCAAATCATGGCAATTACAACAAGGAGTGGCGTGAAGACCACTGACCTACAACCTCGATCGAACGAAGCTGTAAAGCAGCCCGTCACGACCGAGGTGATTTCTGGGTCAACTGAGGGAATAACAACAGGAGGTCACATCGGAAGGGACCTCGACCGAGACATTTCAGGGTCAACCTTAGGTGAAGGAAAAAGAAGAAATCTACGTGCCCCCCTGCTTACAAACCTCCACTACCGTTCCCGCAGTCTAGAGCAAGATCACGTCTAGACAAGCATTTCGGTAAGTTTCTAGACCTTATGAGCAAACTTCATATTTACTTAGCTCTCATTGATGCAATTCTATGTATGCCCGCATATGGGAAGTTCTTATAGGAAATCCTCTCTAACAAGAGGACGCTGGAAGATTTTAGTGAAGTAAAGATGTCCTCGAAGTCATCGGAACTCATTAAGATCATGAAAGAGAAAATTGTCACCCAAATTACGAGATCCGGGATCATTTTGCATTCCAATTGGAGTATGGAAGTCACATATGATGCATTATGTGATCTAGGAGCAAGTGTGAGCATCATTCCACTTGCATTGTGCGAGAAGGCCGGTTTAGGGAAGCCTAAACTTGTGAAGATGACGTTGTACACGGCGGATCGATCAATCGACCCATATGCGTGTTGGAAGATATCCCAATAAGGCTAGGTAAATTTTACATTCCCATAGATTTTGTGGTATTGGATATTCCTGCAGATTATCCAGTCCCGATCATCCTTGGGAGGCCATTCCTTGCAACTTCCGGCTGCTATATGGATTGCAAGAATGCCAAATTGTCTTTCAACATCGGTGAGGAACATGTTGAATTCGTACTATCAACTTTAATGAATGGCCAAGGCATTGAGGAAGACATCTACACCATCTATAACGAAGAAAAATTGCGAGAATTGGTTAGCTCTATCCTTAGTAACGATCCTCTTGAAAAGATTTTGAATCATCATATAAATGAGAAAGGTCTAGATGTTTCTTGCAATGTAGATATAAAAGGCTTGGAAACTTTATAGGAGTACCCAAGGGCTGCCTCCGAGGAAATTGACGAGGAGACGAATGACTATCCCAACCTCGGACTAGATCTCGACCGAGACGCTTCAAAAGGAATCGAGATACTTGGATCATCAAATCTTCCTTGTTCAATGATTGTGAACATTACAAGAGCTTGTCCTAACCCTTCCAAAGCCTTACAAGACAATCTAGGAAAGCGAAACCATCACTCCGCACGATGGTAGCAAGAGTTGCGAAGATTTACACATAATAGGCAAAGAAGTGGCAAGAAAAGCATATCACTCAGAAAGGACTCAAAGAAGGAGAATTTGTTCTTCTTTTAGATTATCATTCTCACCTACTCTCCAATAAATTGAAATCAAAATGGACATGACCTTTTAATATAGAAAACGTGTTTCCTCATGGTGCAGTTAAAGTATGGGGTAAACACTATGGAACCTTTAAAGTCAACGGACGTAGCTAAAGAAACACATACCGGAACCCCTTGTCATGGAGATTGCATCCATGCATCTCACATGAACATACAGAGTTGGGTCCAACTAGCGACCTTAAAACAAGCGCTTCTTTGGAGGCAACCCAAGATATTGCTTTCTTTCTTGATTTCTAGATTAGATTAGTATAGTTTGTGTGTTTTGTGTCCATGATGATAGGAACTAGGTACAACTCAAGGAAACAAAAAAAAGGGAAGCATATGAACAGAGCTACAATTCGAGAATCTAGAGAAGGTAACAAAAGTTAAAGACATCTCGAACACCATCAAATCATCTCGACCGAGACACATATGAGCCAACCGAGATCAGAGCAACAAGGAGTCACTTCGGTTGACCACCTCGGTCATTGACAACCATCTTGACCGAGATGTAGTTGAATTTTCTGAAGGGTATAAAAAGGGGAACGGCTTTCTCTCTCTTCATACTTCTTTCCTCCAACGCCGTTTCGACCGAAACCAAACCCCAACCACCAAAGCTTCGATTCTTGCTCGTTTTTGACATTCTTCAACTCCAAATCGACGGGAACATCACCACAACGACTTATCCAGCATCAAACTCCACTTCAATCCACCGAAATCTACTAAAACCGGGTAATTTCGTTCGAGATCCCCTTTTTCGCATTTTGGTCGATTCTGCTCAATATTGGGAATTGCTGACTGTTTGGTGTGTTGAAATTGAACCAGGAACCCCTTAGGAGGCTTTTGGTAGTGAATTTGGGGGTAGAAAGTTATAGATTAGTGTTTTCGATCGATGTGCAGTCCGTCTCGGTTGAACCACATCATCTCGGCCGAGACACCCTTAAGAACAACCCGAGATCAAAACCCTAAACTGAGAAAACGTGTCATTCAAATAGGCAATTAGCAATCTGTTACTGCCCCGATGATGGTAACCATTCCCTCTCACCTCCTACACCACCACAAATACCAATCATTCTAGACTGCTTACAAAAAGATTATGACCGGATATGCTCCCGACCGATCATCTCCCCCCGCTACGTCGACCTTGAGGACTTCAACTGCTTTCACGTCGTCAATGACATGTAGAGAATGATTTCTCTTTTTGGCCTTGAGTAGTTTATGTCCATCCGAACACTGGCTTATGTGGAGCTGACATTTGAGTTTATCAGTTCCGTCACCCATGTGCCGGAACACAAAGGAGTGAAGTTTAGGCCGATGAACAAGGGGTATGCCTTTATAGTGGAGAACTTCGGGACACTCTTCAGATTTCCACCACCTACCGTCACTGACTTTCCCTCTAGACGGGAGACGCATGCTTTTTGGAGCAACATTGCTCACATTACTTCAAGTGCGGATCACTAGCAATAGGTGACTCTAAGGAGAAGATCATCTACCATGTAGCTTTCCGGATCGCTCACAAGATTTTGAGCGAGATGCTACTCGTCCGGACTAAGACGCCTTAGAAGATGCGACAAGGTGAGTTACTTGCTCTTTTCTGTATGACTACAGGTGGAGTCCCGGACTTTGCCACCATGTTGGTAGGGGAGCTGCACAAGGTCAAGTACAAGAAGCGCGACATCTTCAGAGGATTAGTAACGTACATTGTCGGCGCCATGGACATCGATCTATTTCATGCATTTTGGCCGATGAGGCGAAACCCTTGGGGCAACAGGAGTTTATCACCCAACATATCTTCATCCCTCGAGGCTGTGGTCCACCATATGTGGCCATGCCTTGGGAGACAAAAGCTCTGAAGGGGATTCCTTGGTCCCCACAATTCATTATCGTAGAGTTCGGCACAAACAGTGACGAGAAGGATAAAGGAGTACCTATGGACACCGGTACGGACACTACTAGTCCGAGTGCCCCGGTGATTGAGTTGGTGGATGATGACGAGGAGACGGAGGATGAACATCTTGCAAGAGAGACTCCTGCACCAGAGATACCACAACACCGAGAGCGCCGCCAATGCCACCGCCACGATCCTGAGGCTCAGCAGAGGATTGACGATCTCATACATGATATGGATCAATCATTCCGTACCTTGCATACATATATGGGTGAGCGCCTCGACAGACAAACCGGAGAGCTCCATGCCATGAGACAAAAGATGCAGGAAAGCCACCACTACCAGCGCCAGATGATGGAGCTGCAGTTTTAACATCTGATGGGTCATCCATTCGATCCATCCTTGTACCCATTCCACCCACCTCCTTCTTTAGATGCATGATCGAGTCTTCCACGGAGCTGTTGCTGCTTTATTTTCTTCTTATTTTGCGGATCTGCTTTGACATTGTAAGTGTTTTTCTCTAGACTTCTTATACCCATCGGGACGATGTGTCCTAAGTATGGGGTGCTTTGAGATAGTTGGTCTGTAATAACCGACCTATGTGCTTATGAATATTTCAACTGCTTCCATTATATGCTTAGAGGCTATATTGTACATTACATGTGTTGCAGCCGGATTTTTAATCGAAAAAACGTAAAGAACTTGCTTAAAAATTTTTTTTGTCTCGACCGAAATGATTTATGGCCAAACGAGGGGACCATAATAGGAGCTTACCTCTCTAGTACCTCGTTTTCCCTTAAGCATCTCGATGGAGATGGGTTTTAATAAACGAAAATTTCTGAAAAATTTTGTGCTTTTGAGCTGGATATGATCCCAATGATGAAAAATGTTTGCTGATTAGTTTTTATGATCTTTATGTGGTTGAAACAATGATTGCTTTGTTTGAAATTTGAGCATATTTAGTGAGTTATTTCATCCAAATCATGTTGAATTTGAAAGTTAAAACAGCGTTATAAGTTCTCTCACATCCTTGTTGGAATGATTGAGGCAATTTGTTATTCTTTCCTCCTCTTCTTGATCATGCTTTTAGCCCTTCATTGATATATGTTGCCTTCCTTTACCTATCCCAGAATTTGAAACCAAGAAAGCGAAAAAAGCAAGTGAAAGACGATGATGAAAGGAGAAGAAGTGTTAGAAAATAATAGGTGACGTTAGTCATAAGGATGAGTAACTCGACACAATTCACATAGCTGGGTGTTTGTGTCTTGCCAAAGTCCGATTTATTGACAATCCTAAGGGGTCATGGTATGTGCATCAAGGTTTGAGGCATCTCGAGAAATTGAGATTAGCTGATCTCCAAGGCTTCGGTTATTGTGCACCTCTGTCCATGTTCTCAAAAAGTGAAAAGTAAAGCAAAATGCTGAAAATAAGCAAGAAAATCTTGTTGATGAAGTGAATTTCAAAGTTGTAAAGTTCTTATCCTTTTCCCGAATTTAGCACCACAATATCCTTTATACATTCCATCCCTAACACGTTTCTTGACCTTTGATTGAAAGCCCTTGAGACCTTGAGCATGTTGTTTGACTTTGTGGTTTGAATTGGATTGTTCATGATTGATTTTGATGAGTATGATTTGCTACACATTCTATGATCTGAAGTGAAGTGTGATTAGATTTCTTATGTTTATAACTTGTTTCGATCATATATTGACTCTTACTAGCTATGAAGCATTCTCTAAGGGTGATCTAAGGGAAGAAGCACACAACCAAAAGTTATTGAAAGTTTTTCGCTGAGCTTTAGCTAACTATAATTCATTCTATCTTGTGTCTAAGATTTGAACCTTGCTTGGGGACAAGCAAGAGGCAAGTATGGGGTATTTTGATAGCATGAGTTATTGTCTATATTTAGGATATGGTTTTGGCGTTTTCTCATCATAACTCTACATGCATGTACATGTATTCTTAGTGTTTATGTCATTATTCGTTTACTTTGCAAGAATCGAGGTCTACACCGCGTTTGATTGTAATTTTAGGAAATATGACATATTTTGGATCGAGATGGAGCATAGGAATCTATGGAGCTACATTGTGGAGCATTAAGAAGGACAAGAAGAAAAGTGGGAACTGTACTAGAAGGAAGAAAGAAAGATTCAGTTGAAGATACCAAGACATGCACGTAGATCACCACTGATCTCGGACCAACACAGTGATGCATCTCGACCGAGATGGCCCACTGGGTCTGGATTGAAATCGACGGCTCACAACCCAAGGAAAATAAAATATAATTTGACTTAAAATTCTTCTATAAGAATGGAAGGTGAATGTGAAGTAAATGAGGCTGGATTTGAGAGAGATCAAAAGGACGGCTGAGAAGACGACTATTAAAAGGAAGAAGATCTAAGGAAGGATTGCTTAGGGTTCAAGGAACCATAGATTGTGATAATTTTCTTGTGAAGTTACTTCTGAGTTTGTTATCATATTTTCCGGAACACGTTGTTGAGACTATTGTTGGTTTGGTTGCTTTGATAATTGAGACATCTTTGTTGGTTGCTTATTTCTCTTTTCTTGATATTCTTGATATATACTTGATTGTTTTGAGCATGATGATTGTTGCCTAAACACCCTGCGATTCTAGGGTGATTAGTTGAAGGTTGTGGTATAGACGATGAAAGAATCAACCTTTATTTGATTGGACCTTGAAAGCTTGAGTTAACCCTAAGCAGAACCCCGTCTCGGACTGTTCATTGAGCATCTCGACCGAGATCGATATAGAACAACACAAGACGAACCACTGTTTTGCAGATCTTGAGTTTAGGTTATAGTTTGCCAAATCCTATCCTTGTTGCCCCTTTCTTGGTTTACATGCAAGCCTAGGATGAGACATACCCGGTGATTCTTTTCCTTGTTTTCCTATGATGATGAGTGTTAGGTAACAAAAGGTTTATCCATTATTAGGGTTTGAGTGTGCCTTCATCCTATCTTTGAGAGTTAACTTGACACTTACCCGGTGATGGTTAGTTCTGTATCATTAGGTGAGTGTGTTTGTTTGAGTACTCTTACCTTCCCTTAGTTCCTTGAGACTTACCATGTGATAGGAATTTTAGTTTGGGAAAGCGGATAGTGAGATCTCCCTTGTAATCTATCCCATAGTTTAAACACCTTCCCTCAACAAACCTCCGCTTTGTCCACGTTACCTTGAGTGATCTCGAGTCGAAACCACAACTGGATATTTTGACCTTTAGAATCTGCGTTCCCTTATCATACTATATATCTTGTCTTTTGCTTTTGATCAGTACTATTGTATGCTTCTGAAGTTAGATTTCTTTGTTCTGATTATTCTCACCGATTTCCTAAGATCGACTCCGGAAGATCCATTCGCCTTGATTTCAAGAGGTCTTGTAAGAATTCTCTAAATGAAGAAGCAATTTGCAAACAATGAATATCCACGACCATCAAGACCCAAAGGTAAGTTTTCAAACCCTAATAAGAAAACTAAAGTATTGACTTGTTTTGAATGTGGTGAAGCACATCATCTTGTAAGGGATTGTCCACAAACGAAGAGGAACAACTTTAGAAAGAATGAACGAAAGAAGAAGGATATGGTATCATAATGGAGTGACTCAAATTCAACAAATGAGTCAGATGACAAAAATGATCAAACAAACTTATGCTTAATGATTGAACAAGAAGAAGACCCAAACCTCTACGTTGATGGAGTGCTAAGTACCCTTATGTATCAATCAAATCTAGAACTTACCAAATTCCTAAATGATATTATCATATGTGATAAAGAACATAGAGTTAGGATAAGTAGCTTAAGAGAAAGTCTTATCAAACAAGAGAAACGAGTAAGTGTATTGTCTTTGGAAGTTGAAAATCTCAACACTGAAAAGTTAGACTTTGATGACAATATCAAGGCCTTGGAATCGGAAAATGCAATTCTTAAGGAAAATCTCTCTTCTCTACATCAAGATTATATTAATCTAGAGATAGTGAAGATTGATCTAACTGTGACGTGTAGAGATTAGAAGGCTGCACTTATTCAATTCACTCGTTCGAAAGCCAATCTCGAAGAATGATGGGTGAAAAACAATCCTCGCTTAACAAGAGTGGTATTGGTTATCACATTAATTTTCCAAGAAAAACGACTACCACTTTTGTCAAAGCTAAAGGAAGTTCACATATGCCCACATGTTTCTATTGTTGAAAAGAGGGACATGTAAAATCAGCTTCCCCATATAGAAGAAATGATCCCTACATCATCAGAAACACTTATTCTCTATGTTTAAGGAAACAAGTTAAGCAAATCTGGGTTCCTAAAGGTACTAGACCACCAAACATGATTGAACTTGAGTATGGACCAAAATATGCCATTTGGTCCACCTAGAAAGGTTGAAGTTTGTTGTTTTGCAGGATATCACCAAGGTTAAGGAGAATAAATGGATATTAGATAGTGGTTGCTCAAGACATATATATGGAAAAAGCTCACTGTTTTTGGATTTAAAGAAGCAATCATCTGGAACCATTACTCTTGGTGATAAAGGGAAGTGTAACATCATTTGTACTGGTAATATCGGTTATAATTCATCTACTTTATGGATGATGTTTATCTTGTTGACGGATTAAAATACAATGTGCTTAGCATCTCTCAAATATGTGGCAAAGGTAACAAATTGATCTTTTATTCAAAAAAATGTGAAGTTGAAGATAAATTATCTAGTGATGTCGTGCTTACAACTCCTAGATGCAACAATGTATATTCGATGAGCACTAACCAAGTTTCAGGAACAAGATTAACGTGTCTCAAGGCCTTGACGGACGATCCAAGGCTTTGGCATAGACCACTTGGTCACGTAAACATGCATACGATGAAGAAAATTATTTCAAAGGATTTGGTAAGTGGTTTACCAAACCTAAACTTCAAGGTTGATGAACTATGTAAGGCTTGTCCACAAGGTAAACAAACAAGAGGTTCATTCAAATCAAAGAAGGTATAAGTTCTCCTTACAAAAAATAATTCAATTATCCATGGATGTTGGGGATGGCAGAAAAGCTATTTGCCATCACCAATCATCAACAGCGACGGCAAAACGGGGCGAAGCCAGGACAGACGACGCAAAATTTTCGCGTCGGTATTTTCCGCCGCTAATTTTTTTTTGTGATGGCTCTATGACGGATGTGAACCGTGTAACATCTAGTTTCCCGCTGTCACCGCCCCCGCGGTTACAGCGGCCGCACCTGCGGCAAGCTGCTGTCTGTCACCGCCTCCGCGGTGACAGTAGCCACCCCTACGGCAGGGCGATCCGCCCTGCGGATTTGCCACAGATCGCACTGATCTGTTTTCCCATTTTTTTATTTCCTTCCATGGATAGAAGATCTGATCTTCTATCTTATGGGACGGTTTTCCTATCTTGTTCCTAACCCTAGAATGTCCTTCCTTCTATCTTTTCAACCCTTTTCTATAAATTTCTTCTTTTTCTTCTTTTCCCGTTTCTTGCTTACTGTTTGCTTCACCCTAAAGAGCTGCAGTCTTGCTTCCTGATATCTTGCTGAACGTGTAAGTTCATCATTTGTTTCTTCTTCCGTTCGTGTATTGTTGCATGCCGTTTCCCTTCTGTTACGTTTCCTCCTTTCGTTCTTCCGTTTCTTCTTCTCCAAGAATCAAGTTTGAACCTTGATTCTTGTTGGCCTTCCCGTTGTCGATAAGTTGACGTTCACATGCTCCCTTAGTTGAGTTGTGACGTGTGTGTGTGGAGAGAAGCAAGCTTTGACCCTTGCTGTGTTCCTTGTTGTCGAAGGAATCGACAACACTTATGCACAAAAAACCGCCCCCGCGCCTCTGTTGTGCCACCCCGCGGGAAGCGCCCAGTTCCACCCCCGCGCCTTCGTCTAGCCGCCCCTTCGGTTTATCCTGCAATTTCTCCGTCTTGGGTGAGATGCTTTCCTTCCTTGCTTCCCTCATCCCTTCCTTGGTTAATCTTGATGTTGTTACCCCCTAGGAGTGTTGTAAGACTAAGGTTGAGACCTTAGCTTGTGGAGATCTCTAAGAGATCATTGAGACTAGAAGTTATAGACTTCTAGAAACCATTCAGTTCTGATTCGTGATGCCTTGTGGGAACATGCTTTCCTTTGCTCCTTTCGTGAGGGAAACTGAGTTGTTGTGGATCTTTATGCTACCTTTGAGTGAGGTTAGTCCCTTGGACTTACTTAGCTTTTTTCCGTATATTGGTTTGAGTGTATTGGCTTGCTTGTGTTGTTATTATTGTTAACCGATAACCGGACTAGGATTGACCTTTTATAACCGTAATTGGCCAAAATGTATGATAATCGGGTAGTGACCACTTCTAGTTCTACAGGAGACTAGGAGGTGCTCTTGCAACCCAGACCTGCATGTAACGAATAATACTGATCTATTCCTGTTGGTAGACGAAAGCAGAGGCGAGTTTCGAGAGATTCTCATGTGACAAAATAAGTTGAATTTGTATTGTTAAACTTAATGGAAGATAATAACTGGTTGAGTGTGAGCATGCTATATGATTATATTACCTTATGTTTGTTTGTGCCTTTAATGTCTTTCCGATATCTAGAATGTTAGCTAACGGTTTATACCAATGTTGTAGATGCCTTGCAAGATATAGGTACTGCTGAGTGATCCAAACGCTGTGGTCAGCGTTCCCGTACATTATAGGACGACATCGGGTTTATGTTTCAGTTGTTGTTTCCCTTTTGTTTTGAACTCGGTTGCGAGCCTTTTACGCTTCCCTTTGTTTAAAACTTTGGTTTTATATTGAATTTTGGTTTTCATTTACTTGTGCCTTATTGTAAGATCCGTTGTGTCGTTGCTAATTTGAGGGTCGGGACCCATTGTGAGGTCCTAGCCCGTAACGCTTCAAGTTCCCAAAACTTGAGGTGTTACAATATAGTATTAGAGTTCTAGGTTGGCAACATTGACACTCTAAATCTTCTAAAGGCCGAATATATAAATAAATAGAACCCGCAAGGGGTCTACGGTTTTGAAAGGGGGTTTGGTTTTAAACATGTCGGTCTGGAATAGATGTACGGGCGACCACCACTACTCCGGCAGATCTCAACAGTGTAGTTTCTCTTACGTTGGCCTTTATGTGTTTTTCCTTGATTTCTGCTTTAGCTGTAGCGTGGCATTATATATCTTTATCCCTATCGCAGATGACGCGTACTAGAGCTACATCTGCTATGGGGCGAGAAAGGGGTCGATCACCTCTTCCACCTATCATCCGTGGACGAGGACGTGCAGGGAGACCTTCACTGGCTAGAGGTCCGGATCAAGCCCTAGTTGTTGATCTGCTTATCGCTGAGGCATTCGTTGAAGAAGTTGAAGAGAGTTGATGACATGAATTATATACCATTATCATATTGTGAATGTTTTATGTTCGCCACTTAGCGTGCGTGCAAATAAGTCTTATATTTATAAAATTAGAATCAAGCAAGCGAACCCGCAGTGTACGGATCGACGTAGTTAAGCAAGAATTCCAAAGTATCGAACACAGGGATTTGGGGGGAACAAATTCAGTTGTAAAGTTGTCAAGCAAGTAAAAGGGTAAAGGTTTGCAAATATATTGGGAAAACAGCAACCCTAAAGATCCAGGTATCTAATTGTGGCAATCGATTCAAAATATACTAAAGAACTAAGGATAGAGTCAAGAGTTGCAAAGGTATGCTAAAGTAAAGTAATGTACGGTGAAGTTCCAAGACTTTATATGACTTATCTAAAGACACTCTTTATAAAGGTTGTTGAGGCTTCAGTATAGAAAGGATCTATGAATAAGGATTAATCTCAAATACCCAAACTTGTAACCCAAGGATCAAGATAAACTCAAACGATTAAGGTTGTGACACTCGAAATCGAAGTAGAGGTTGTTGAGGCTTCACTACTATCTAGAAAAGGGTAAACCTAGACTAGATTAAAGCTAATCTTTAACCTTGGATCAAAGTAAAAGCGAAGTTCGTAAACTAGGGTAAATCACGGGCAGATCTTGAGAATCACGGCCGTGGAAACCTAAGAACAGGCCGTGATTTAGGGTGTGGACGATATTTCTCTAACTCTCAGGGTCCAATCAATTTACGATCGATCTATCATCATCTAAACCACAACTATCAACCCTTCACCTTAGAATTGCTAAAGGGTTTTAGCCAATAATCATCATTATGATATCAATAATCAAATATTCAAGGGAGAAAAGGTAAAACCTTGAAATCTCAATAATAAACTCAAAACAAATGTCAATCAAATACAATAATCGCAAACCGTGTTCAATGGATGTAGAATCAAAGGAACAGAAAAACCTCACAAAATTTCTAGGGACAATGAAGAACGGGATGTCAATCCGCCTTCAAATGTAAACCCTAAGATCTTCAAACTCCAAAAATAGGAAAGTGTGTCCATTCCCAAATCTTCCTTGTACGCAATAAAACCTTCAAGCGTCCCTCTCTTTGGGGATCCAAATCCTGGGGCTGTCACCGTCCGTTGGAGAATTTGACTCCCTGTAAGTCTCCCTTTGGAGAAATTGACCCTTCTAGTCTCCCTTTGGAGAAATTGGCTCCCTTCCAATGTTGAAGGCTCTCGAATATATGTAGGGATCTATCTAGGGTTTAAAGATAAAACCCTAAATATTTGGGCTGAAAAGAAGTCGAATCCGCTGGTATCAGAAGATACTATGGGCCGCGTCATAAGGTATCAGAAAATACTTTGGCGTGTCAGACGGTATCAGAGAATACTTTCGGCCGCGTCCGAAGGTATCAGAAAATACTTTGGCACGTCAGAAGGTATTATAAAATACTTTGGCGCGTCAGACGGTATCAGAAGATACTTTGGGCCGCGTCCTAAATTCCTTTGAAACAAATTGGTTTACTAGGCTTTTTCTAGTTTTGTGTTTACTAAATGTACCCGTTGAGAGAAGAGTGTTTAGAGTTTGAGAATAAATTCAAATGGTTGGGGTATATTTACTTAATTGAAACATTAAAAAGACTAGTTACTACTATAGTTTTTCAAAAAAGCCTAGTTACCAAAATTGACCAATTACTTTTATGCTTCTTTTTGTCCCGCTTCAAGGCTTAATCCTTAAATGTGCCATTTTTGTTCCATAATTCGCCAAATTACCTACAAATTCAATAAAACTCTATGTAGACCTCTATTCTTTTAAAGTAGGTAAATATAACCATAAATGCCATAAATGTATGTCTATGCATGCAAAATTAAAGGGAAAATCTATATAAATACATGCCTAAAAATAGGTAATAATTCATGTCATCATTTTACCTCAGTTTCTCGTACGTTTGAAGAGAATTGTGTGTCTTTAAGCTTTATTTCATATATATTTTGGAAATAGAAGTCTACATCAGTTTTGAATGAATTGTAGGTGAAAACGATGGATTTGGAAGCAATAATGGAGCAAGGAGTAGCAAAGGTTGGTGAGGAAGCATAAGAGACCATTGAGGAGTCATGAGGAGCAAGGAAAGTGCATAGAAGAGTCACACAAGGAAGTGGAAAACAAGCCAAAAGACGAGCACTCTCAGTGATGAAAAATCGAGTGATTTATCTCTTGAATCTACAGGAAAATCGGACGAGTTATGCAAGAAATCGGCCGATTTTTACCTATTAACCGTCTAAAAAAATATAATGCTCGGAAGCTCAAAGCATTGGGCCAAAAGGGGGAAATGTCTTGCAGGCCATTAGTGATTTTTGGGTTATGTTGGAACCCTAGGAGACGAAGAGAAGTGAGTCGGAACAGATTGGAGATTGACGGCAGACGGTAGAGAGGATTGGAGATATTCTTGGAAAGAAAGTTGTGAAAGGAAGATAGAGTTCAAGATTCAAGAAAGTTGTGAGATCTTTGATTATTGTTCGTTATTGTGGTTTGTGAACACATTCTATTGAGTGCTTTGAGAGATTTTATTTATGTTTTGAAGGATTGATTACGGATTTTGAATATTTGTCAAGTTTTATGCGAAGTTCGGTTTTGATTTGGTTTTCTTTATTCAATCTTGATTTTGATTCAAAAATGAAAATGAATGGCTAAAAACCTTGTGATTCTGGGGAGAATAGTAGATTATTGAGGCATAGATGATGATAGACTGAACTCATTTAACCATTTGGACCTGAGACTTGAGATTTAACCTTTGCAATTGCGAAAAATCATGGTGTTCTTCAAGAAAATCGGTCGATTTTCTCTTACAACAGTCCGATTTTTTTGGTCTGGCGTTCCTTAATGTTTTATCTTTTAACCAAAGTTAAACCTTGCCTAAATCTTAACCTTGCTTAACCTTTTTAACCCTTATCCAAGTGTAAGAAGAGACTTCATCATTGTTTCTTCACTTGGTAACTAAAGTTTACAAGATTCGGATAATAGAGAGATTCAACATCCTCTATTAAGCTTTGGGTGTACCTTTCATCTTTACCTTCGAGAGTCACATCCTTGGGTTTTAGTGAGTGCTTTGAGTGTTGATCTTTACCTTGAGTACTCTTCTTGATGAGACTCAAGTCGGGTTGAGAGCTTCTAAGTTGGGATAAGAGAGTAGTGGAACTTCACCGTACATTATTCCTTTCTTCGAAACACATAACCTTGGCAGCACCAACTCTGTCCTTTGATCTTTAGAGTGTCTTGAATCGAAAGCCACATTTGGATACTTGAATCCTTGGAATCATTTGTCTCTTAATATCTTTACAAAAGCTTTTACTTCTTGCCAGACAATATTTGAACTGATTTTATTCTCACCAAATCCTTGAGTTCGACTCTGGAATTTCTTCCTTTACTACAACTGATCCATACATTGTGGTTCACTTTTGCTTAAGTTCTGGATATAAATTTAAGACTTTGACGAACACACTTTTGAGCAAACAAGTTTTTGGCGCCGTTGCCAGGGATTTGGTCAAGACCAAATTTGGTTTTCGGTTGTCTGGCTTGGGAGCCTTTGCTCTTGTTATTTGATCTATCTACTTTAGTGATTCTGCAGATTTCTTTTTAGGTATATGCGAAAGTCTCGATCTGAGAAAGACCTCGTTCCTTTTGACCCAGAACCTGAGAAGACTCTCAAGAAGCGGTTAAGGGAAGCAAAAATGGCTGAACACAATGAAAAGAACTTCCAAGCTGAGTTGGATGAGAATCGTGCTTTCCTTAATCTAAGTGAAAGGAAACTTATTGAGGAGAGAGCTGTAGCTCGTGCTGATACAGAGCGATTGCAAGATAAAGTGAATGAAATCCAAGTGATGATCCAACAAGTGAACTTGGAAACAGCCGCCAAAGTTAAGAAGGACGAACCATCCGACGATGATATGCCTGAGCTGGAAGAGATAGTGCATAATTCACCACCTAATCCGCGCGTTCCGGCTAGAGATGCGAGAGTTGCTCCTATCGTGGTTCAACCACGAATTCTTGGGCAACGTATGGATCCGAATCAGCAGCCGCGCCGTTTGGGTGTGAATCTTGGAGATCCAGATGAGCATGACTATGGGTTTCGCCCTCAAGTCATCACTATGATCCACCAAAGTCAGTTTGGTGGAATGGAAACGGAATCTCTGTGTCAACACCTTCAGAACTATGAGATTCTTATGGAGACTTCGAAACCTCCAAAAGCAACCAACAACAACTATAAGTTGAGACCTTTCTTTTCCTCTTTGAAAGACAAGGACTTAGCTTGGTATCAATCTCTTCAAAATGGTAGAGTTAACACATGGAAGGAGATGACTTCGGAATTTCTTACCAAGTTCTTTCCACTATCCAAGACGGCGGAGTTGAGAGGTAAAATAAATGCCTTTGCTATGAAACCTAATGAAAGTTTGTTTAAGTCTTTAGAAAGGTTCAAGGACCTTCTATTGGATTGCCCTCACCATGGCATTCCAAAACCTGAGTTGTTGGAGATCTACTACAAGGGACTAGATGAGTAGACTCAATTCAAACTTCAATCTCTTTCGGCTAGAACTTTTATGCAAATGAGAGATGATGATGCTTGGGAGTTCATTGAAAAGCAAGCTCTAGTGATTGAGAAGTACTCTCATAGGAAGATTGAAGATGGAGGCCGAAATTCCGGAGATCCGGAATTGAATTTGAATCAAGCTAGTCAAGCTCAAATCTTCTCCCTCAACAATGAGATTAAGGAGTTGAAAGCACTTTTGAAGCCCAACATTCAATCACAAAAGGAGCAAGACACTGGCTATCTAGGAAGAGAGAACAATCAAGGGAATAAGAACAACTACCGGAACAACAATTGGAACAATAACAACAACAACAACAACAGGAACTTCAACAACAACTGGAGATCCAATCAGCATAATCTTGGTAATACCTATTCCCATGCTGAAAATGCACTAACACCTCCTTCTTCTTCTTCTTCTTCTACCCCTTTGAAAACCCAGGGATAAGCTTCATCGAGTTTAAGCCAGCCGGAGTAGGACAAGCTTGAAGCGATGATGGAGGTGATGATGGGGAAGACGCAAGAGTTGGAGAATTCAATCACTTCGATTTCTAAAGCACAAAAAGTTATGGAGAATCAAGTGTTTAGCAAAGCTGGAGAAGTTCCTAGAGATCAAGGGAAGCTTCCCGGAAAGACGGAGGACAATCCGAAGGGGCGTGTGATGACAATTACTACTAGGAGTGGTGTGACAACCACCGATCCTAAACCCCGCACGGATGATAACGAGAAGCTGCCTAAGTTCGTTGAGATCCCAGTCAGAAAGGAAAAGGAGAAGGACAATGTCTACGTTCTTCCTCCTGCTTACAAGCCCCAACTACCTTTCCCTCAATCTAGAGCGAGAGCGCGTCTAAAAAAGTATTTCGGTAAGTTTATTGATCTCATGAGCAAGATGCATAATAATATACCTTTTATGGATGCAATTTTAGGTATGCTAGCTTATGGGAAGTTCCTAAAAGAGATCCTCGCTAACAAGAGGAAACTAGAGGACTTTGGTGAAGTTAAGATGAATTTGGAGTCATCCGAACTTATCAAGACTATGACGGAGAAGAACTTTGTAACACCCCGGATCCGCGGGATTCGGAGTGCCACATTGGGCTAGGATCTCACAATGGATCTTATCCCTAGCCAAACAACAAGTTCACTGGATCTTACAACAAGGCACATGTATATTAAAACCAAAAACATAAAGATGTATAAGATACATCAAAAGGGTTTTACAACAACAAGCCGAGTACAAAACAACATCCATAAACATCAGATACAAAGGATCCCATATCCAACGCAACCCTAATGTACAGAAGTCCCCGGCTAGTCACCCCATCTGGTTCACCCTGCAGTCTTCCTAACCTGCAGATCATCTACAACACGGCATAGATCGTTAGCTACAGTGAAGAATAAGCATGAAGGTAATAGCGCAAACACACATCAACATCTCATACATGCAATGCCACACACATTCATTTATTATCTTTCCATAACGTTATTCCATTACTAATTCAACTTATTTTGTAACACGAGGAGCCTCTAGAACCTCGTCCATTCCAACATAACACAGGGGTTTTACATGTGGGTGATCATCACTCGTCCCCCCTTGTGAGATCATCTTCAGGGCACCTCCTCCTACCAGCAGGCGGAGGCAAGTGGTCACGACCCGTTTAATACACTTTGGCCATTTAATGTAATAAATTGTCATCCTAGTCCGGTTTGGGTTATAAATGCAGAATCATATGAACACACACAACCATTACAATCACACCAATCCACAACTGTATGCTAAGTAAGTCCTACTGACTTACCTATAATACTCGTAATCAATACCACGTCACAGCTTCCCCTTGGGGAAGTAATCAACGCCTGCAATAGCAAGGCACACATCATCACATACTACAAGGGTTAGGAGACTCGTCTCCATAACCATAACCAACCTACACTCAATCTAAACCTCGAGATCATAACATGCTCTCAAATGCCTAAGGCATATCCTCAACATAACACAAGTGCCTAAGGCACATCTCTATCATGCAACTCATCAAACTCAGCCTAACCGAGCTAGCCTAGCCAACATCTAAGCCAAGGCCAAAGGAGAGGAAAGAAGGAATCATACCAACAAGGTATGCCATGAACGCACCAGCGGAAAGAAAGGATGCAAGAGTTGAACCAGTGAAGCGCAGGGGCGGTTCGCAACAGGCGCAAGGGCGACCTAGTGCAGGCGCAGGGGCGGCTGTCTGTGCAGAGGATTGGCCATGACTTCTCTTCGATCTCTTTCTCGACTCTCTTCACTTCTCCACCACACAGCAGCATAACACATACATATATACACATGTATGAACATCAAAACATCAGGAAAGGATCCACACAAGCTCAGCTTATGATCCTAATCTAAAGAAGAAAGAAAGAAGCAAGAATGAAGAATGAAAAAAGATGGAGATGGAGATCTTACCACAACAGAATCCTAAGCAACAACTAAGAGCAATCAACACCTCCACAACCTCAACACAACAACAAATTCACTTAGCATCATCCTCATGATCATCCAAGGCCAAAACCACAATCAAACTCTCAAAACTCACGCACAAGATCAAGGAGAGATCAAAAAAGATTAAAGAAGGAGAGAGAAGAAGATGAACGTGAGGAGGAAGAGAGAAGCTGGAGAGATGAAGAAACCCATCATCTGAAGCAATGGAAAGCTTATATAGGAAGCTAGCCAAAAGCAAGGTCAAGAGGTCAACAAAGGTGGCTGCAGTCGCACAAGCCCGCAGGGGCGGATCAGGCAAGGCGCAGGGGCGGCCCTCTTGAGGCGCAGGGGCGGCTCACAAAGCCCACAGGGGCGGATCAGCCCTGGCTCAACACAACTCAGTTCCTAAAACTAAGGTTCTTACATCACACTCCCCTAAAAACAAGTTTTATCCCGAAACTTGCAAGATCCCAAATCCTCTCGGACCCATAAGCAGAGGTACAATGTTACGCTAAGAACGTGACACGCAAAAGCTTTAAATTTATAACTCATTATATATCTCCTAACTCCTAGCGAACCCGCAGTGTACGGGACGTTTGTAGTAGGGATAGTATTCCGAGGTCGAACACAAAGACTGAGGTGAGATTGATTCGATTAGTGATTAGGTTTAGTGAAGATCTAGGCTTAAGAAAAGAGAAAGAAATAAAGAAATGAAAATCTAAATATTTTTGGTAGGTTTTCGAGTGATCAATCAAGGATCACAAATCATGCGAAATAAACAATCAACTAAGCTAACAAATCAACGCTAACAAACAAGCTAAACAAGAGATATGAATCAAAGAGAGAAAAGCGGATTCTAGGGGTTGGAAATTCCGGTTAGGGCATAGGACTCAAGCTATCTAATCATTCCTTGGATTAACTATGATATGTTGGGAGTGAGTGTTTCTAGATTGGGATCAATCACCGGGTAGGTCTCATGGTCCACTAGTCCAATCCTAAGGTCTTATCACCGGGTAAGTCTCAAAGAGCCTAAGGAACGAAATTCTACTCAAACCGGATTGTCACCTAGGGATCTAACCTATCCTCACCGGGTAAGTCTCGGAAGGGTAAGTCCTAAACAACTATCCTAGCACACTTAGTCCAATGGCGGCTTATGAGGCTCACCACTACCTAGGGTTTGTCATCTTTGAAATCTAAGAGAAAGAATCACCGGGTAGGTCTCTTCTAACACTTAGTTGCTAACACTAGGTCACCCTAGGATAGATTTAACTCAACAAACATTAGGATTTCAACATTCTAACATTCTAAAACTTAGATCTATCAAACCAAACGAACCAGACAAACCACGGGTTGTTCTACCACTTCCACGGCCGTGGACTGGCAAGAACAAACCGTGGACTCCAACAGAGGCTTCGTTCAAGTAAACAAGTCATCCAAAGGGCAAATCTAAGTCCTTCCTATCATAGTCCTAGCCATAACCATCCTTTCCTTACCCTAGAATCACATCTATTTAGCCTACAACATTCATCATAACAATCGAAATCATCAAACATAAAATCATGGCTTCCATTTGCAAGATAATGAAGAGAAAGAGATGAACAAGTGAAGCAAGCAAAACCAAGCTTAAAGTAAGATTAGAAAGACTCACAACCCTTCCAAAAGAAGGTTTAAACGATTCTTACAACTCTAGAAATCGATTCCGAAAATCTTCACTACCAAACTTATCAAAGACTAGCAATGGTGTGTTCTTCTCTTCTTCTCCAATGGAGCTCTTCTCCTCCTCCAATGGTAGCTCTCCTCTTGAGAGAATCTTCTTGTTGAGAGAGTGATTTGATTGGATGATAGGGGATTGAGGATTGGAAGATGTGTAGTGGATGGTGGATGCCTCTCAGCCTTGCAGGACCGCTTTTATACTACAACTTTGCTAGAGAAGGCCATGAGATCGTGGCACAGCTGTCACAACCGTCTGGCAAAAACCACGGTTGGTTTCCACGGCCGTGGAAGTGCCAACAACCGTGGTTTGGTGCTTCAGCTTTGCCTTGGATCATTAAGCTATGATTTGGTGGCATGGCTTGTGTTGACAAGGTTCCATGAGTCCTCCTTAGCCTCTAGCTTACATCCTAATGAGTCCGAGGGTGTGTCATCTTGATGAACGATCCTCAAATGTATCGATTAAGCTCCTAAATCTCCCAAAATACCTACAAAGCAATGCAAAAGTCCGTGTAGATGTCTATCTCGACAAAATACGTGAATTGAGTGCAAACATCGTGAACTAGTGCTAGACCATGCATGAATGAGTGGAAAAATCTACCTAAATGAGTGTCTAATCCTAAGTCATAAATCGTGTTATCAAAATACCCCATACTTAAGGTTTGCTCGTCCCCGAGCAAATTCTCAACTATAGACTAAGAGATGACATGATTTATGCATGCAGAAAAATGGCAAAATCTTTTTGGAGTTGTGCTTCTAATATTGGATCACCTTCATAGTCATGTTTCATGGCAATGGATAAGCAATCATGTATCAAATAAATGAAGGCACGGAAAGACAATTGTACTTAACTCGAAAGCATGCATGAAATGTAAAAATGAAGAAGTCAAGATGATCAAGAGCATATCCAATCTAGATTACTAAGTCTTACAAACATGCAAATAGGTCATAAGGTCTTGTGAAATAAAAAGCCGAGAAACGTTGTGATTAGGTGGGGATTTTTCTAGGCTATGTGATGCTAATCCGGGAATGGAACTAACTCCACAATTTTGTCCTCGATCAACTTCCCCCAAGTGTATATTTTCTCCATCTTTTCTTTATTTTCTTTTTCTTTCACTTGTTTTTTTTGAGACAATGGCATTGGTGTACAAAAGCCGAAACCTTGGTGATTAGCCGTCCTCGGGTTTTTTTCTATTTTTCGAGGTGCATCCACACCGGGCACACATACCAAAGCTCGTTGGGACTATTGGTTTATTTGACTTTGGCAAGGCACAAACACTCGATTATGTGAATGGTGCCGAGTTACTCGTCATTTAAACCAACGTCCCCAAACCTATATTTTTGTCTACACTTTCACAACAAATTCAGCATTTTATTCATGACATTCTTTCATCAATGTTACGCTAGAAAGTGTGTACGCAATAAGCCTTAAATTTATACTTGTTATAATTATCCTAATTCTTAGCGCACCCGCAGTGTACGGGACGTATGTAGAAAGATAAGTACTCCAAGGTCGAACACAAAGACTATGGTGAAATCGAACTAATTTGTGATTGAATTTAGCAAGGTCTAATCTAAGCAAGGAAAGGGAAAATTGCAAATTGTTTTTGTCGGTTTTAGATGATCAATTCAAGGATTTCAACTCATGCAAACAATCAAATCAAACTCAATCGGAAAATCGGCACAAATAAACAAATCGAACAAAATGTGATCAAGAGAGAAAGAAAACGGATTCTAGGGATTGGAAATTTCGGTTATGGCATAAACCTCAAGTTATCTATTCATTCTTTGGATTGATAATGATATGCTGGGATTTAGTGTTTCTAAAATGGGATCAATTACCGGGTAAGTCTCATGATCCAACTAGTCCACACCTAAGGTCTCGTTACCGGTTAAGTCTCCAAGAACCTAAGGATAGGGTTTTAACACAAACCGGATTATTACCTAGAGGTCCAACCTTTCCTTACCGGGTAGGTCTCGGAAAGGGAAGTTCTAAGCAACTATCCTAGCACACTTAATCCAATGGCGGCTTATTAGGCTCACCATTACCCAAGGTTTTGCTATTTTAGATCCTAAGGGCAAGGATTACCGGGTAAGTCTCTCCTAACACTTAGTCTCTACACTAGGATACCCTAGGGTAGGTTAAACTTAGCAAAAACTTAGGGTTTCAACAATTTTATGAACCTAAGGTGAGATCCTTCGAGTTCAGGAAAATCACGGTTCGTTCTACAGAAACCACGGCCGTGGTTCTTCAAGAACTACCCGTGATTCCTAACAGTAGCTACGTCCATAAACAGAAATCATCCAAAGGCAAATTTAAGTTCATCCTATCATAGATCTAGCCATAACCATTCTTTCCTAACCCTAGAATCACATCAATCTAGCCTACAACATTCATATTGGAATTCAAAACAAACAAGCATAGATTCATAATCTCCATAGCAAGAAAAATGAGAGAAAGAAGATGAACAAATAAACTCCAAATAAAATCCAAATCTGAAGATTGAATTTAGGATGACTTACAACCCTTCCAAAGGAAGGTTCAAGGGTTCAAAAACTTCTAGAAATAAATCCGAAATACAAGAGTTAGGTGTGTCTTCTCCTCTCCTCTTCAATGGCAATGGCTCCTTCCTTCTTCTTCTTGCACTTTCCTTCCTAGAAAAATCCTTCTTCTCCTTAGAATATATTTTGTTCAAGAGCAATAGAGAATGTGTGAGCTGCTCCCAAAACTACCCCAAAATCCCAGCTGCCTCTAACAACATTCAAGGACCACTTTTATAACCAATTTCTTCATGAGCTGGCCATGAGAGTCGTGGCACAGCTGTCACGAGAATCTGGCAAAAACCACGGCCATTTCCACGGCCGTGATTCTCCAGGAACCCGTGATTTCTAACAGAAACTTTGTTTACGCTCAATAGGCTGTGGTTTGGTGTATGGCCTGTGTTGGCAAGGTTCCTTGAGTCATTCTTTGTGCTCTAATGAGTTGGAAACGCGTCCTCTGAATGAGCGACCCTCAAACGCGTCGTTTTGGCTCGAAACTTCCCGAAATACCTACAAAGCGCACAAAAGTTCGCGTAGACGTCTATCTCGACAAAATACATGTTTTAAGTGCAAAACGTATTGGACTAGTGCTAGACAATGCATGATTGAGCGAGAATTCTACCTAAATGTTTACCTAAAACTATGCTATAAATCGTGTTATCAAAATACCCCATACTTAAGGTTTGCTCGTCCCCGAGCAAATTCCCAACTATAGACTACGAGATGACATGATTTATGTAATGCAGAAAAATGGCAAAATCTTTTTGGTTTTGTGCTTCTACTATTGGATCACCTTCATAGTCATGATCAATGGCAATTTAATAAGCAATTATGTATTCAAACAATAAAGTCATGGAAAGACAATTGTACTTAACTCAAAAACATGCATGAGTTGGGAGGACGGAGATGTCAAGAAGATCAAGAGTTTATCCAATCTAGATTACTAAGTCTTACAAACATGCAAGTAGGTCATAAGGGCTTGTGACATAAAAGGCTAAGAAACGTTTCAATTCGGGGAGGGGAATTTTCTAGGTATGTGATGCTAATCCGGGAATGGAACTAACTTCACTCCTTGTCCTCGATCAACTTCCCCCAAGTGCATATTTTTCCCTATCTTGCTTTCTTTTCCTTTTCTTTAACTCATTTTTGAGACAATGGCATTGGTGTACAATAGCCGAAACCTTGGTGATTAGCTATCCTCGGGCTTTTTCTCTTTTTCGAGGTGCATCCACACCGGGCACACATACCAAAGCTCATTAGGGCTATTGGCTCATTTGACTTTGGCAAGGCACCAACACCCGATTATGTGAAGTGTACCGAGTTACTTGTCATTTAAACCAACGCCCCCAAACCTATTTTGGCTACACTTCCACAATAATTTCAACATTCTATTCACGGCATTCTTTTCATTACATCTTCACCCCGCACTTGCTTTTCACACATTCAAACACACTAGCATGCTCCTATTCCCGGATGGGTTTAAAAGGAGGTCAAATTTATATCAATTGAGGTGCTCAAGCAATCATGATCAAGATGAGAAGTAGAGAAAGATGAAATGCCTTATTCATTCCTAGATGGTATGCAAGAACTATCATGTAATTTCGATTTTCAATACTCAATCCATTCTAGGCAATCATCATGCTCTCAAGTCATTCATGGAATTCAAGAAAAGTAGTTCAAGTCCACATATGCATTTATCAATTCAACACATAAGGCCATTCATAGCCAATCACAAGACAAGTTTTCATCATTAGGATCATATCCAAGCCTAGAAAGCACAAAAAAATTTTAAATTTTCTGATTTTTATGGAATTTTCGATTTAAGTATGTACAATGCAAGAGATGTGCGAATATTAACCTATCCTAGATGCTCTTCATGCAAAGGATCATGCAAACCCCACCCCATACTTAGAAACACATTGTCCCCAATGTGGTATTCAAGTAAAGAGAGTGAAAGAAGGTTCTCACAATGTAAAATGGTTTTCTTTGGTATTTGGGAATTCTCAAGAGGATTGATGTTGGATGATCCTTTCAACCATGGTAGGGAGCTCTAAGCATCCTTCAAGCTTTGAAACCCGCGCTAGGCACCGCTAGCCGTCCAAGTTCCGCGTCCGCTCCACCCATGATTAATGAGGGTTTCATCATCACCATTTCCAAGAAAGGCTTCCAATGCCACTAATGTTCTAGCACACACAAAATAGACAAAACACACAAAGCACACAAAAACAGAAAAATCTAAGCTAAAATGAAGGAAAAATGTTACCGATGGGTTGCCTCCCACCAAGCGCTTCTTTAAGGTCATTAGCTTGACCAAACTCGGGAGTGTTTATGCAAGGTGAAGTGGGGCAATCATGTCTACCGGTGCTCCCGGAATGTATTTCTTCAAGCGATGCCCATTTACTTTGAAGTTTCCACAATGTTCCCCTCCTATTTCAATTGCTCCATGGGGAAAGATCTTCTTCACCACATATGGCCCGGTCCATCTTGATTTGAGTTTTCCGGGAAAGAGCCTTAGCCTCGAGTTGAAGAGAAGGACAAGATCTCCTTCACTCAACTCCTTTGGAATGATTCTCTTGTCATGCCACCTTTTGGTTCTCTCCTTGTAAATCCGGGCATTCTCATAAGCTTCCAACCGGAGCTCCTCAAGGGCATTGATATCGAGCAATCTCTTCTCTCCCGCCTCCTTGAGGTCAAAGTTTAGCCACTTAATGGCCCAATAAGCTCTATGTTCCATTTCCACCGGAAGATGGCAAGACTTGCCATAGACCAACTTGTAGGGAGTGGTGCCAATAGGTGTCTTGAAGGCGGTTCTATATGCCCATAGTGCGTCATTGAGCTTCATGGCCCAATCCTTTCTTGTCCTAGACACCGTCTTCTCGAGTATGGCTTTGATCTCGTGGTTGGAGATCTCCACTTGACCACTAGTTTGGGGGTGGTAAGGTGTTGCCACCTTATGAGTCACCCCATACTTGGCTAAAAGTGCTCCAAAGTTCCTATTTGTGAAGTGCTTCCCTCCATCACTAATGATCACCCTTGGTGTTCCAAACCTAGGGAAGATCACTCGGTTGAAGAACCGCACCACCACCTTGGCATCATTCGTAGGAGAGGCGATTGCCTCTACCCATCTTGACACATAGTCCACCGCCAATAGGATGAATAGATTTCCACATGAAGAAGGGAATGGTCCCATGAAGTCTACACCCCACACATCAAAAATCTCAACTTCTTGGATGTTGTTCAAGGGCATTTCATTCCTCCTTGAGATGTTCCCCGTTCTTTGGCAAGCATCACATCCCGCTACAAAACCTTGCACATCGCTAAACAAGTTAGGCCAATAAAAACCGGATTGCAATACCTTGGCACACGTTTTGTGTGAGCTAGCATGGCCTCCACATGGTAAGGAGTGACAATGCCGGATCACACTCTCCATTTCATCTTCGGGTATGCATCTCCTAAGCACCCCATCGGGGCCTCTCTTGAATAGAAGTGGTTCGCTCCAATAGTAATGCCTTACATCGTTGAAGAATTTCTTCCTTTGGGCATACGTTAGTCCGGGTGGCACTTCCTCACACACCAAGTAATTCACAATGTCGGCATACCATGGCTCACTTCCCCTAGCCACTTGGAACAAGCATTCTTCCACCAATTGCAATTGTTCGTCCCGGAATGAATCATCTATCGGGATGTTGTCTTTCCCAAGCTCCAATGGTGGGAGTCTACTAAGGTGATCCGCTACCGAGTTCTCGGATCCCTTCTTATCTCTTATCTCCAAATCAAACTCTTAAAGGAGAAGGATCCACCGAATCAACCTTGGCTTGGCATCCTTCTTCGTAAGTAGATAACAGATCGCCGCATGATCCGTATAAACTATGACCTTCGCTCCAACAAGGTATGAGCGGAACTTCTCAAACGCATACACTACCGCTAACAACTCCTTTTCGGTAGTAGCATAATTGAGTTGGGCATCATCTAGTGTCTTGCTAGCGTAGTAAATAGCATGAGTGTGCCCTTGTTTCCTTTGCCCCAAAACAGCCCCAACGGCTACATCACTTGCATCACACATGATCTCGAATGGTAGACTCCAATCCGGAGGTTGCATGATAGGTGCGGAGATCAAGGCGTTCTTCAACCTACAAAACGCTTCAAGACAATCTTTGGAGAAAACAAAATCAACATCTTTCATTAGTAGGTTAGTGAGAGGCTTAGAGATTTTAAAGAAATCTTGGATGAATCTCCGGTAAAAACCGGCATGCCCTAAGAAACTCCTTACCCCTTTCACCGAGGTAGGTGGTGGCAACTTCTCTATTGTTTCAATCTTAGCCCTATCAACCTCAATGCCACGGTTAGACACCAAGTGTCCTAACACGATACCTTCACTTACCATGAAGTGGCACTTCTCCCAATTTAAGACAAGATTTGTCTCCTCACATCTTTGCAATACTAATGACAAGTTAGCCAAGAAATCATCAAAAGAAGAACCATAAACAGAGAAATCATCCATGAACACCTCCATGATATTTTCTATGTATTCCGAAAAGATAGCCATCATACACCTTTGAAAGGTGGCGGGTGCATTACACAACCCAAATGGCATTCTCCTATATGCAAATGTACCCCATGGACATGTAAAAGTTGTTTTCTCTTGGTCATCGGGGTGGATAGGGATTTGGAAAAATCCGCTATATCCATCTAGGTAGCAAAAGTGAGAGTGTTGAGCTAATCTTTCTAGCATTTGGTCAATGAAGGGGAGGGGGAAGTGATCTTTCCTAGAGGCCATGTTCAACTTCCTATAATCTATACACATTCTCCATCCCGTGACCGTCCTAGTAGGTATTAGTTCATTGTTCTCATTAGTTACTACCGTCATTCCACCTTTCTTAGGTACTACGTGAACGGGGCTAACCCACTTACTATCCGAGATAGGGTAGATAATTCCCGCGTCTAGCAACTTAATGATTTCCTTTTTGACCACCTCTTTCATTATAGGGTTCAATCTCCTTTGATGCTCTATAGAGGGTTTGTGGTTATCTTCCATCATTATCTTATGCATGCACAAAGATGGCTTAATGCCAACCAAATCATCAATAGTATAACCAATGGCTTTCCTATGCAATCTCAATTCATGTAGCAATTTAACAAGTTCATCATCACTCAAGCATGCATTAACATTCACCGGATATGTAGAATTATCACCAAGGAATGCATACTTTAAATGAGAGGGAAGGGGTTTGAGTTCAAGTGAGGGAGGACCTTTTTCGGTTGAAGACGATCCAAATAAGATTGGGTGAGATGAATCCAAAGCAAATGAAGACTCCCCTTGGCTCTTAGAAGTTTGATCGTCATTAAGAGCTGATTCAGGGGAAACCACGGTTGGAATCACGGTTGGTTCAACTTCCACGACCGTGGTTCCTTCCAAGCTTGTTTTTCGGAGTTGTCCAAAGAGTTTGACGGCCGTGGTTCCTAAATCTCGACCGTGGAACTTACAGCTGTTCACAATTTCTTCATGGCTCTCAAATCCAACCCTTGGCTCTTCTTCCAATTCCTCCAAGGCTTTGATCTCTTCATTGCAATCCTCCTCAATGTCATCCTCCATCATACTCAAGGTGAGAACCTTTTCCAAGGGATCCTTGATCAAAATCGAGCTCACCATTTCTCTAGATTCTTCTTGCTCGACTATGTTGAAGATGTCTTCATCAAGGGTTGACCCTTTCATCATAGTGGACAGCTTGAACTTAATGTTCTCCTCTCCAATGTTGAAGGAGAGAGTCCCGTTCTTGCAATCCACTAAGCATCCGGATGTGGCTAGGAAAGGTCTTCCTAGGATGATGGGAACCGGGTAATCCGCCGGAATGTCCAACACTACAAAGTCGATAGGTACATAGAATCCTCCCAATTGCACCGGAATGTCTTCAAGAATCCCAACCGGGTGAGTGATGGATCGGTCCGCCATATAGAGGGTCATCTTGACCGGTTTTGGCTCTCCTAGCCCGACCTTGTTACTAAGTGCAAGCGGTATGATGCTTACACTCGCCCCAAGATCACAAAGGGCTTCGTACTTCACATCTCCTACTCCAATTGGAACACAAAAAGAGCCCGGATCCCTTAGCTTGGGAGGCATCTCCTCCTTCATTGTTTGGATCAACTCCGAGGATCTCTTGGTCATCCTAATCTCCCCATACTCTTCCAACTTCCTTTTGTTGGAGAGTATTTCCTTCAAGAACTTTCCGTATGCCGGCATTCCTAAAATGGCATCCATGAACGGAATGTTAATATGTAATTTGGACATTAGTTCAAGGAACTTACCAAAGTGATTGTCCAAACGAGCTCTTGCTCTTGATTGCGGGAATGGTAGTGGTGGCTTGTATGGAGGTGGTGCCACATAAGTTGGCTCTATATCCTTGTTCTTCTCTCCATCTTCTTGCCTTCTTCCCTCTTCTACCACTACTTGCTTCCCTTTAGCTTGGTCCTTGGGCAAAGGGTCCTTCATACTCAACCCACTCCTTGTTGTGATAGCCAAAACTTGGCCTCTTGGGTTGTCTTCGGTTCTTCCGGGAAGCTTTCCCGGATCTGTATGTGCCTCACCCGCTTTTTGAAAGACTTGCGCTTCCAAGACCTTTTGAGCCTTAGAAATTGAAGTGACGGTCCTCTCAAGTCCACTCAACCTTCCTAACAATTGTTCAAACATGACTTCGGTCCTATCTTTTGAAGGTTGAGTAAAACCGGGTGGAGGTTCTTGTGAAGCTCTTTGTGGTGGAGTGGTGCTTGTGGAGGCGGGAGGGTTCAAGGCTCCATCCGGATTTGAGTAAGAGAATCCGGGATGGTTATGGTTTGGCCGGTAATTGTTGAATTGCCGGTTGTTGTTGAAGTTCCTTGGGCCTTGGTAATTGTTGAAGTTTCCCCTTCCCATGTAGTTGACATCCACCTCCTTGGAAGACAAGTTTGCTTGTGGGGGTGCTTGAGGAGTTGTTTGGCTTTTCAAGGTTGTGGTGCATAACTCTCTCAAGGATTTCAACTCGTTGTTGATGGCGTCAAGCTTAAAATTGCTCATGGTGACTTCACTCACCTCATATGCTCCCGCCTTTCTCCCTTCACTCTTTCTATGCGAGTACTTCTCAATCACTAGGGCTTGCTTCTCCACAAACTCCCAAGCATCATCAACATGTTTCTCCATAAATGTCCCACCGGAAAGAGATTGAAGCTTGAATTGGCTATCTTCATCAAGCCCTTTGAAGTAGATTTCCAATAGCTCAATCTTTGGTATGCCATGGTGCGGACAATCTAGGAGAAGGTCTTTGAATCTCTCCCAAGATTTGAACAAACTCTCTCTATCCTTCATCACGAAGGCATTGATCTTTCCTCTTAACTCGGTGGTCTTGGAAGGTGGGAAGAACTTGGTCAAGAACTCGGTTGTCATCTCTTCCCATGTACCAACTCTTCCTTGTGGAATAGATTGATACCAAGCTAAGGCTTTGTCCTTAAGAGAGAAGGAAAAGGCCCTTAGCTTATGGTTGTTGCTCTCCAATCTTGGTGATCTAAGAGTCTCCATCAAGATCTCATAATTCATCAAGTGTTGATGAGGGGACTCTCCTTCCATCCCTCCAAATTGATTGTGCCGGATCATTTGTAGAACTTGAGGGCGGAGCTCATATTTGTGGGTTGCGGGATCTCCTAGATTCACACCCGGTCGGTGTGCTCTTTGTGCCGGATCCATGCGTCTCCCTAGGGTTTGTGGCTCCTCAATGGCGATCGGAACAACCCGAACATTAGCCGCCGGTTGCGGTTGTGGTGGAGGTGGTGGAGGTTGTCGGCGATTAAGCTCCCCTTGGACAAGAGCTTGCCTAATCTCTTCAATCTCCCTCCTAGTTTCTTCTTGCCTCTCATTGGCAAGTCTCCTCTCTTCCTCTAAGAGCTCATCTCTTAGCTTTATTTGCTCTAAGGCTTCATCCAATTCAGCTTGAAGATTTCTACCGGCCATCTCTCTCTCTTTTCGAATGTTCTTAGATCTAGATCGAAGGGTTTTCTCCGGTTCGGGATCGAATGGAGCTAGATCCTTGCCACGAGATCTTCGCATACACCTAAAGAAAAGTAGATGTCCTGAAAAGCAAAGACACAAACCAAAAAGAGATCAAAAGAAACAAGAAAGATCTATACTAGAGTTAATCACAAAATAGACTCAATCTAGACCTAGTCCCCGGCAACGGCGCCAAAAACTTGTTACGCTAGAAAGTGTGTACGCAATAAGCCTTAAATTTATACTTGTTATAATTATCCTAATTCTTAGCGCACCCGCAGTGTACGGGACGTATGTAGAAAGATAAGTACTCCAAGGTCGAACACAAAGACTATGGTGAAATCGAACTAATTTGTGATTGAATTTAGCAAGGTCTAATCTAAGCAAGGAAAGGGAAAATTGCAAATTGTTTTTGTCGGTTTTAGATGATCAATTCAAGGATTTCAACTCATGCAAACAATCAAATCAAACTCAATCGGAAAATCGGCACAAATAAACAAATCGAACAAAATGTGATCAAGAGAGAAAGAAAACGGATTCTAGGGATTGGAAATTTCGGTTATGGCATAAACCTCAAGTTATCTATTCATTCTTTGGATTGATAATGATATGCTGGGATTTAGTGTTTCTAAAATGGGATCAATTACCGGGTAAGTCTCATGATCCAACTAGTCCACACCTAAGGTCTCGTTACCGGTTAAGTCTCCAAGAACCTAAGGATAGGGTTTTAACACAAACCGGATTATTACCTAGAGGTCCAACCTTTCCTTACCGGGTAGGTCTCGGAAAGGGAAGTTCTAAGCAACTATCCTAGCACACTTAATCCAATGGCGGCTTATTAGGCTCACCATTACCCAAGGTTTTGCTATTTTAGATCCTAAGGGCAAGGATTACCGGGTAAGTCTCTCCTAACACTTAGTCTCTACACTAGGATACCCTAGGGTAGGTTAAACTTAGCAAAAACTTAGGGTTTCAACAATTTTATGAACCTAAGGTGAGATCCTTCGAGTTCAGGAAAATCACGGTTCGTTCTATAGAAACCACGGCCGTGGTTCTTCAAGAACTACCCGTGATTCCTAACAGTAGCTACGTCCATAAACAGAAATCATCCAAAGGCAAATTTATGTTCATCCTATCATAGATCTAGCCATAACCATCCTTTCCTAACCCTAGAATCACATCAATCTAGCCTACAACATTCATATTGGAATTCAAAACAAACAAGCATAGATTCATAATCTCCATAGCAAGAAAAATGAGAGAAAGAAGATGAACAAATAAACTCCAAATAAAATCCAAATCTGAAGATTGAATTTAGGATGACTTACAACCCTTCCAAAGGAAGGTTCAAGGGTTCAAAAACTTCTAGAAATAAATCCGAAATACAAGAGTTAGGTGTGTCTTCTCCTCTCCTCTTCAATGGCAATGGCTCCTTCCTTCTTCTTCTTGCACTTTCCTTCCTAGAAAAATCCTTCTTCTCCTTAGAATATATTTTGTTCAAGAGCAATAGAGAATGTGTGAGCTGCTCCCAAAACTACCCCAAAATCCCAGCTGCCTCTAACAACATTCAAGGACCACTTTTATAACCAATTTCTTCATGAGCTGGCCATGAGAGTCGTGGCACAGCTGTCACGAGAATCTGGCAAAAACCACGGCCATTTCCACGGCCGTGATTCTCCAGGAACCCGTGATTTCTAACAGAAACTTTGTTTACGCTCAATAGGCTGTGGTTTGGTGTATGGCCTGTGTTGGCAAGGTTCCTTGAGTCATTCTTTGTGCTCTAATGAGTTGGAAACGCGTCCTCTGAATGAGCGACCCTCAAACGCGTCGTTTTGGCTCGAAACTTCCCGAAATACCTACAAAGCGCACAAAAGTCCGCGTAGACGTCTATCTCGACAAAATACATGTTTTAAGTGCAAAACGTATTGGACTAGTGCTAGACAATGCATGATTGAGCGAGAATTCTACCTAAATGTTTACCTAAAACTATGCTATAAATCGTGTTATCAATCAACATCTTCACCCCACACTTGCTTTTCACACACATCAACACACAAACATGCTCCTATTCCCGGATGGGTCAAAACAGGTCAAATTTATATCAATTGAGGTGCTCAAACATCATGGTCAAGATGAGAACTAGAGAGAGATGAATTGCCTCATTCATTCCTAGATGATGTGCAAGAACTAGCATGTAATTTCGACTTTCAATACTCAATCTAATCAAGGCAAACATCATGATCACAATCCATTCATGGGATTCAATATAAGTACTTCAAGTCCACATATGTATTCATCAATTTAACACATAAGGCCATCCATAGCCAATCCACAAGACAATCTCATCATAAGGGTCATTCCCAAGCTTAGAAGCACTAAAATTTTTAAAATTTTCTGATTTTTTTTTTGGAATTTTCGAAATATCTATGTACAATGCAAAACATGTGACTAAAAGAAACTACCCTAGATGCTAATCATGCAAAGAATCATGCAAATCCCACCCCATACTTAGAAACACATTGTCCCCAATGTGTAAATGAAGTAAAGAAGAGTGAAAGAGGGTTCTCACAATGTAAAAATGGTTTGCTTCGGTATTTGAGTTAACTCGTGTGGATTGAAGGTGGATGATCTTATCAACAATGGTAGAGAGCTCTAAGTGTTCATCTAGGCGTCGGGACCCGTGCTAGGAACCGCTAGCCGTCCAAGTTCCGCGTCCGCTCCACCCATAATTGATGAGGGGTTCATCATCATCATCCATATTCCATGCGAGGTTTTCAATGCTACCAAGACTCTAGCACACACACAAAGCACACCAAACACACAAAAACAGAAAAATCAAAAACAAAAGCAAAAACGAAAAGGGAAAAACGTTACCAATGGGTTGCCTCCCATCAAGCGCTTCTTTAAGGTCATTAGCTTGACCAAACTCGGGGTGTTCTATTCAAGGTGAAGTGGGGCAATCATATCCACCGGAGCTTCCGGGATATACTTCTTCAACCGGTACCCATTCACCTTAAAATCTCCACAATGCTCCCCCCTATCTCAATTGCTCCATGGGGAAAGATCTTCTTCACCACATAAGGACCAGTCCACCTCGACTTTATCTTTCCGGGGAAGAGCCGCAGCCTTTAGTTGAAGAGAAGGACAAGGTCACCCTCACTCAACTCCTTCGGGATGAGGCGCTTATCATGCCAACGTTTGGTCCTCTCCTTATAGATCCGGGCATTTTCGTAAGCATCCAAACGGATCTCCTCAAGAGCGTTCATATCAAGCAACCTCTTCTCTCCGGCCTCCTTGAGGTCAAAATTTAGCCACTTAATGGCCCAATAAGCTCTATGCTCCATCTCTACCGGAAGGTGGCAAGACTTGCCATAGACTAACTTGTAAGGAGTGGTGCCAATTGGTGTCTTGAAAGCGGTTCTATATGCCCACAAGGCGTCATCGAGCTTCATAGCCCAATCCTTTCTCGTTCTAGAGACCGTCTTCTCAAGAATTCCCTTTATTTCCCGGTTAGAGATCTCCACTTGACCACTAGTTTGGGGATGGTAAGGTGTTGCCACCTTATGAGTCATCCCATACTTAGCCAAAAGTGCCCCAAAATTCCTATTAGTGAAGTGCTTCCCTCCATCACTTATGATCACCCTTGGTGTTCCAAACCTAGGGAAGATCACTCGGTTGAAGAACCGCACCACAACCTTGGCATCATTTGTAGGAGAAGCTATTGCCTCCACCTATCTTGAAACATAATCCACCGCCAATAGGATGTAGAGGTTTCCACATGAAGAGGGGAATGGTCCCATGAAGTCCACACCCCACACATCAAATATCTCCACTTCTTGTATGTTGTTCAAGGGCATCTCATTCCTCCTTGAGATGTTGCCCGTCCTTTGGCAAGCATCACAAGCTACTACGAAGTTTTGCACATCCTTGAACAAACTCGGCCAAAAGAAACCCGATTGCAACACCTTCGCACATGTCTTGTGGGAGCTAGCATGCCCTCCACATGGCAAGGAATGACAATGGTGGATCACACTCTCCACCTCATCCTCCGGTATGCATCTTCTAAACACTCCATCCGACCCTCTCTTGAACAAAAGTGGTTCACTCCAATAGTAGTGCCTCACATCTTTGAAGAACTTCTTCTTTTGAGCATATGACAAACCGGGAGGCACTTCCTCACACACAAGATAGTTCACAATGTCGGCATACCATGGCTCACTTCCTCTAGACACTTGGAATAAGCACTCCTCCACCATTTGCAATTGCTCATCCCGGAATGAGTCATCAATTGAGATGTCATCTCTCTCAAGCTCCAATAGTGGGAGTCTACTAAGGTGATCCGCCACAGAATTTTCGGACCCCTTCTTGTCCCGGATTTCCAAATCAAACTCTTGAAGGAGAAGGATCCACCAAATCAACCTAGGCTTGGCATCCTTCTTGGTAAGTAGATAACGGATCACAGCATGATCCGTATACACTATAACCTTTGCTCCAACAAGATATGAGCGGAACTTTTCAAAAGCATATACCACCGCTAGCAACTCTTTCTCGGTGGTAGCATAATTGAGTTGGGCATCATCTAGCGTCTTGCTAGCATAATAAATGGCATGTGTGCGCCCATCTTTCTTTTGCCCCAAAACAGCCCCAACAGCTACATCACTTGCATCACACATGATCTCAAACGGTAAACTCCAATCCGGTGGTTGCATGATAGGTGCGGAGATCAAGGCGTTCTTCAACCTACAAAAAGCCTCAAGGCAATCCTTGGAGAAAACAAACTCAACATCTTTCACTAGTAGGTTAGTAAGAGGCTTAGAAATTTTAGAGAAGTCTTTAATAAACCTCCGGTAGAAACTGGCATGCCCTAAGAAACTCCTTACCCCCTTCACCGAGGTAGGTGGTGGCAACTTCTCTATCGTCTCAATCTTGGCCCTATCAACCTTAATGCCACGGTTGGACACCAAGTGTCCCAACACAATACCTTCACTTACCATGAAGTGGCATTTTTCCCAATTTAAGACAAGATTTGTCTCCTCACATCTTTTCAATACTAATGACAAGTTAACCAAGCAATTATCAAAGGAAGAACCATAAACAGAAAAATCATCCATAAACACTTTCATGATATTTTCAATGTATTCCGAAAAGATAGCCATCATACACCTTTGGAAGGTGGCGGGTGCATTACACAACCCAAATGGCATTCTCCTATATGCAAAAGTACCCTATGGACATGTAAATGTGGTTTTCTCTAGGTCATCGGGGTGGATAAGGATTTGGAAGAATCCACTATAGCCATCTAAATAGCAAAAATGAGAATGTTGAGCTAACCTCTCTAGCATTTGGTCAATGAAGGGAAGAGGGAAGTGATCTTTCCTAGAGGCCATGTTCAATTTCCTATAGTCAATACACATCGTCCACCCCGTAACCGTCCTAGTCGGGATCAGTTCATTGTTCTCATTGGTCACTACGGTCATCCCACCCTTCTTAGGAACTACATGAACGGGACTAACCCACTTACTATCCGAGATAGGGTAGATAATCCCCGCATCTAGCAACTTAATGATCTCTTTCTTGACTACCTCTTTCATTATAGGATTCAATCTTCTTTGATGTTCAATAGAGGGTTTATGGTCATCTTCCATCAATATCTTATGCATGCACAAAGAAGGTTTTATGCCAACCAAATCATCAATAGTATAGCCAATGGCTTTCCTATGCAATCTTAGCTCATGCAACAACTTAGCAAGTTCATCATCATTCAAGCATGCATTCACAATCACCGGATATGTAGAATTGTCACCAAGAAAAGCATACTTTAAATGAGAGGGGAGGGGTTTGAATTTGATATTCTCTTCTCCAATGTTGAAGGAGAGAATTCCATTCTTACAATCTACCAAGCATCCGGAAGTGGCTAGGAAAGGTCTCCCTAAGATGATGGGAACCGGATAGTCCGCCGGAATATCTAAGACAACAAAATCAATCGGCACATAGAACTTTCCTAGTTGCACCGGAATGTCCTCCAAGATCCCAACCGGGTGAGTGATCGAACGGTCTGCCATGTCGAGGGTCATCTTGACCGGCTTTGGCTCTCCTAGCCCAACCTTGTTGCAAAGTGCAAGCGGTATGATGCTTACACTTGCCCCAAGATCACAAAGGGCTTCATACTTTACTTCTCCCACTCCGATTGGCACACAAAAGGAACCCGGATCTCTTAGCATAGGAGGCATTTCCTCCTTCATGGTTTGGATCAATTCCGAGGACCTCTTAGTCATCCTTACTTCCCCATACTCCTCCAACTTCCTTTTGTTGGAGAGTATTTCTTTCAAGAACTTGCCATATGCCGGCATACCTAAGATAGCATCCATGAACGGAATGTTAATATGTAATTTAGACATAAGTTCAAGGAATTTACCAAAGTGCTTGTCCAAGCGAGCCCTTGCTCGTGATTGTGGGAACGGTAGTGGTGGCTTGTATGGAGGCGGTGCCACATATGTTGGTTCAACATCCTTGCTCTTGCCTCCATCTTCTTGCAATATCTCTTCTTCTACCACTACTTGCTTCCCCTTAGCATTTTCTCTTGGCAAGCGATCCTTCATACTCAACCCACTCCTCGTTGTGATGGCCAACACTTGGCCTCTTGGGTTGTCTTCGGTTCTTCCGGGAAGCTTTCCCGGATCTCTATGTGCTTCACCCGCCTTTTGGAACACTTGTGCTTCCAACACCTTTTGAGCTTTAGAAATGGAAGTCACCGTGCTCTCAAGACCACTCAACCTTCCAAGCAATTGCTCAAACATCATCTCGGTTCTATCCTTTGGAGGTTGAGTAAATCCGGGTGGAGGTTCTTGTGAAGCTTTTGGTGGTGGAGCTGCGCTTGTGGAAGCGGGAGGGTTCAAGGCTCCATCCGGGTTAGAATAGAAAAACCCGGGATGGTTATGGTTGGGCCGGTAATTGTTAAATTGCCGGTTGTTATTGAAGTTCCTTGGGCCTTGATAATTGTTGTAATTGCCCCTTCCCGTGTAATTCACATCTTCCTCCTTGGAAGACAAGTTTGCTTGCACTTGCACTTGAGGAGTTGCTTGGTTCTTCAAAGTTGTGGCACACAACTCCCTTAAAGACTTGAGCTCGTTGTTGATGGCGTCAAGCTTGAAATTGCTCATGGTGACTTCACTCACCTCATATGCTCCCGCCTTTCTCCCTTCACTCTTCCTATGGGAGAACTTCTCAATCACTAGGGCTTGTTTCTCTACAAACTCCCAAGCTTCATCCACATGCTTTTCCATGAAAGTCCCACCGGAAAGAGATTGGAGCTTGAATTGGCTATCTTCATCGAGTCCCTTGAAGTAGATTTCCAATAACTTGATTTTCGGTATACCATGGTGTGGATAATCTAGGAGAAGATCTTTGAACCTCTCCCAAGACTTGAACAAACTCTCTCTATCCTTCATCACGAAGGCATTGATCTTCCCTCTTAATTTGGTAGTCTTGGAAGGTGGGAAGAACTTAGTCAAAAACTCGGTTGTCATCTCCTCCCAAGTACTAACTCGCCCTTGTGGAATAGATTGATACCAAGCTAAAGCCTTGTCCTTAAGAGAGAAGGAGAAAGCCCTAAGCTTATGGTTGTTGCTCTCCAATCTAGGCGGTCTAAGAGTCTCCATCAAGATCTCATAATTCATCAAGTGTTGATGAGGAGACTCTCCTTCCATCCCTCCAAATTGATTATGCCGGATCATTTGTAGAACTTGAGGGCGGAGCTCGTAATCATGGGCTGCGGGATCTCCTAAGTTCACACCCGGACGGTGTGCTCTTTGTGCCGGATCCATACGTTGCCCTAACGTTTGTGGCTCTTCCATAGCAATGGGCACAACCCGAATATTAACCGCCGGCTGCGGTTGTGGTGGAGGTGGAGGAGGTTGTTGACGGTTAAGCTCTCTTTGCACAAGAGCTTGCCTAATCTCCTCAATCTCCCTCCTAGTTGCCTCTTGCCTCTCATTGGCAAGTCTCCTTTCATTCTCCAAAGCTTCATCCCTTATCCTAATTTGCTCTAAAGCCTCATCCAACTCAGCTTGGAGATCTCTTCCGGCCATCTCTTTTCCTTTTCTAATGCTCTCGGATCTAGATCTAAGGGTTTTCTCCGGTTCGGGATCGAATGGAGCTAATTCCTTGCCACGAGATCTTCGCATACACCTAAAGAGTGAGAGATGTCTTGAAAAGCAAAGACACAAACCAAAAAGAGATCAAAAGCAACAAGAAAGACCTACACTATAAACAATCACAAAATAATGACTCAATCTAGACCTAGTCTCCGGCAACGGCGCCAAAAACTTGTTACGCTAAGAACGTGACACGCAAAAGCTTTAAATTTATAACTCGTTATATTTCTCCTAACTCCTAGCGAACCCGCAGTGTACGGGACGTTTGTAGTAGGGATATTATTCCGAGGTCGAACACAAAGACTGAGGTGAGATTAATTCGATTAGTGATTAGGTTTAGTGAAGATCTAGGCTTAAGAAAAGAGAAAGAAATAAAGAAATGAAAATCTCAATATTTTTGGTAGGTTTTCGAGTGATCAATCAAGGATCACAAATCATGCGAAATAAACAATCAACTAAGCTGATAAATCAACGCTAACAAACAAGCTAAACACGAGATATGAATCAAAGAGAGAAAAGCGGATTCTAGGGGTTGGAAATTCCGGTTATGGCATAGGACTGAAGCTATCTAATCATTCCTTGAATTAACTATGATATGTTGGGAGTGAGTGTTTCTAGATTGGGATCAATCACCGGGTAGGTCTCATGGTCCACTAGTCCAATCCTAAGGTCTTATCACCGGGTAAGTCTCAAAGAGCCTAAGGAACGGAATTCTACTCAAACCGGATTGTCACCTAGGGATCTAACCTATCCTCACCGGGTAAGTCTCGGAAGGGTAAGTCCTAAACAACTATCCTAGCACACTTAGTCCAATGGCGGCTTATGAGGCTCACCACTACCTAGGGTTTGTCATCTTTGAAATCTAAGAGTAAGAATCACCGGGTAGGTCTCTTCTAACACTTAGTTGCTAACACTAGGTCACCCTAGGATAGATTTAACTCAACAAACACTAGGATTTCAACATTCTAACATTCTAAAACTTAGATCTATCAAACCAAACGAACCAGACAAACCACGGGTTGTTCTACCACTTCCACGGCCGTGGACTGGCAAGAACAAACCGTGGACTCCAACAGAGGCTTCGTTCAACTAAACAAGTCATCCAAAGGTCAAATCTAAGTCCGTCCTATCATAGTCCTAGCCATAACCATCCTTTCCTTACCCTAGAATCACATCTATTTAGCCTACAACATTCATCATAACGATCGAAATCATCAAACATAAAATCATGGCTTCCATTTGCAAGATAATGAAGAGAAAGAGATGAACAAGTGAAGCAAGCAAAACCAAGATGAAAGTAAGATTAGAAAGACTCACAACCCTTCCAAAAGAAGGTTTAAACGATTCTTACAACTCTAGAAATCGATTCCGAAAATCTTCACTACCAAACTTATCAAAGACTAGCAATGGTGTGTTCTTCTCTTCTTCTCCAATGGAGCTCTTCTCCTCCTCCAATGGTAGCTCTCCTCTTGAGAGAATCTTCTTGTTGAGAGAGTGATTTGATTGGATGATAGGGGATTGAGGATTGGAAGATGTGTAGTGGATGGTGGATGCCTCTCAGCCTTGCAGGACCGCTTTTATACTACAACTTTGCTAGAGAAGGCCATGAGATCGTGGCACAGTTGTCACAACCGTCTGGCAAAAACCACGGTTGGTTTCCACGGCCGTGGAAGTGCCAACAACCGTGGTTTGGTGCTTCAGCTTTGCCTTGGATCATTAAGCTATGATTTGGTGCATGGCTTGTGTTGACAAGGTTCCATGAGTCCTCCTTAGCCTCTAGCTTGCATCCTAATGAGTCCGAGGGTGTGTCATCTTGATGAACGATCCTCAAATGTATCGATTAAGCTCCTAAATCTCCCAAAATACCTACAAAGCAATGCAAAAGTCCGTGTAGACGTCTATCTCGACAAAATACGTGAATTGAGTGCAAACGTCGTGAACTAGTGCTAGACCATGCATGAATGAGTGGAAAAATCTACCTAAATGAGTGTCTAATCCTAAGTCATAAATCGTGTTATCATATAACTCTCCCTCTTAGAGGCACCATGTCACAACCTATGACATTCTATATCCTCAAACGCAACATGGAAGAATCATTACTCCAACAACCATCATAAACTCTACAAAAGGCCTAGAGGAAGATCAACTCTAGCCAAACACTAACCACATCACACTGGCATGGAGGAAACCCATCTCCAGCCAAAATGTACACAAAACACTACTACGTGGAGGAAAACTGTCTCCACTCACACTATGTCCATCAAAGATAGCATGGAGGAAAGAACCATCTCCAGCTAATCCTAACACACACACCATAGCATGAAGGAAAGAACCATCTCCAACTATACCTATCTCGCGCTAGCAAACTGGATCTAACAGATTATATGCACATATAGCTAGCACGAAGAGCACATCATATCATATAAACACATAGCATAACATGCACTCACCAAGATGGCACTAAGATCTACTCGTGGATCCTACTGGTGCATCTATCTCGGCGTAGAACTCTGGATAGTTCCTCTAGATACTATCCTCAGTCTACCATGTAGCCTCATCAGGTCCTCGTCTAGACCATTGTATCCTCATCATAGGAATGTCCTTCGAACGTAGGCGTCTAATACCTCGCTCAAGGAATGTAATAGGGTGCTCTGCAAAAGTGTGGTCCGGCTCGACCACCAGAGCATCATAACTCATAATGTGTCTCGGATCTGGTATGTACTCCCTTAACTGAGACACGTCAAACACAGGGTGAACACCCTCTAACCTCGGAGGTAATGCTAATTTGTAGGATGCCCTCCCGACTCTATCCAGTATCTCAAAAGGACCGACATATCGGGGACTCAACTTCCCCTTTATGCCAAAATGTCTGACGCCTCGCGTCGGAGATACTCTCAACCAGACATGAGCTCCAACCCTGAACTCTAGAGGTCGACGCCTCCTATCTACATACGACTTCTAGCGACTCTATGCAGCCAACATCCTCTCTCTGATCAACGCTACTCGATCCATATCATCCTGAATCTGCGCTAGCGCTATCCCACTGATACCGCTAGGCTCATCCCAACATAAAGGTGTACGGCACCTACGTCCATACAGTGCCTCATAAGGAGTCATCCCAATAGATGCATGCCAGCTATTATTGTATGAGAAGTCAACAAGTGGGAGGTAGTCAGACCATCCCACTTCTCAATCCAATACACAGGCTCGCAACATGTCCTCTAAGGTCTGGATAGTTCTCTCAGACTGACCATCTGTTTGGGGTGAAACGCAGTCGTGAAGTGTAGACTCGTCCCCAAAGCAAGCTGAATCTGCTGCCAAAACCTCGAGGTAAACCGTCCATATCGATCAGAGACGATCGTCCTCGGTAAACCATGGAATCTCACTATCTGTCCAGTATACTCCTCAGTCAATCTGCTCACCGGCCACGTCTCTCTGATGGGAAGAAAACGTGCCATCTTCGTCAGTCTATCCACAATCACCCAGATAGCATCAAAGATCCTATTGACCCTCAATCCGGTCACAAAATCCATGGAGACGTCCTCCCACTTCCACTGCGGTACTAGCAGTGGATGGAGCTCACCTGCAGGACTGACAGGTCGTACACTAGGCCACAAATCTAGCTACATCAGGCTTCATCCCTCCCTACTAATATGAACGTCTCACATCATTGTACATCTTACTCGTGCCTGGATGTACAAAGTAAGGTGTACAGTGAGCCTCCTGTAAAATCCGGGGTCTCAACTCGGCATCAGCGGGTACACAAATACGGTCATGACGCCTCATAATTCCATCCGCTCCTATGGAGAACTGTGGTGCCTCTCCACGAGACATCTTCTCTCTGATCCTCGTCAAGGTCGGGCAGGTCCCTTGCTTCTGTTGGATCTCATCCAACAAACCAGGTAGAACCTCTAAAGCAAACAACTGAGCATCCTCATCAGGAAACTTGATGTCCATCTCTAGCCAGACTAGATCCCTCTGAAGCTGAGGTTGTATTATCAATCTCGCAATCGCCTTCTCTCGAGGCGTCTTCCTGTTCAAGGCGTCAGCTACCACATTTGCTTGCCAGGATGATACAAAATCTCAAGGTCAAAGTCCTTGATCAACTCAAGCCATCGACGTTTGCGGTTATTTAATTCCCGCTGCGTGAAAATGTACTTCAGACTCTTATGGTCTGTGAAGATCTTACATGTGGCGCCATATAGGTAATGTCTCCAGATCTTCAAAGCATGAACTACCGTTGCCAACTCTAGATCATGGGTCGGGTAGTTCTCCTCGTACGTCTTCAAATGTCGAGACGCATATACAATCACTCTACCTCTCTACATCAACACACATCCCAAGCCTAGCTTGGATGCATCATTGTAGACCACAAAATCATCAGAACCCTTTGGTTGTGCCATGACAAGAGCAGAAGTCAAATGCCTCTTCAACTCCTCAAAACTCTGAGCACACTAGTCGGTCCATACAAATCTGGTAGTCTTCCTCAAAAGACTCGTCAGTGGATGGGCAATCACAGAAAATCCCTCCACAAAGCGTCTATAATAACTGGATAGGCCAAGAAATCTACGCATTTCCTTGACGTTCGTCGGTGTCGTCCATGTAGCAACAAACTCAATCTTCGCTGGGTCAACCATGATCCCGTCGGCGGAGACGATGTGTCTAAGAAAAGTAACCTTAGACATCCACAACTCGCACTTAGAGAGCTTGGCATACAACTCTCTATCCCTCAAAATGTGCAAAAGTGTCATCAGATGTCCAGCATGCTCCTCTCTGCTACGAGAGTATACTAGAATGTCATCAATGAAGACCACCGCAAATTGATCCAGGAAGTCGATGAAGATACTTTTCATCAACTCCATGAAAACTGCTGGGGCATTCGTCAGCCCAAATGGCATCACTACAAACTCGTAGTGTCCATAACGGGTACGAAATGCCATCCAGTGCACGTCCTGCTCTCTCACCCTCAATTGGTGATATCCTGAACGCAATTCAATCCGGGAGAAAACTGTCGCTCCCTGAAGGTGATCAAGTAGATCATCAATACGAGGTAGTGGATACCTGTTCTTGATGGTCACCTTGTTCAGCTCTCTGTAGTCTATGCACAATCTCAACGATATGTCCTTCTTCCGTAAAAAGAGGACAGGTGCATGCTATGGTGATACGCTAGGGCGAATTAAGCCCTTCTCAGCCAACTCCTCGAGTTGCTTCTTTAGCTCCAACATCTTGATAGACGCCATACGATATGGGGTCTTCGAGATCGGTCTCGTGCCAGGCTCCAACTCGATGCCAAAGTCTACGCTCCTTTAAGGCGGAAAGCTAGACGGCTCTGCAAACACGTCTGTAAAATCGCACACCATTGGTATGTCTTCCAAAGCTGGACTATCTCCTTCCTTCATGGCATAACACCAGAAGGCATCACATCCCTGTGCTATCAGTCTCGCTGCTCGTATAGCACTGATAACAGATCCCGTCTTCCCAAGGTCCCAACCCTAGAAGATCTCTATCGGACCTACGTCGGTAGAGATTGTAACAGTTCTCTTACCCAGATCTAACACCGCACGGTATCTACGCATCCAGTCCATACCTAAAATGACTTCTTCATGCATCAAGGGCATGACTAAGAAGTCAACAAGCAACACACGAGCCCCTAAGCAAAGTGGACAACTACGTATCTGACGGGTACCTCGGACCCGACTACCATCAGGTAACCCTATGGTAAAAGGGGTCCCTTCTATGGTAGATAAACTCAAACACTCAACACATACAATAGAAATAAAGGAATACATAGCACCCGTATCAAATAAAACTCTAACAGGTAAACCATGTAACAGAATGGTACCTGTAGCAAATGGTGATGGCGGCTCCTTAGCACTCCTCGGCTAAAAAACGCGGCCTCGAGCTCCTTCGGCATCACTAGTACCAACATCTCTACCTCTACCTCTACTCGGTCCTGGAGCTGAACCTTGAATAATAGGTGTGTCTAGGACTCTCTACTGTCCCTGTACCTGATGTTGAGGCGGTCTCAGTTCACCTCCTACTGCACATGCAGGGGAAGAACCCTGATGTGATGGCTCCTTGCCCTAACAGAAAAACGTAGCTCTGTGTCCTTGGTTCCCACACGAGAAGCAAGTCAGTGGTGCTCTCGGGCAATCACCCCTCAAATGTCCATATGCCCCGCATTTGTAACACTGTCGGCCTCTCTTAGTCGTTTGTGCAGACATTGGACCACTCCAGCGGCCCTGAGACTGGCCTCCCCCGTATCTAGATGCTCCTCCACCAGTCTATCTTGTGCGTTGTCTCTTCTCAAAACGTCCCGTCTGAGAAGTCCTCCTCTTCCTGGCTCTCTCTCGCTCATAAGCAGAGGCTCCATCCTGATAATCTATCAAGGAATCACAGTGGAATCCCGCCATATACGAACGTGTGCTCTCCCTCAGACGACAGGAGAACAAATACACATGCTGGTCCTCAGATGGTACAGCTGGACCCAGTAACGCTAACTCAATCAGGAAGTGGAAAATAGCATCGATAATGGGTACGTCCTCAAATCCGGCCTCCATGAAATCCTGCAGCTTCTCCCTCCTTAGTGAGGCAGGGCGGAATTGCTCCCTCAGCAATGTCCTCATCTGCTCATAGCCGATAACTCGGGCTTGTACGGTCCTCCACCATTGATGAGCAAGGTCATGTAATAGAGACTGAACTAGCTGTATCCGTCTGTCCTCGGGACACCTAATAGACTCTAAAGCTGAGTTTACATGTCTTGTCCAGACCTCGGTCTCTAACCCAATTTGTCTTGAGAAGGGTGATACTCCCTACTGATGAAATGCCTTCAAGAAAGTACCTGGTCGAGGCCCTCTAGTCTCCTCTACAGCTCTAGCAGTCTCAGTAGCATGTTCCGGCATAGCTGGCACCTGAGTGGCTCCATGGGATCTCTTTGATGATCCCTCATGCCTTGGTAGATCTGGGGCTCGTCTGCCTGCTCTGATGGCCTCCTCAAAATGTCTGAGGTACTTGATAACACGATTTATGACTTAGTTTTAGGTAATCATTAAGATAGATTTCTCACTCATTCATGCATGGTTTAGCATTAGTTCAAGACGTTTTGCACTTAATTCATGTATTTTGTCGAGATAGACGTCTACACGGACTTGTGCGTGTTTTATAGGTATTTCGGGAAATTTAGAAGCTAAAACGATGCGTTTGAGGATCGTTCATCTAGATGACACACCCTCGGACTAATTAGGACACAAATTAAGGGCTAAGGAGGACTCATGGAACCTTGCCAACACTAGCCATGCACCAAATCACAGCTTAATGATCCAAGGCGAAGTTTCTGCACAGAATCACGGTTCTTTGACACTCCACGGCCGTGGAATCACCCGTGGATTTTGCCAGATTCTTGTGACAGCTGTGCCACGACTCTCATGGCCAGCTCATGCAAGTTTGTTATAAAAGTGGTCCTTCATGGGTTGTGAGGAGGCAGCTGGGAGCATCTTGGAGCAGCTCTCCATTATCAAATTCCTCTAACAAAAATAATCTCCCAACAAGAAGATTTTCTAGGAAGGAAAGTGTCAAAAAGGAAGAAGAAGAGCTCCATTGAAGAGGAGAAGAAGAACACACACCATTGCCACACTTTGATAGCTTTGTAGTGAAGAGTTTCGGATTTGATTTCTAGAGTTGTATGAACCATTTGAACCTTCTTTAAGAAGGATTGTGAGTTATTCTAATTCTATTTTCAGCTTGGTTTTGTTTTAAGTTCATTTGTTTATCTCTTTTCCTTCATCACTTTACAAATGGATGTCATGATTTTATGTTTGTTTGTTTCGATTACTATCATGAATGTTGTAGGCTAAATAGATGTGGTTCTAGGGTAAGGAAAAGATGGTTATGGCTAGGGCTATGATAGGACAGACTTAGATTTATCTTTGGATGACTTGTGTGTATAAACGTAGCCTCTGTTAGGAATTACGGGTGGTTCTTGTCAAACCACGGCCGTGGTTTAGGTAGAACAAGCCGTGATTTTCCTGGTTCGGTGGATCTAATCTTAGACTGTTAGGATATTGAAATCCTAAGTGTTTGTTGAGCTAAATCTATCCTAGGGTGACCTAGTGTTAGCAACTAAGTGTTAGGAGAGACTTACCCGGTAATCCTAATTCTTAGATTCCAAAGATAATAAACCTTAGGTAGTGGTGAGCCTAATAAGCCACCATTGGATTAAGTGTGCTGGATGGTAGCTTAAGACTAACCCTTCCGAGACTTACCCGGTGAGGATAGGTTGGATCTTTAGATAACATTCCGGTTTGAGTAGAATTCCGTCCCTTAGGTTCTTAGAGACTTACCCGGTAATGAGACCTAAGGAATGGACTAGTAGATCATGAGACTTACCCGGTGATTGATCCCAATTTGAAACACTTAACCCCAACATAGTTAATCCAAAGAATGAATAAGATAACTTGAGTCCTATGCCATAACCGGAACTTCCAACCCCTAGAATCCGTCTTTTCTTTCTTTGATCTATATCTTGTTTAGTTTGTTTATTGGTGTTGATTCATAGTATAGTTGATTGATTACTTTGCATGAATTGTGATCTTTGATTGATCACCAAAAACCAACCAAAAACATTTAAGATTTTCATTTCTTTATTTCTTTCTTCTCTTTCAACCTAGGTCTTTACTAAACTCAATCACAAACCAAATCAATTTCACCTTAGTCTTTGTGTTCGACCTCGGAATACTATCCCTACTACAAACGACCCGTACACTGCGGGTTTCGCTAGGTAGTTTAGGATTTAGTTCGAGTTATAAATTTAAAACCCATTTGCGCATCACGATCTTAGCGTAACAAATTTTTGGCCCCGTTGCCGGGGACTAGATCTAGATTGAGTTTGTTTTGTGATTGTTTATTAGTATAGATCTTTCTTGTTGCTTTTGATCTCTCTTTGGTGTATGTTTTTGCTTTTCAGGACATCTCTTATTCTCTAAGTGTATGCGAAGATCTCGTGGCAAGGATTTAGCTCCATTCGATCCCGAACCGGAGAAAACCCTTAGATCTAGATCCAAGAGTATTAGGAAGTGAAAAGAGATGGCCGGAAGAGATCTCCAAGCTGAATTGGACGAAGCCTTAGAGCAAATAAGGCTAAGAGATGAGCTCTTGGAGGAAGAAAGGAGACTTGCCAATGAGAGGCAAGAAGCAACTAGGAGGGAGATTGATGAGATTAGGCAAACCCTTGTACGAGGGGAGCATAATCGTCAACAACCTCCACCTCCTCCACCACAACCGCAGCCGGCGGCTAATGTTAGGGTTGTACCCATTGCTATTGAGGAGCCACAAACCCTAGGGAGACGTATGGATCCGGCACAAAGAGCACACCGTCCGGGTGTGAACTTAGGAGATCCCGCTACTCACAACTATGAGCTCCGCCCTCAAGTTCTACAAATGATCCGGCATAATCAATTTGGAGGGATGGAAGGAGAGTCTCCTCATCAACACTTGATGAACTATGAGATATTGATGGAGACTCTTAGACCGCCAAGATTGGAGAGCAACAACCATAAGCTTAGGGCTTTTTCCTTCCCTCTTAAGGATAAAGCCTTGGCTTGGTATCAATCTATTCCACAAGGGCGAGTTGGTACTTGGGAGGAGATGACAACCGAGTTTTTGACTAAGTTCTTCCCAACTTCCAAGACTACCGAATTAAGAGGGAAGATCAATGCCTTCGTGATGAGGGATAGAGAAAGTTTATTCAAGTCTTGGGAGAGGTTCAAAGATCTTCTCCTTGATTGTCCACACCATGGCATACCGAAAATTGAGCTATTGGAGATCTACTTCAAGGGACTTGATGAAGATAGCCAATTCAAGCTTCAATCTCTTTCCGGTGGGACTTTTATGGAGAAGCATGTAGATGAAGCTTGGGAGTTTGTGGAGAAGCAAGCTCTAGTGATTGAGAAATACTCCCATAGGAAGAGTGAAGGAAGAAAAGCGGGAGCATATGAGGTGAGTGAAGTCACCATGAGCAACTTCAAGCTTGACGCCATCAACAATGAACTAAAATCCTTGAGGGAGTTGTGTGCTACAACCTTGAAGAACCAAGCAACCCCTCAAGTGCTTCCACAAGCCAACTTGTCTTCCAAGGAGGAGGATGTGAATTACATGGGAAGGGGCAACTTCAACAATTACCAAGGCCCAAGGAGTTTCAACAACAACCGGCAATTCAACAATTACCGGCCTAACCACAACCATCCCGGATTTTCTTACTCTAACCCGGATGGAGCCTTGAACCCTCCCGCTTCCACAAGCACAACTCTACCACCAAGAGCTTCACAAGAACCTCCACCCGGATTTACTCAACCTCCCAAGGATAGAACCGAAATAATGTTTGAGAAATTGCTAGGAAGGTTGAGTGGCCTTGAGAGCACCGTGACTTCAATCTCTAAAGCTCAAAAGGTTTTGGAAGCACAAGTGTTCCAAAAGGCGGGTGAAACCCATAGAGACCCGGGAAAGCTTCCCGGAAGAACCGAAGACAACCCAAGAGGCCAAGTGTTAGCTATCACAACAAGGAGTGGGTTGAATATGAAAGATCCTTTGCCCAAGGACAATGCTAAGGGAAAGCAAGTAGTGGTAGAAGAGGGAAAGTTGCAAGGAGATGGAGGCAAGAGCAAGGATGTAGAGCCAACCTATGTAGCACCGCCTCCATACAAGCCACCACTACCGTTCCCACAATCAAGAGCAAGAGCTCGTTTGGACAATCACTTTGGTAAGTTCCTTGAACTAATGTCTAAATTGCATATTAACATTCCGTTCATGGATGCCATTTTAGGAATGCTGGCATATGGCAAGTTTTTGAAAGAGATACTCTCCAACAAAAGGAAGTTGAAGGAGTATGGGGAGATAAGAATGACCAAGAGATCCTCGGAATTGATCCAAACAATGAAGGAGGAGATGCCTCCCAAGCTAAGAGATCCGGGTTCTTTTTGTGTCTGTCTGCTCTGATGGCCTCCTCAAAATGTCTGAGGTACTCTCTAAACTCTGGTCCTCCCATGGAGACACGATCTGAGTCATCCGACTAGGCTCGATGTGCCTATTGTCTCCTGGATCCACTACTTCTCATCGCTGGGACGACACTCTCAGCAACCTCCACAAGAGCCTCCTCCACCACTAGTGGATCAGCAGCGGGAGTTGGTCCCTGTCCTATCCCTCTTGGAGGAAGAGGTGGTCTACCTCTACCTCGGCCTACAACAGCAATAGCTCTAGTCCGAGCCATCTACGGGGTATGCATACCTAACGTATAAGGTTCTATATAGGCCATATGTATAGATATATATATAATACTTAATAGTACATGCATACACATCAGCACAAAGGAGATATATATATATATATATATATATATATATATATATATATATACTGTCGAGATCCTCAGAAGGGTGACGACTTCAGTACATACTATCCCAAAACACCTGTACTCGCTTTAAAACCAAAACCTTTTCAAAAGTCAGACCCCTTTCGGGTTTTGTTTATTTATTCACTCTACCTTTATTACAGATAGCAAGTGCCATTGTTGTCAACCTAAGGCTCTGATACCAACTCTATAACACCCCTAATCCGTGGGACTCGGAGTGCCACATTGGGCTAGGATCTCACAATGGATCCTGACCCTAGCCTGACAACAAGTTCACTGGATCTTACAGCAAGGCACATGTAGTTTAAAACCAAAAACATAAAGTTGTATAAGATACATCAAAAGGAATTTACAACAACAAGCCGAGTACAAAACAACATCCATAAACATCAGATACAAAGGATACCATATCCCACGCAACCCTAATGTACAGAAGTTCTTGGCTGGTCAACCCATCTGGCTCACTCTGCAGTCTTCCTAACCTGCAGATCATCTAGAATACGGTACACACCGTTAGCTACAGTAAAGAATAAGCATGAAGGTAATAGCACAAACACACATTAACATCTCATACATGCAATGCCACACACATTCATTTCTTATCTTTCCATAACGTTATTTCATTACTAATTCATCTTATTTTGTAACACGGGGAGCCTCAAGAACCTCGTCCCTTCCAACGTAACATAGGGGTTTTGCATGGGAGTGATCATCACTCGTCCCCCCTTGTGAGATCATATTCAGGGCACCTCCTCCTACCCGTAGGCGGAGGCAAGTGGTCACGACCCGTTATAATACACTTGAGCCATTTAATGTAATAAATGGTCATCCTAGTCCAGTTTAGGTTATAAATGCACAATCATATGAACAGACACAACCATTAAAATTACACCAATCCACAATTGTACGCTAAGTAAGTCCTACGGACTTACCTGTAACACTCGTAATCAATACCACGTCACAACTTCCCCTTGGGGAAGTAATCAACGCCTACAATAGCAAGGCACACATCATCACATACTACAAGGGTTAGGATATTTGTCTCCATAACCATAACAAACCTACAACCTCAATCTAAACCTCTAGATCATAACATGCTCTCAAAGGCCTAAGGCATATTCTCAACATAACACAAGTGTCTAAGGAACATCTCTATCATGCAACTCATCAAACTCATCCTAACCAGGCTAGCCTAGCCAACATCTAAGCCAAGGCAAAAGGAAAGAAAAGAAAGAAGCATACCAACAAGGTATGCCCTGAACGCACCCGCGGAAACAACGGATGCAAGGGCTGAACCAGTGACGCGCAGGGGCGGCTCACTCAAGGCGCAGGGGCGGTACACAACAGGCACAGGGGCGGCCTAATGCAGGCGCAGGGGCGGCTGTCTATGTAGAGGATTGGCCCCAACTTCTCTTCGATCTCTTTCTTGACTCTCTTCACTTCTCCACCACACAGTAGCATAACACATACATATATACACATATATGAACATCAAAATATTAGGAAAGGATCCACACAAACTCAGCTTGTGATCCTAAGCAAAAGAAGAAAGAAAGAAGCAAGGAAGAAGAAGGAAAGAAGATCAAGATGGAGATCTTACCACAGTAGAGCCCTAAGCAGCAAATAAGAGCAATCAAAACCTCCACAACCTCAACAGAACAACAACAATACTCAGCATCATCCTCATGATCATCCAAGGTCAAAACCACGATCAAATTCTCAAAACTCGCACACAAGATCAAGGAGAGATCCAAGAAGATCAAGGAAGGAGAGAGGAGAAGATGAACGTGAGGAGGAAGCGAGAAGCTGAAGAGATGAAGAAACCCTTCATCTGAAGCAATGGAAAGCTTATATAGGAAGATAACCAAAAGCAAGGTCAAGAGGTCAACAAAGGTGGCTGCAGCCGCACAAACCTGCAGGGGCGGATCAGGCAAGGCGCAAGGGCGGCCCTCCGGAGGCGCAGGGGCGGCTCACAAAGCCAGCAGGGGCGGCTCAACCCTGGCTCAGCACAACTCAGCTCCTAAAACTAAGGCTCTTACAGATGCCTCCTAAACTGCGAGATCGAGGATCATTTTGCATACCCATTGGAGTAGGAGATATCACAAATGATGCACTTTGTGACCTTGGAGCAAGTGTGAGCATCATTCCACTTGCTTTATGCAAGAAACTTGGTTTAAGAGAGCCTAAACTGGTGAAGATGACACTCTATATGGTTGATCGCTCCATCACTAGACCCGTTGGAATCATAGAAGACATTCCCATAAAACTTGGTGAGTGTTAGATTCCTATAGATTTTGTTGTGCTTGACATTTCTGGAGATTATCCAGTTCCCATCATACTTGGGAGACCATTCCTTGCAACCTCCAGATGCTTAGTAGATTGCAAGAATGGGAAGCTATCATTCAACATATTGTACTCTCCTCTTTGATCAAAGAGCCAGCTGTAGGAGAAGATGTTTTTAACATCTTTGATGAAGAAGAGTCTAGAGAAGTGGTGAGTTCGATCTTGATCAAAGATCCAATTCAAAAAGTTCTAAGCATGAGCATAGTTGAGGAAGGGGTAGAACATGATTGTGATGATGAGATTCGAGCATTAGGAGATGTAGAGGAAGAGCCAAAAGCAAGATTTGAAGAGCTAAGGGAAGCCCCAAAATAAGTTGAAAAAATCGACATAAAAGAAATCGAGTGATTTTTGATGAAACAAGTCGATTTTCCTTCTTTGAGAAAAAAATCGACCTAAAAATCGACCGATTTTCTCTAAGGGAAGTCGATTTTTCCGCCCTTTCTCCAACTTCTTCAAATTCAATTGCAAATGTTCTTGGCTATAATGGCACACTTCCTTAACCTTCAAAGGCCTCTCCAATGACAGTCCTTGGTCAAGATTCATCAATCAAAGCACCTCCATCATTAGAGTTAAAGCCACTCCCTACACATCTAAGGTACGCACTTCTTGGACCTAACTCAACATATCCTGTTATAGTTAGTGCGAACTTGAATGATGATGAACTTGAGAAACTTATGAATGATCTAAAACGACATAGGAAAGCTCTAGGCTATACCATTGATGACTTAGTAGGAATTAAATCTTCTGTTTGTATGCATAAGATCTTAATGGAAGAGGATTATAAGCCTTCACGACAACCTCCAAGACGGTTAAATCCGATCATGAAAGAGGTCGTGAAGAAGAAAATCCTAAAGTTGCTTGATGAAAGTATCATATTTCCTATTTATGATAGCAAGTGGGTGAGTCCAGTTCAAGTAGTCCCAAAGAAAGGAGGGATGGCCGTTATTGCTAACAAGAACAACAAACTCATTCCTGCGAGAATAGTTACGGGATGAAGAATGTGCATTGATTACCGCAAGCTGAATGTTGCTACGAGGAAGGATCACTTCCCGCTCCCTTTCATAGACCAGATGCTTGAAAGGTTAGCACAACACTCTTACTTTTGTTATCTACATGGATATAGTGGCTTCTTTTAGATTCCCATTCATCCGGACGATCAAGAGAAGACTACCTTCACGTTCCCATGGGGTACGTTCGCTTACAGAAGGATGCCATTTGGTTTATGCAACGCTCCAACCACCTTCCAAAGATGCATGATGGCTATATTTTCGGAATACATAGAGAACATCATGAAAGTATTCATGGATGACTTTTCGGTATATGGTTCTTCCTTTGATGATTGTCTTTCAAACCTTTCCTTAGTTCTTAAGAGATGTGAGGACACTAACTTAGTTTTGAATTGGGAAAAGTGTCACTTTATGGTCATTGAAGGAATTGTGTTAGGACAGTTGATATCGAATCCTGGAATAGAGGTAGATAGGGCTAAGATTGAAACTATACAGAAGCTACACCCTCCAGCTTTGGTGAAAGGAGTTAGAAGCTTTTTGGGACATACCGGTTTCTATAAGAGGTTTATAAAGGATTTTTCTAAGATTTCAAAACCTTTGACTAATCTTTTCATGTAGAACATAACTTTCGAGTATTCGAAGGAATGTTTGGATGCCTTTTATAGGATCAAGGAAGCTTTGATTTCAGCCCCTATCATCCAACCACCTGATTGGACGCTTCCATTTGAGGTCATGTGTGACGCAAGTGACGTAGCCGTAGGAATTGTACTCGGACAGAAGAAGGATGGGCGTACTCACGCCATCTACTATGCCAGCAAGACGCTAGTCGAAGCTCCACTGGACTACGATACAACGGAAAAGGAGCTTCTTGTTGTTGTCTATGCATTTGAGAAATTCCGTTCTTATCTTGTAGGTGCAAAGGTGATAGTCTATACAGATCATTTAACCATTCGCTGCCTATTCAATAAGAAGGATGCAAAACCTAGACTCTTGAGATGGATCTTAGTTCTACAAGAATTCGATCTAGAAATCCGAAACAAGAAAGGAACGGAGAACTCGGTGGCTGATCTTCTTAGCCATCTCCCACACTTTACTTGCGAGATGGATGAGCTCCCTATTGACGACTCATTCCTAGATGAGCCTGCTCAAGATTGAAGAGTGTCTTAATCAGATTTCGAAAGGTAATGACTCATGGTTTATTGATATTGTCAATTACCTTGTATGTCAGGAAATCCCACCCGGACTATCATATGCTCAAAGGAAGAAATTCTTTAGAGACATCCGACACTTTGACTGGAATAAACCTCTACTCTTCAAGAGAGGTCCTGATGTCATGTTCAAGAGATGCTCCCCGGAGGATTAAGTAGAAAGCATCATCTGTCATTGTCACTCCCTACCTTGTGGAGGACATGCTAGTTCTCACAAGACATGTGCTAAGGTACTTCAATCTGGCTTCTTTTGGCCCTCCTTATTTAAGGATGTACAAAACTATGTTGTTGCTTGCGATGCTTGTCAAAGGACAAGTAACATTTCAAGGAGGAATGAGATGCCCCTCAACAACATCCAAGAGGTGGAGATATTCAATGTATGGGGAGTAGACTTCATGGGACCATTCCCATCATCTTGTGGTAACCAATATATACTTCTAGCTATAGATTATGTCTCAAGATGGGTCGAAGCGGTCGCTTCTCCTACAAATGATGCGATGATAGTGGTAAAGTTCTTCAATAGAATGATCTTTCCACGGTTCGAGACTCCCCGAACCATCATTAGTGATGGAGGAACGAACTTTAAAGCTCGTCGATGTGAGGCTCTACTAGATAAGTATGGGGTAACTCATAAGATCGCAACAGGGAGATCAAAGGGATTCTAGAGCATACTGTCTCAAGAACAAGGCAAGATTGGGCGATGAAGCTAGATGATACATTATGGGCGTACATGACCGCTTTCAAGACTCCCATAGGAACAAGTTTTTGGCGCCGTTGCCGGGGAAGTCTTGTCACCTTACAACCTCATGTATGAGAAGTCTTGTCACCTTCCTATAGAGTTAGAGCACAAGGCATATTGGGCAATTAAATGGATCAACTTCAACATGAAAGAGGCCGGAGAAAAGATTTTGTTGGACATCAGCGAACTAGAGAAGATCCACCTGAATGCGTACGAAAACACAAGGATCTACAAGGAAGAACGAAGAAGTGACATGATAAGCATATCATTCCAAAGGACTTAAAGGAAGGAGATCTCATTCTTCTATTTAACTCGAGGCTTCGACTCTTTCCAAGTAAGCTTAAATCTTGTTGGACATGACCTTTTGTTATTAAGCATGTTTTCCCTCATGGTGCAGTTGAAGTATGGGGTGAAAAGTGTGGAAGTTTCAAAGTAAATGGCCAACGACTGAAGACCAGAAGCTCCGGTTTAGGAGATTGCTCCTATTCTCCTCCATTGATCATCAAAAGAGCAACTTCTAACTAAAGACTTTAAACGAAGCGCTTCTTGGGAGGCAACCCATGGTAGTTCTAGTTTTCCCTTTTGTTTCTTTTTCTTTAGAGTAGCTTAGGATAGTTAGCTTAGTTGTTTGCTTTGCTTTGTTTTTGTTTTTCCTCGATGCGCTCTCGGTTTGCTTGTGTCATATATCGCAGGAACTAGGTACAATCTTGGAGAAAGGGTGGAGAATTTGATGCAAGTGTACTTAGGGACGTTTTCTAGAAGCAAGGGGTGATAAATTGACTTTAGCATAAGTAAATCGATCGATTTAGTGATGTGAACGCTTTTGAGCAAGTCGATTTTCCTTCTTTGAGAGAAAAATCGAGTGAAAAATCGACTTACCATAAAAAAATCGACCCATTTTCCTTGAAGATGAGCAAAAAGGGAAGAAAATCGGACCGGCGAAAAAATCGGCCCTAAAAATCGGCCGATTTTCTTCGTAAAAAGCCCAGCCTCTATAAAGCCTTCTCCACTCTTCTTCCTCACTCCACACTCAGAATTTTTGAGCCCCCTTCTCCCTCAAAAGCCGAAAATCGCCCTCACCCTCATCTCTTAATTGGTAACCATTTCGCATGATTCTTGAGCCTAAATTGAAGCTCTTGCAACGACAAAGAAGGATCTAGCAACAACAAGTGCGGCAAACTACTCATTAATCCGGATTTCAGGTTTTTCCATAAAAAACCTATGTTTTTCGCTCGATCTTGATTCGTACTTTTGAGTTGTTGGATTGTTGTGTTTGTTGAGGGGTTTTGCTTCGAAACAACCCTTGGAAGTTGTTTGAGGTGTTGCTTTGGATAGAATTTTACATATCTGTGAGTTTGGTTGAAATCGAAGGAAAAATCAACCCATCCAAGAAAAATCTACCGATTTTGTGAAGAACAACCCGATTTTTTCTTGCTGAGAATGGAAACTTTAAGGAGAACCACAAGGAACCTAAACAAGAAGAAAGGATCTTCTTCTAGGGCCCCTCCACCACCACAACCACCCCCTCAAGCACGACAAACCCCCCCCCCCCCCCCCCCCCCCCC